>CM055403.1:91588242-91613626 GCA_029228625.1 Pseudolycoriella hygida
ACCCCTGTACCGATTCCCACAAAAAATTTTTCCCAGTTTTGTGACATCAAATGCTTTCATTTGACACCAAAATGAGGAATTTCCGTGCTATACTTGCTGAGATATTTGCGAAAAAGCTTCACCGGCCTTCGAAAAACCATGTTTTTGGTCACTTCCTTGACCATATCTCCGGAAACACTTGATCGATTTTGCTCATCTTCAAACTTGAATCATGGGAGACATGTACCTTTCAGGGAAAAAAAGTTTAGGCTGATCGGTTCAGTCGTTTGGAAAAAAAAAGTGGAGACGGACAGACGGACGGACGGACAGACGGACATTTTTTTATTGCTGATTGGTCATATTTAGACGATAACAGATGCATCCCCCAGCTCCCACCTCGACCTACCCCATGTTACAATAAAATTGTTTGTAGTAAACGTATAGGACCTTTGTACTTCGTACGGGTCCAAATATACATTTTCAAGATGTGTCGTAGAATCTTAAATTACTCATTTTATCGAAATATTTTCATGCTCTAGGTTAATTGCCGGAATTCATTTGGTTGTGGGATACTCAAAAGTGTTTGGAAATACAAAAGTAATAACGCAGAAAAGTTTCTCTCGTGTTCCTACAACCGAAAATATGTGTGTTGTAAAATGACCCGAAATCGAGCCACGCTATTTTACACTATTACTAGGTATCAGAATAGATGTAGCAAACGGAGTTGATGTTACGAAAAGACTCCAACGTATTTAAGTAAATATTGTCTTAACTCTTAAGTGTATGAAATTACGTCCACATTAAATTTAATTGGAAATGCCGGGAGGGCAATATTAAAAACCCGTCCGAAGCAACGGTGTGTAAAACCCTTCCGAAAGCACAAAATTCACCCCTTAATATATCATATAACATAGCAAAAAACTGTTTTTTTGTCTAGGGCAGACCTTGCGACCGACCTAGGACACAAAGGGGAGGCCTCCCACAAATATTCATTCATTTAGGACCGGCCTGAGGACCACTTGAGGCTTCTGCACAGACAACGCGCCAAAATTTGTTTTCGACCTCTCAAACAGAAAAAGATTCAACAAAATCAATTAGGATTTACCCGATTTATGTAAACAAAAAGTTAAAAGTTAAAAAATGCTCGAGAAACCCTCCCTATACTAGAAGTGACCTTACCCCGGCCATATTTTCTCAAAATTATGAAACACATGTCCGCTAAAATTTAATTCTGTACAATTTTGCCTTTGGAAGCAACTTTCTAATTACCACAGTTCTAGAGATATGAATCATCCGTCTGAATTCTAGAAGCGACTTATCCCAGGATTAGGCCATATTTTCCCAAAACCATGAGACGCATGTACGCTAAAATTTATTTTTTTACAATTTTGTCTTTGGAAGCAACTTTTTAACTACCAACTAGAGATATGAGTCATCCCTCTGAATTCTAGAAGTAGTCATATCCAAGGATTGGGACATATTTTACCAAGACTCTGAAACAGGTATTCGCTTAAATTTAATTCTCTACAACTTCGCCTTTGAAGCCAACTTTGTAACTCTGATAATTCTAGAGATATGTGTTATCCTGCCCAATTCTGGAAGTGGCCATATATTAAGATTATTATTAATCGTATGGTTTACATTTTATCATTCAGTATCTAACATTTTCTCTTAATCTATTCTATTACAATTACTTATGTCTAAGTTTGTATCTTATTTGTTATGTTGATATTTACGATGAATTCATCGGGAGGTTACGTAGTAACAGGTCCGATGAGCCAAAGTGATAGTGTTGTGCATTTTGTGTGATCCATTGAGAAATGGCCACCATCGTTCACACCATGTTCGTTGTCCCGCCATATTTTTTTCGAATGTCGTGTATGTCCAGTACAGCGCCATCTATGGGGGATTTGTGGGGATTGTGCCAACGTTTTTTCCCATCCATTTATTGCTTGACATTTCTGTCTTGTCGCCGTTGGCATGCATTGTATATGCGTGTTTTGTATGCAGGAATGCCATATGCTTGTGACGTCACATATGACCAGTGTTTTCCTGATACATTTTCGTCGCTCCACAGCGACTACCCAATTTCAAGAAGCTTATATATATATTAAGATGGGGCCATATTTCCCCAAATTTCCAAATTTATTTTCTAAAACTTCGCCGTTAGAACCAACTTTCTAACTCTCATAGTTCTGGAGATTTGGGTCATCCTGACATAAATTGCCACAAAGAAATAAAGAATGAAAGAAAGGTTCACTATTTCAAAATTGTCGATTTGGTTCCGTTTCCATATAAAATAGCAATCTTGTTTAATTCATATCTCCGGATAGGCTGTACCGATTTGAATGAGTAAAAAAGCATTTCCGCCTTAAATGTTGTGCAGAATACGGGAAAAATATTGTTCCTTATGTTCGTTAGTCTACGAAAAAATTTCTTGTACATTTTTTGGCGTGTAAGACTTGCGTCACTACAGTGGGCCGTGATTTACTGCGGTAATACATTTTTTTCAAATGATTTCTTAATTATAGAAAAATCCAGGTCAACCTGAAACAACCAGGTTTAAACCAGATCAGGTCATTCTTACATAGAATACGTATGCATAGATTTTCTTAAATTTTGAAAATTTAGGTTGTCCAATCGGGATGAAAATTTCAGGGGGGTTTATCACACCTAAATATGCGCTGAAAATGATTTTCAGTCCAATCGGACTAAATCTGCCTTCCCCACAACTCTAAGAAAAATCGGTCGAAAATTTTGGCTTGCTCTCATAAGGCATTTTTTCGCCTAAGATTTTCTTAAATTTGGAAAATTTAGGTTGTCCAATCGGGATGAAAATTTCAGGGGGGGTTTATCACACCTAAATATGCGCTGAAAATGATTTTCAGTCCAATCGGACTAAATCTGCCTTCCCCACAACTCTAAGAAAAATCGGTCGAAAATTTTGCCTTGCTCTCATAAGGCATTTTTTCGCCTAAGATTTTCTTAAATTTTGAAAATTTAGGTTGTGCAATCGGGATGAAAATTTCAGGGGGGGTTTATCACACCTAAATATGCGCTGAAAATGATTTTCAGTCCAATCGGACTAAATCTGCCTTCCCCACAACTCTAAGAAAAATCGGTCGAAAATTTTGCCTTGCTCTCATAAGGCATTTTTTCGCCTAAGATTTTCTTAAATTTTGAAAATTTAGGTTGTCCAATCGCATACGCATACGCTTTCATATTAGTTTAAAAATTCGGAATATTAACTTGCCGTCTATGAAACATGTTCTGTTTTTCTCTAGCTAAATC
Organism: Pseudolycoriella hygida; assembly: GCA_029228625.1. NCBI lineage: Eukaryota > Metazoa > Arthropoda > Insecta > Diptera > Sciaridae > Pseudolycoriella > Pseudolycoriella hygida. Next base: position 91,591,513 of record CM055403.1, read on the forward strand.
CCTAACATTCACGAATTTCTACTAAAAATAGAAGAAAATCGATTTGCTTTTTGTCTTTTGTTGTAAGTAAAAAACCATAAAAAACTTTTGCATTACGTAGTTTTTAGGATATAAGAATAAGAAACTGAAAATATTCAAATAAAAATGAACGTTTGACAATGTGGTTGGGAGTTAGCAAAGGGTGTCTAAATTATTTAGAAAGGTTTTTTAGTCACTCATTTAGTTTTGTTAAAAATGACCTCGTAAAAAATTTACAAGACAGTAAAAAACACAAATATGTTTGAACAAGCCTTCATAAATATGTTTTATGACAGTACACTTTGCTTTTCAGTTTTTTGTTGGTTATCCAAGAATTTTTTTTCTTATAGAACTTTCTAATGCAGTCAACTACATTCTTTTAATTTTTCAATGATGTAATAAAAATTTAATTGAATTACCTTATACCTACTTTCATGCCTCTAATAACCTTTGACCTTTGTATTGCTGGTAGACAAAATAAGGTTTATTTCCTACGAAACCAATTACATTCAAAAATGAAAACTATTCCACCATCCCTAAATGCTTGTACTATCCCTGAAAATTATAAGAAAATACGCACATACGTAGTCAATTTTAGTACTTATCAAGCGCACCATCGTAACATTTACGATTTAGCTAAACCGAAAGTCCATTCACGTTGGAAATATGTACGAGATTAGTCCATTCAACGTTTCATATTACGCGTCAACAATTTAATTTATTTATTTATTATCAACAACATCCCCTTTTTTATACCGACACCTTGGTCGAATTCATTTAGTCCTTTATACAAAACAACTTTTCTTTTTCTATTTTGTTACTTCAACCCCCGTGATCTTCAGATACATAAATAGTGTGATGTCCGATGGAAAAAGAGACGGAAAAAACCCATAAGTAGTTGTTAATGAAATCTATTTGATTTTTTATAGTCACGCCAAATGATGCAAGGTATTTTTTGATTGTTTGAAATATGCGTGGGTGGCGCTTGATATTGAATTGATACCGACGTAATTTTTCTTACATCGTAAATGCAATTTTACACATTCAATAAAGGTCATTTTTGCTAACGTTAACAGCTAACGTTTTAAATAACCTATTTCATGATAAAATCCTGCGTTGCTTTGTCGTAGAGGCTGCGTTTCCATTTTAAGCAACTAGCTAAGCTCTAACTTACTCAAATTTCAAACACGTTACAAAGATTCTTCACACTTTCGTAAGAGAGAAGAACATTAACTATTAAAATTTATAAATTTTAAAATGTTATTTTGATATCGAGGTATAAAAAGTAGAATTTTTCGTATGCTATGCTATCCATCATTTATTTTCTTACCCTTACGTGTTATGTAACGTAAAAAGAACGTTTTCTGGAATAGCGCAACTTATAGAAGTAAGACACATGCAAGAGCTTAAAACGTTACAAAATGTTTGGTCGTAAACATCATAAACAACAAACATTATTGTTTGCGTTCAAAATACGCTGTGAGTTCAAATCCTGGCCTGTGCAAGATTTTCATCTCGAAAAAACATTTCAAATACGCTAAGATTTTTTATTAAAAATTCAAGATCTTAATACTTTTGAAATGTTCAGGCAAAAATTGTGTTTCAGTAAAGCAATAATTCGTTGACGACGTTCTGCTCCAGAACATTACATATACGAATTTTCACAGCAAAACAATGCTGGTACGAGGGGCACCCTAAAAGTTTCGGGAATCGGCTATATCGGCTCGTGTAAACTTTTCGCCAATTTACACAAAAATTAAATTGGTCTTTCCTTATTTAAAAATGATGATCAAAATGAAAATCGATCGTAGCAGTCAAAAGACAACAATTCCAAAAAGTCATTGCAGAGAAAAAATGGATTTATCACGTGAAAATTTTAGAGCCATGATTTTCTACGACTTTAAGTCTGGCTTGACTCCCAAATTGTGTATTGATCGTTTGCAAAAAGCATTTGGAGATGAGGCCCCATCCAAGACCACTGTTTATCGGTGGTTCGCTGAGTTTGAATTGGGACGCACTTACCTCAGTGACGACTTTCGTGAAAGTCGACCTTCCACAGCCATCACCGATGGAAACATTGACCATGTCCGGAACATGATTGAAGCCGATCGACATGTGACCTATGCTGAGATAGCTGCATCCCTTGGGATCGAAAAAAGTCAAATACAAACAATTTTACACGAACATTTACGCACACGGAAGCTTTGTTCTCGGTGGATCCCACACAAATTGACAGACTACCAAAAGGAGGCTCGTGTGAAATGGTGCCGAGATTCTCTCAAAAAATTCGACAATGGGGCTTCTGATTCAGTATATAGCATCGTAACAGGTGACGAAAGTTGGATTTACAGCTATGATCCCCAAACAAAACAGCAATCCACCGTTTGGGTGTTTCAAAATGAAGATTTACCAACAAAGGTAATTCGCGCTCGAAGCGTCGCCAAGAAAATGGTCGCTACTTTCTTCAGGAAATGTGGTCATGTGGCTACTGTACCACTTGAGGATCGTAAAACAATCAATTCAGAGTGGTATACTACGATTTGTTTGCCAAAAGTATTTGAAGAACTACGTGGAAAGAGTCGAAATCGCAAGATCGTCCTCCACCATGATAATGCAAGCTCCCACACAAGTGCTCTGACCACGACGTTCTTGGAGAAGGAAAAAATCAATTTGATGCTGCATCCACCCTACAGTCCCGACTTGGCACCGTGCGACTTTTATTTGTTTCCGAGTGTCAAGAATAAGTTGCGTGGGAAGCGATTTTTATCTGCGGAAGCTGCTGTCGAGGCATATGAACAAGAAGTGGCCCAAATCCCAACTTCCGAATGGACTCAATGTTTCGAAAACTGGTTTTTAAGGATGAAAAAGTGTATAGATTGTAATGGTGATTATTTTGAGAAGCAATAAAATCGTTTTATAGCCGATTCCCGAAACTTTTAGGGTGCCCCTCGTAAGTAGGAATTATGTGTTCGGGTTTGAAATAATTCGCAAAAATTTCACGTTCCAAGTACCGTTTGCGAAATTGTAATATGTCGCATTTCGATAAATTAAACTGGCGTATCATCTATTTTCTATTTTATTTCTATAAATTAGGTGTTTTTTAGAGGAACGGTGGAACAACATAAAGAAAAAATCTTTGGTTTTTTTATAAATTGATTTCAAGTTTTAAACTTAAATAATTTGCGCGAATATTAACTCACAGCATAAAATTTTTGTTGCAATGTACAGTGTGACATTTCTTTCTAGTGGGCTTTGGGACAGAGTCCCATGCACATACGGCCGCCTGCAGGGCGTAACCAACCCCGCCGCAACCGCGGGGGTGAGGGGGCAGAGCCCCCCAATATTAAATGTAATTAAGACCGTTTATTATTTACACCAAATAAATATATTTGCCAGTAGTATTAAATAATTCACACCAATATATAATATTGATTGTGAATAATATTAGCGTTACTGTAAGCAATGACTTAAAATATTCTTTATTAGAAATAATATGAGCAAAAGTATTAGTTCGCCCAAAAACATTTTTTTCTATCCGTGTATGACTGCACCGTAGAAGTGAAGTTCAATTCCTGTAAACAATATGTTGTAATAATTTGATACGTGGGAATAAGTGGCTACGTGTGAAAGCGACATTGTTATAAATGTACCGGAAGCTACAAAATCCAGACGCAACAACATCATCAGGATTTTGACGCCTCTGGATTTTGACGCCACCGGATTTTGTAGCCTCCGGATTTTGACGCCTCCGGATTTTGACGCCTGCGGATTTTGTAACCTCCGGATTTTGTAGCCTCCGGATTTTTCGTCCGGATTTTGACGCCTCTGGATTTGGTGCCTCCGGATTTTGTAGGGGAGCCCTACGAAAAATTCTATGGCGAAGTGAGAATATCCGCATATTTCTCAGAATTCCATTGTTCGAACAATGGAATTTTATTACCTTCAAAAAACCTACAAAACTAAATGAAAAAGATTGTATTTAGTAAATTTGGCGTAGTGCTCGATATTGACAAACGCCTTCATTTTGAAAGAAATGTCACACTGTGCAATGGTACAAAAAATATCAAACTTATATTTAAAGTCAAAGCGTCAACGTAAAATTACATTGATCAAAAAAGAAGTATTTTTCAAAAGTTGAAGAAAAATTGAAAATGAATTTAAATACTGGCGGAGGAGTGAAAAGGCGTGGTAAAAGAGGTGTAGTCAAGGCAGAAGAAGTGTTGATGATGACGATGCTACCATCTAATGTTGCATTGATAAAGAGCTCGATTGTCGTAAAACACAGTATACGTACTACCGATACAAAACACAGACTATTTCTTTATCAATAACACTTATCAAATAAACGAACTTTGACCACGGCTTCCTTCATTGTTTCCAATATTCTTATGAGGAACCGCTTCATCGCATAACACTGGGGGCGACCATCATGAACGCGGTAATCTTTAACATCTTTCTCCATCTGTAGAAGTGTGAACAATTAACGTGCAGGTAGCTACATTCAGCGGAACTTACATCAAAATGATCCTGACAAACGGTGAATTTCGTTATCTCGACTACCTGTTTTCCCACAGCGAACATCCAAGGTTATTTTTTCGCCAAATTACTTGGAGACCGAAAGAAATATTTGTTCGGTTTTTTCTTTGGGGCATCCAGGGCATCGACGGCGCCACTATAAAAATGCTCATTTTAAGCATTAAGTTGCACATCATTTGGAAATAATAATTTATTTACTTTGAACTTTTATTTTCAGTCTCAAAATTGTTTTGATTTCAATACAAATCAAACTGTTTACAACTGTCCCGCTATTTACGTACGATGAATCAATAATATTGTTGCCAACTTAATAGTTATTTGTTGTCTCGTTTGGAAAATAGTCGTTTGCCGAGTACGAAAAGTTGCATGGCGAGCTTGCGAGCCAATGCATTCGTACGAGGCAAACGACTATTTTCTAAACGACACAACATATAGTTTTGTCATAGTAGCGATCGATCGTTGAAACACTTCAACAAATTGTTGAAAATATAAATAAAAATGTCCAAAATGTTCAAACATCCAAAAAAATTTCTTTCTATGGTGACTTAATGCATGCACGTTTGTGGTGAATAATTGTAACCATACTTTTGTGCGATTTCTATGAAAATAATGTGTAAGTAATATAACATAATTTTTGTGTAGAAACGTATGTCCGGTTAGCTCGGTGGTAGCGTCGACGACTTAAGCGCGGGAGGCTGGTGGTTCGTTTCTTCATTGAGAATTTTTTTTTGAATGATGCGCAATGAGCAATATAATTCCTAGAATTTTTTTTTTATTATTTTTACTTTGTAAGATGTAAAAACCAATGAATTTAAAGATCAATTTGAATTATTTGTCTAAAGGACATCGTTTAGAATAATGATAATATTTTAATAGCCGCTCACCAACATTTAATTAAATTACTGTTCCTACTGAATACGTTGAAATGGTGTATTTTTTATGAGGTTCCTAAGTTTACATTTCAATTGAATGAAAACATTTCTTTCATTTATGATGGTGAAATTGGTGACTTTATGAATACATCCATGCATAGCATACTGTTAACGTTTATGTGGCCTAAATGTATGAACGATTTAGCGTAGTGGTATCGTCTCGGTCTTGTGACCAGGAGGTCGGTGGGTCGAATCGCGGTTGTGCCAATCGAATTTTTTATGTTAAGGAATTTCGCTTTAATGCGTATATTCCCGGACAGTGTCTTGCAAAGTACACTTTCCCGGACTGCTACTGCAATGTGCATCAGAAATGACAAACTTTCGAAACCAAAAACGACTAAGCAAACTCAACGTATCGAGCGCGTACATGACAAAAACATATGCAGGGGACCCGTACGCATCAGAATAGATGTGGCAAAAAAAATGGATGTTGCAAAAATATTCGAAATGTTGCCTTAACTCTTAAGTGCATGAAATTTCGTTGACATTAAATTGGATTAGAAATTGCCGAAAAGGCAATATTGAAACATATGTATTGGACCCGTACGTATCAGAATAGATGCGGCAAACAGAGTTGATGTTACGAAGAGACTCGAACGTATTTAAGTAAATATTGCCTTAACTCTTAAGTATATGGAATTACGTCCACATTAAGTTGTATTGGAAATTGCCGATTGAAAAACCCGTCCGAAGAAACGGTGTAAAAAAACCTTTCCGAAAGCACAAAATTGACCCCCAAATATAGAAAAATGTTCTACTCAATTTTCTCTACAACATAGAAAAAACCATTTTTTGGACTAGGGTCGACCCTAAGTAGAGGCCTCGGACACGCAATTCTATAGCCAAATGTTTCAATCAATTTCCTCTGTAACATAGCAAAAAAAATTTTTTTGGCTAGGACCGACATGGCCTACTTGAGCCCTAAGCACAAGCAAAAGTTTCTTTAATAAACTGTCGGTCATGCCTAGATCTTTCAAACAAAAAAAAAAAATTGAAAATCGGAAGAGATTTACTCGAGTTATGTACAAAAGACAAAAAACCACTTAAACGGCCCTAGCTCGGCGGCTCTTGAGCCGACAGCGCCCAGATAAAAGATTTTTCGATTACATTTCAGGGAAAAAAAAAGATTTTGAAAATCGGTTGAGTTTTACTCGAGTTATCGTGTTGACAGACGGACACGGACGGACATTTTTTTTATTGTTGATTCGTCATCTAAGGACCATGATGGATGCTCCCCTCCTACTCCCGTGTCGAAATTCGACTGTATACAAACGTCGTAATAAACGTATAAGACCCTTTTTCGAAGAACTACGTTCTTTGTACGGGTCTAAACTCTTATTATTTCTATTACACAGCAAAACTGACAAGGCGTGATTCTACTGCCTGAGCAAATTCCTAAACCACTAATTTAAAAGTCAAAATCATTTTTTAACTCAAATGACGAATAAATGGACTATATTCTACCATTTAATGAAAAAAAAATTCACGCGCCCCTTTGATTGTTGCAGAAAAGGTTTCTTAGAATTCAAATATTTTCGTCCCGTTAAAATTGTTCATTAATAGTTATTAATTATTAACTTAATACTGATTGATTGATATTTACTTTTATTGTCTACTATTTTCTAGCCGACATGGAAAAAGAGTAACTATGACTGTTGTCATAGCCCTCGTCAAAAAACCATGAAAACGTTATAATATTTCTTAACTAAATATTTACATTAACACAGCAATATTAACAAATACAAATACAAAGAAAGAAAAAATAAAGTAAATAGATATGCGCATGGAAAATAAAAACTACAACAAAAGAATAAATAAAAATATGGTCAGAAGCACTTAAAAACAAAATCAAAATAAATTATAAACAGTTGCCAAAAATGTGGTTGTCTGTAAATCGCCGATACGGTTTTGTCAAATGTCATTCAGCCTAATACAAAACAAAAATCAAAATAAATTATAAATAGTTACCAAAGGTGGTTATGTCAAAAAGGTTGCAATCACCGATACGGTTTCGTCAAGCGTTTTTGGAACGAAATCATCTGAAGCAAACGAAAAATGTTTAATATGTAAAACAACGATATGTCAAAATAAACCAAGAAAAATCGGATGGGGTGCTTTGTTGGTTCTTTTAAAAGTGGAAAAAAGCACCAAAAAAGACACTATTTCAAGTCAGGGTTGCCAAATCTTCCAAAAGTGGAGTCGTCAAGCTCTAAGACACTTCGACGAAAATCTTTCGATGGCTGCGAGGGATCGATATGTTTCACAGCCATATTGAATAATTGACATGCAAAGTTAAATGATGAGAAGCGAGAATAATCAGAGTTGTTGCCGTTCATGCGAATAAAGGAAGGAGTTCTTAAAGACCTCTCACCATCATACAGTATTATTCTGTCACGTAGGAACTGCGTATTGATCTTGCCGGTTAGCACGTCATGAATGAATAACACTGCAGCATTTGTTCGTCGGCGTAGTAAAGATAAGAGGTTCAATTCACTACATCTGTCAAGATAAGGGCGTAATCGGTAGCTATCGGTTTCGGTTGGCGTAGAGAACAAATTGCCTTTGTACGCTCTCTAACGATTGGATATGTACATCATGATGTGGTGACCAAACTGAGCAAGCGAACTCCAAATGAGAACGGACAATTGCAGAATATAGCATTTTAGCTGTGTCCACGTTAAATCTACCGTAGCATTGACGTTTTACGAAAGATAACATTGACAAGCCCTTTTTTGCCGCCAATTCGAAATGATCATTGAACGAAAATTTGTCATTGTAGGTTGCTCCTAAGTCTTTGTTGCTATGGACACGTTCAATTAGCTCACCATTTATGAAGTAGTCTGCTTCAATGAATGACCTTTTTCTCGTGATTGTCATAACTTTACATTTCCCACTATTCAGTTCGAGGCCATTTTGAGAACACCATTTCACAAATTCATCTATTGAGGATTGTAGTAGCTTGGTGTCATCTATAGAAGCAATTTTGTTGTGAACAATTTTCTTGTCATCGGCAAAGTTAATATTCGTCGTAACTGTTGAACTACAATCCGAGTCGTTAAAAAAGACCAAAAAATTTAGTGAAGCCAAGATCGAGCCTTGTCCAATACCGGAAAGGACATTTATTTCAAAAGACTTGCTAGAGTTGATTTTAACGACTTGCTTACGATCTCGGAAAAACGAGAGGAACCACAAAAGCAGATTGTTACTCAGTCGATACTTCACATCGCACAGCTTGTGAATAAGCAAGTTGGTCCGTATCATGTCGAATGCTTTACGAATGTCGGCATAAAAAATGTCCGTCTGGCAGTCATTACAAAAACTGTCATTCACTAGAACAGAAAGTACCATCAGATTTGATTCGACACGTCTACCAGGAAAGAAGCCATGATGACTCGTACTCAAATGAGGAACTTAACTTAACTTAACTTAACTTAACTTAACTTAATACAAGATGGTTGGCTGATTGAAAATTATAAATTTCGTATTAAGGCATTACGATCTATCAGGTGATCTACGACAAGCCCCGCGGGAAGCTCGGCACCGTAGGCCAACTTTCTTTTTTTTTCAGACAAGATCAATAACTAAAACCTTAACAAACAGAGTTGATGTTACGAAGAGACTCGAACGTATTTAAGTAAATATTGCCTTAACTCTTAAGTGTATGAAATTACGTCCACATTAAGTTGTATTGGAAATTGCCGATAGGGCAATATTGAAAAACCCGTCCGAAGAAACGGTGTAAAAAAACCTTTCCGAAAGCACAAAGTTGACCCCCAAATATAGAAAAATGTTCTACTCAATTTTCTCTACAACATAGAAAAAAACATTTTTTGGGCTAGGGTCGACCTTAGTACCGACCTAGGGCCCTAAGTAGAGGCCTCGGACACGCAATTCCATAGCCAAAAATGTTTCCCTCAATTTTCTCTGCAACATAGCAAAAACATTTTAATTTTTTTTAGCTAGGGCCGACTTAGGACCGGCGCGGCGTGGCCCACTTGAGCCCTAAGCACAGACAAAAGTTTCCTCTATAAACTGTTAATCATGCCTAGATCTTTCAAACAAAAAAAATTTGAAAATCGGAATAAATTTACTCGAGTTATGTACAAAAAACACGAAGAGCCCTAGCAGAGACTCGATTTTAGTGCCCTAGCTAAGTCAAAGGACTCAAATTCAGAAAAATTTCTTCCATAAATTGTCAACTATGCTCGGGTCTTTCAAACAAAAGAAAGTTTTTGAAAATCGGAAAAGATTTGCCTGAGTTATGGACAAAAAACACGTAGAGCCCTAGTAGAGACTCAATTTTAGTGCCCTAGCTACGTCCAAGGACTCAAATTCAAAAAAGTTTCTTCCATAAATGGTCGGCTATGCCCAGGTCTTTCTTCGTACGGGTCTACAAATTAAATTCGTCGAGTAAACATTAAAACGGAAACTTACTTATTTTCGTTTATTTTAGTAAACAAATGTAGCACAAATCAATCCTTGCGAAACTGGGTCATAGAATTTAGAGACCCGACTACAACCCTTACACGCATTATTTTTTTACGCATAAATTGTAATCAACCATTCATTCAATTCAGTCCTTTGCTATTGATCTGTAAAATCTCTATTTTTTAATTCTACCCAAATTTTTCCATTTTTTACAAATAAATTTCTTGCGCAATATATAAGCATACAATGTAATGGAAGGAAAAAAAGTATGAAAAAATACGCATTCATTCTCGGGTACATACAAAATTCATTCAATAACATCGTGAGAAACTTATTTTCCGTTAAAAAATAGTGTTTTAATACTTTTTCCTCAGATTTTTTATGTAAAAAATTCCGAAGCATATAAAATCAAAGTCGAATAAAAGATTCTGGGTAATGCTTCATTTCACAACGTGTCCCCTAAATATGAAATCAAGAAAGTGGTGATTCGAACTTGCAATAAATATTTTCAATGCGATTCCATTACGAAAAGCAAACTTTTTCACGCTTGCTTTCAGTGGCGTGTGAAGTTAGCAACACTGAGGGTTTCAAATTTTGAAAGCTTTTCTGCAAAATCTCTGCATGAAAATTGTAAACAATTTTTGAAAACAACATATTCACAATTCATTCACTGTGTTTTACACTGTCATACAAAAATAAAAACAATTACTTATTTTATGTTTTTATGAGCAATTTCCAAATTTTTAATTTTAGTTTGAAGTTAATAAATAATGAAAACATATCCAAAGGAAATCTTAAAACCATTTACTTTTCAAGTTTAGTCTTCTTCACCTTGCGTCGTATCCCCTTGAGAAAAGGTTGAAATATATGTAAAATATTGGTTGATTATCACTCATTAAAATCGATCCAGTATATGCGGAGATAAGATTTTTAGAAAACAGTCAACTTCGAAGTACAATTTGTGATCTCTCATAAAAATTTTAAGCTAAAAATATCCTACGTTGTTAGTTAGTTACAGAACCATTGGAATGAAAACGACTTTTTCTCAAAAACTGAAGGTCAGATCTTATATAAATTTTGAAGTGACCTTCCTATGGGCATTCTACGACTTACTTTCATACAAATCCCATATAAAAGTATAAATCAAAACTAAGAAGAAGGTAAGCCACCAGGACAAATATTTGTCAGTAGAAGAATTGGAAAAGGCCAACGGGGAAGTAACGTCTGCTATTGTAGAAACTGCGTAAGACCTGGAACAAGACAGGGAAAACGGTAATGATCAGGTTGAAAATTGAGAAATATATAGAACTTACCTGAAGGAATACAACAAAACCCAAGCTGAACTGAGGGAAAAATGCAAAAGGAAATTCTTTGAGGAAGTCAATTGAGTTTCCGCTTTTGCTCGGATCCACACGATTTTAGCAAAAGATCCAACCGTTCAAATTGGATCTATTAAAAAATCTGAGTAAATGGCCATGAAACGGTCGAGCATCTAGTAGAAACTCACTTTCCATATTGTAAAAAACCGGACTAGGCTCGTTTCGACTTATTATGAATTACTTTAACGTTTACAACTGATTTCGACAAGATTCTGACGAAAATATGGAAAATATATTTTTTTGAGGTTATGTATGGGGAGAAATCAAACCTGTCACTTTGTCTAACAACTATACGACTATTAATCTGCGACCTACATGCACAAATATTTTTCCCGACATTTTTGAACATTCTCAAATCACGTTTTAAGAATTCCTACATTTAAATTGTGAATATTTCACGAGATATAGATTTTTGAACATGAATATAACGGATTCGCCTACTGTGGTCACCCCTCGGCGCGTACAGCAATTATTTTTTCGTTCAGTGAATCGTTAGAGAAAACTGTCAACGTTCACTGAGAGTGTCAAATTTCTACCCATTTCGATGATATGGGTGGAGTTGGGAGATCTGTCACGGTGGTTGACATTTTAATTCTTAATTAAAGATATTTATGATTGCATGAAAACTGTTCCCAAATTTATTTCAATGATCAATTCTTGTGTTGTAAATTGGTAAAAATCAGTTTATTTTAGGAAAAAACATGTAAAACCTGAAGAAATAATTTGTATACTTTCGTGTCAAAATTTCAAAAGCGAAAGCAGATTGATGAACGTTAATTAGAGCTGTCATTAATCCCTTTACGATTCACCAGTGAATCTTATCGTAAAAGGAAAACGGACGCACTCAGATCGGGTGGAGGGTGTCAACTTGATTCTAAACACTTTTAGGTCCAGGAATGGGAGTTATTTCCATACAAAAATATAACTTAGAAAAGCTGACATGTTTAAACAAAAAAGAAGAAAGCATTTCAATTACCGCAAAAACAATATAACAAAATATGGGGTAGAGGGACATCCGTGGAAGCTTTCTTAGTTTTTTCTATTTTTTTTAGGTTTTTTCAGTTTTTTAGTTTTATTTAGTTTTTTTTTGTTTTCAAAATAGTTTTTTTTAGTTTTCGAACCTAGTTTTTTTTTTGTTTTTCCACCCCCCGGCTGTCCAACTTTATTAGAAACAGTTTTTTTGGATGTACGTGACGTATGCAGTGGTCATATCGCCAAGTGGGGGAGATTTCAAAACCGATATATGCGTAACAGTATCGAGGGCTACGTCTGTACAATTGCTAAAATTCACAATCTTAATCAATTTTTTGTAATAAAGTATCTATTTTATAAAGTAAAGTATTATATTGTGGTACATAGAACCATTTGTCTTTGTCAGTAAATCAATTTACCCAAGGATAAATTTGATAACCAAATAACCTGTTCACCTGATCACGAATCCAAGTTGACATCAAATATGTTTACAAAATCCTTTTTCCATCTTCACCCTCTTGCACTGTTGATTTTCACACGCATTATTCAATGATCCAGAAATCCATTTTTAATCACACACCAGACAAAACCCATCAATACCAACCCCTCGAAAAAGAAATCGGTGTCCATTGTGTCCAGTGTATTTATGATGAACACTTTTTTCGTCTTCAAAATAAAAAACCAACTCTTTTATTCATCTCTTTGCTTGGAGTAAAATTATGCCTTTGTGAGGTACTGTGTGTATATGTATGCAACATGATGATAATAATATTTAAAATAAGCCACACCCATGTTACATAAAAAATAAGAGAAAAATTCGTATGTACCGGTACCCCTCAACATTTTAGACTAAACGAAAAACGTAAAAAAATGTATAAAATCCATTCATCCCTTCCATTTAAATTTTACCCACTCTTTCAAATAACTCCCCTCTTATGTGTACGACGTTTAGCTCACCCCCGAGGTAGCTTATATGTGTTAGTACATTATATATTCAACTTGCTCTGTAACGTCGGCATACATAACGCTCTTAAGGCATTGGGGATCAGTGGATATTATACATAAATCGGAGATGCAAACATATATACCAAATTCTATGCTTGTACAATTTTATAGCATTACATACGTTAACCAACACTACTGCAATCGAGATGGGGATGAAAATTTTCACTTGATTTTATTACAACGTTTTTTATTTATATTACGTCTAACACGTTCAAGAATGTTAACGAAGAGTAAAAGTATCGGCTTGTTATGGAGTTAAACATCATTTAGGACTTTTTATTCGATTCAGTTTGGTTTGCATGGTCGAACGATTCGTAAGATATATGCACGAATGTAAATTGTTGACATACAAACATTTTCTCCTTCGTTTTAATTTCGATATCCGAGTGCGAGTGACATTAAGAGGTTATGGAACGGATTTTTTATATTTTAATTAATTTATGACTCGACTTTTATAGTGAATGAGAATTTAATTTAGTTTATTTTTTTGTGTTGTATAATAATGATCGTGATACGGTAATTAAATTCAATTGAATATTCATTAATCAAGAATTAAAAATAGTGCAAAGTTATGGATGATTAGAGGAGAAAAAGTTGACGATATGTGAACATGAAAATAACAAAATTGTATACAAACGTTTAGGCAAATTGAACCGAAATCAACGTGAAAGATTTTCATGATACGCTAATTAAATGATGGTTTTATCACAAACCCGTTGGGGTAGTAATAGGGAGGACAACAACAATTCGATAAAACGAGATATTTTACGGACACCACCTCACAGCCACGGCCATTCTAGATGTAGGTTTCATTATATCACTTTTAACGTTTTTTACCCTACACATAGCGTCGTCAGAAATCCACAACTTTTTTCGTAGCTCAGTTTAGTGTGGAAATGGATTTTCTTATATTTTTTATGCACTATGAAAATGAAAAAATTGTATCGTTACGAACAATATCTATTGTTTCTAAAACGTGCCTAATGCGTGTTTTGTGCCCAATGTCTCCAACCTCGCCCGCGGCTTGTATTAATAAACTCACATCTCTTGTTCAAAATAATGTTGGGAAAACTACTATTTAATGTTAAATATGAAACATAGTGCATTTGAATTCACATTTGATTGCCTAATTAATTATTCATGTTTGACATTTTGGTTTTCTTTATTAAACGTTTTTGTAGTTAGTTAAATCAAAAATTCCATTTTCATATTTTCATAAATATAAATAGAGAAGGAAGGATTGTATGTAAAGGTCAGACTGCATATTTTATTTGAAAATATAGGATAAGGTATGAATATTTAGGGGAATGGATTTATATTGACGTTTAAGTTGGTTATGAAATTTTGATGATACTTGGTTCAAAAGTGCGAAATCCAGTCGAGACGTAAAATACAAAATTTACACGGAATTTGAGTGCTGTAGTTAAGAGTTGTCATTAGTGTTGGCACATTATGTTTTTGTTGACGTCTTGTTTGATCATGTTAGAACCGAGGGAGGAGGACTATGAGGAAGCGGGGTTTGAATAAAAATTGTGTACTGAAGCGAAAACCAAAGATCTGGGATGTGGTTCGGGAATCTAGATGAACATTATTTTGCTTACTCCCAGTGAAATGAAAAGTGCTTTTAAATGCATTTCAAGTCAAATCAAATTTCATGTCAAAATGTATACTGGAAATGGATTTGAAATCGAGGGGCCACTCACTTCAATTTAGTCCATTTAATCTATTTAGTCAATTTAATCCACAAAAAAATGTATGGACTAATCAAAAAATTTGGGACGTACGCCTCAGAAACTAAACAATTAATTCCGAAAAATAAGATTCGGAGAAGTTTGAGGGCGTTTGGACACTCCTATGATTAAAAAAATAAATTGGAATAAACTTGGAATAAATGTATTTAGTTCATTTAATCCCATTTACACCAAATATCCCTGAATACGCTAAAAATTCTGACATTTCGTTTTTTAAAGCTAGTAATGAGTTTTACTTTATATGCGACGATACGTCTCACATTAAATGCCAATTTTTGAGACGGAAAATGAGAATTTATTGCATTATTCTCAGTATTTATCCGTCTAGAGGGATAAATTCCACTGTCTAGGGCGATAAATAACCAGCTAGACTAGAAATATTAAATTAAAAAAAAAAAAAACCGTCCGTTTGAGAATCGAGCACAGAACGCCCCGCATTCTAATCAACGATGCTAAGCACTACACCACATGATCTTATTAAATAATATTATTTGTAACATAATCTTCGGTTGTGTTTTATATAAATATTTATATAAAATGTGCATTTAGTTTCAAGCATGCGCGAAATTTTTTTTATTTCACTTTCTTCTATCTAGATGCAATAATTTGATAATTTGAATATTTTGTGCAAGAAACAAACAAAAAGTAAAAAAAATCAGAATTGAACCCCGACACCTTATCTCAAACAACTAGCGCTACCGTGCCCTAGCTCGCTCGGCCATCAGTACTTGTGTTTAATGTTCGACGAATCGTCGCTATTAAAGTAAAATAATATACTTACACATTGTGGACACTCGAATAACCGTTCGCGTGTATATTACACACACTTGCTCGCTATCGCTCGCGCGTTATGTGTAATATACACTTGAACGGTTATTACTCGCTTTCCACAATGTATAAGTAATCTTATATTATCTTAAAATGTAGTCTTTTGAAGCGTTTTAGCAGATTTGGTAACAAATCAAATTTTTTGATTCATTCACTTTTTTAGTCCATTAAATCCAACTTTTAATCCATTTAGTCCATTTAACACCATTTAGTCCATCCACAAATCTCAGAAGTGAGTCACCCCTCGTTTAAATCTATCACTGAGTGAGCCATCATAGGTGAAAACCCATTTCAAAATTTTTTCTGTATAAATATATATGATAAGTACTAGATTATGACAGAGTGGTCATTTTGTGATCTCGTTTGCAATGGGTCAAGCGCCTATTTCACATATTGGCCACAAAACAGCTGAGGCCGCCCGAGTTTCAACTGCTCTGTCGGTGACAAAACATTAAATTTGTATGGAAGAAATTCGTTTTTTGTGAATTATTCATTTTGTGTTTTGTATAAAGCGGACTGAGTGAGTTATTCCCTTGACTGTCAAATCATTCGAAAACGTCTGTAACAAAAAGTTTACTGTGGATTGAACTTAAGAGAAATGTTCACAAAAAAACGTTAAATACTGAAAATGTCTGTAACAATTTCATATTTTGGAGACACGATAATTTGAGCAAATCCCAATCGATTTTGGATATTTTTGTTTTATTCGACAAAGAATGTGATTCCTCAGGTTAAGTTTGTAATTCCGTGAGATCGGACCAGTGGTTCGGGAGTTATTCCCAAAAGAGTGCTAGCGTTGGAGACACGATAACTTAAGCAAATCTCAATTAATTTTGAAAATTTTGGTTTTATTCGACGAAGAATTTAATTGATGATATTTAATTTTATTGTCTCACTATTTTCTAGCCGACATGGAAAAAGAGTGACTGTGACTGCAGTCATAGTCCTCGTTAAAAAACCATGCAAACGTTACAATAATACGCCTTAAGTAATATTCACATTAACATAGTCATAAATTAATTGAAACATAAATAAAAAATTAAAGCAAAAGAAAACACATTATGCAAATAAAGCAGAAAGAAAAAACAAAAAAAGTCAATGCAATAAAAAATAAATAAATAAAAAAAATAAAAAGTCAAAAAGTGGTATCGAGTCCACATCGAGTCAAATCGTGAAAAGGAAAAAGAGAAAAAAACGGATTATAAGTGAATCCTGGTCAATAAAAAATTAATTATAGTATTTTGCCAGCTGTGGCATCGTCAGTTGCATGTGCATGTGCATGTGCAGCAGTGCAAGCGTGTCAATAATAAAAGTAGTTTCTCCGTGATGAAGTTGGCCGAGCACAACGGGTTTTCACTGGGATAAGGAAATATTTTTAAGTTTTTTCCATAAACAATATTCAAAATTCAATAATCACCCGGGTAGTGCTTTCATGATTCTTTTAGGTAGTGAAAAGAAAGCACTAAACAAAAACACTAGTTTACTGTACCAAACGTTCCGAATACTGAATCATCCAAGTCTTGCACTCTTCGTCTGAATTCACGTGAAGGTATAGTAGGATCCACGTGGTTAACAGCGAGGTTAAATAAACGACAAGCGAAATTAAACGATGAGAATTGTATGTATTCAGGGCCACCCTTGAGACGGATCATCGATGTGTTCCGCAACACCCTTGATCCATCGTTCAGGTCAATTCTTTCACGTAAGAATTTCGAGCTCACCTTACCAGTTAGGACATCATGGATGAAAAAGATGGCGGCATTGGTGCGACGTCTTAGCAATGATTTAAGGTTTAGCTCAGTACATCTATCTACATATGGGCGTAAACGATATTTGTCTTGGCTTTGATCGACATATCTGTTACGATTTGCGTAGAGAACGAACTGTCTTTGTACACTTTCCAGCGACTGGATGTGTACGTTTTGGTAGGGTGCCCAGATTGTGCTAGCAAATTCTAGGTGCGACCTAACTACTGCGGAATATAGCATTTTTGCGGTGTCAGTTTTGAAGCGTCCGTAGCATTGGCGTTTGACAAAAGATAACATCGACATAGCTTTGTTTGACGCAAGCTCGACTTGATCATTGAATGAAAACTCGCTATTGTATGTTACACCGACGTCTTTGGTACTGTATACACGTTTGATAGGCTTATCACCCATAAAATATTCTGATAAAATTGGTGATTTTTTTCTGGCCAACGTGATCACTTCACATTTATCCGGGTTTGGTTGGAAGTCATTAGCCGTACACCATTCAAGAAACCCATTTATCGATGCTTGCAGGGATGTGTCATTGACTGATGAAATGTGGTTGTGGACGATCTTTTTGTCGTCGGCAAAATTAATGTCCCTGGTTATTTCTGATGTTCCATCAGAGTCATTGAAGAACACCAAGAAAAGCAATGCAACTAATATTGATCCTTGACCAATTCCTGATAGAACGTCAATTATGTCGGATTTGCTTGAATTGATTTACACAATCTGTTTACGGCTTTTAAAAAAGGAACGAAACCACAAGAGCAGCGAATTACAAAGTTGATATTTACCGTCAGATAGTTTCATCACCATTTTGGTTGAGCGAACTACACCGAAAGCTTTTTTAATGTCAGCAAGGAAGACGTCAGTTTGATTTCCATTTTTGAATGATTCGTGAACTAAGATTGATAATTCCATTAGGTTTGTTTCTACTCGTCGACCAGGGAAGAAACCATGCTGTTTCAGTGATATATGTGGAAAGATGTTAAATGACATTTGTTCAAATATGATGATCTCAAACACTTTTGCAAAGTTCGGGGAAACGCAGACGCCGCGGTAGTTGTTGATATCAGCTTTCCTTCCTTGTTTGTAAATCGGAGTCAAATGACCAGTCTTCCATAGTGTGGGATAATAGGCATCTGATAATGATTTTAAATATAACAGTGACAGTGGATCAGCTAGGGCATCAGCGCACTCGCGAAGAAATAGTGGGGCCATTTTGTCGGGACTGATTCCTTTGCTAAGATCCATGCGTTGCAGAACTTGTTGTACAATGGTTGGAGTAATTGTGATTGTTGAATAGCCGTGGCCTTCGCTTGAATTGATAACAGATAGTAGGGCTTCATCATCGGTGTCATCATCTTGATGTTTCTTGTAAAGAAAGGCAAAGAACTTTGCAAATAAATTGGCTTTACTATTGTCATCCGTAGCGTATTCACTGTTCTAAAACATTTTGCCCGGTAAAGTACTACTTTTATATTTCGAATTGATGAAATTCCAAAACTTTTTGGGTTTTTTCTTGTAGTTGGCCGCTAGATCACTCAAAAATGCGTTATAAAGCTGGTCTTGGTATAATTCAAATTCATTCTTTGTGGACATAAACATAGAATCGTCAGCATTTCCATTAGTTTTTTTTGATCTATCTCGAAATTTCTTGTATGCCCGATTACGTTTGTTTTTCAGGTTGATAAGTTTCTTGTCATACCAGACTGGGTGATTCGTCGAACGAAGAGACGCTTTTGGAATAAATTTGTCAAATAATTCATAACATAATTCACATTCACATAATTCATTCCTAAGGTTAAGTTCGTAATTCGGTGAGATCATACCATGGGTTCGGGAGTTCTTCCCAAGAGAATGCTAGCGTTGGAGACACGATAACTTGAGCAAATCTCAATTCATTTTGGAAATTTTGGTTTTATTCGACGAAGAATGTCAATTCCTCAGGTTAAGTTCGTATTTCGGTGAGATCAAATCAGGGATATTCAAAATAAAACCGAAGGCACCAAAATTATTTTTGCGACACCTGGAATCATGCCCAGGCGTTACTCTTCGCAAAAAAAAATAAAAGTAGAAAATCGACCAATCCTATTGGGGAGGTATTGCAAACTTTTCACGTAATTATGGACAAAAAATTTTTTTAGTTAATGCAACTAGTACAACTATCCCAAACCTACCCTTTTAAACGAACTAAAATATTCAAAATTATTATTGTAGAAATTTCAACGTTTTTAACTTTTATAATATTTTAAGAAGAAAGTTTGAAAAATAGTGGTAAAATTGTGTTGAATTTTGGTTTTAATCTGACAAAATAATAAATAATCAGTCAAGGGATGCGACCCACCCAAGGGATGGGACCTAGTTTTAAGTACAATCTTTCCAATACTGAAAGTATACAATTATGTCTTTTGAGAGTTTTTTTTGTGGGTTTAAAACACAATAAATAAATTCCAATTCGGTGTTGCCGCTTTTGGAAGAATGTATGTAAACAATTTGACCATGTAATGTCATTTGTCAACAAAAACACAAATCGGAAGATTCCCGTGATGATCACAAATTAAATTACATTTTTTTATTACAAAAATTAATTGGAAACTTCACAAAATTTTACAACTTTTTCTAAATAGATAAACGTTTCTAATAAAAACAAAATTCCCGAAAATCCACTAGAAGAAAGCGAAATAATGCTTGCAGAAGCTGGTAGTATTAAAACACTTTTCACACAGTAGAAATTAGCGATTTTTTGATGGACACAGCAAATTATTTATTAAAAAAAGGTTCAAAACTCAACAATTAAACACAGCACAACAAATGGTCAAAATGAAATTACATTTGAAATTAATTTAAGTGAAGTAAAACTATAATTTGTGAGATACTTCACCAGACAATCTAAAATTGTAAAAAATTTACTGAAGTACTGCTACTGTCAAAGCCGTCAATCAAAACAATGGATGATAATGTCGATAAAGATGATGAAAATGAAGATATGGTTGACCCGGTAGATGCATCAATGTTCTTTATTCTTAATTATTAAGTTTATCATCACCTGAAATCTATCCTTGCTGCTTCTCATACATCGTTATTGATTTCGCTATTAGTTTCTTTTTAGTTGTAGAATCAAAAAAATGTTCCAACAACCTGACAATTCGGATTCTTAAATGTGCATACATGCACGAAGTTTCTTATGCAAATTAAGGCAATGCGTCTTTTGATTCAAATGTCAGTGGATTTCTTCCGTTAAAACTTTAATAAATAAATGAGTATAAAGACTCCTCCATTTTGAATTTTGTTGCGAAGAACGAAAATCTTCGTTTATTGAACGTTCGGCACGAACGTTCAAACATGGGTGCCTGGCGGGACGAAACGACTCGTGGAATATCGAGTTTTATATTTTTTGTGAATTCTTTATCAAAAATAAAGTTTAGTCTCAGAAGTAAGTAAATTCTTGTATCGCTTGCCTGATTTTATATTGACGTTCAAAATTTTGTTTTGCAAAAAAAGTGAGTTGAGCTTTGACCTTTCCCAAAACCTATTTCCATTTTTTTACTCCTAAAAATGACAAAAATTATTGCGTAATCACTTTTTATCCAAATGCAACAGGAACGCAAATCGATTTTTTTGACGAAATGCGCCCCTACTAATAGTTTGGTCATCACGATTAATTGCGTATTACTTCGACGATTTTACTACAAAAATCGAAAATAGCTTAAGCTCAGTTGATATTTCATACTGAAATAAAGAGAATGAATGATGATAATTTTTTTTTGTAGTAGTACAACAGTGAAAAAATTCTCACAACACGACATCTGCCATTCATGACGAATATTGTGTTACCTGTTCGTCAAAACACTAAGAAATGTTATACCAGCAGTCAACATTAACAAAAAATATTAAGCTACACTGCACTGGCGAGAAATGTAAATATCACCATTTCGACAGTATTGATTTTGTTCAGTTGCGTTACCTAACAAATGGGGGAGGGGTAGGGGCTATTGGCCTTGCGTTACAGAGGGAAAAAATGAAAAATGTCGACTTTAGCGTTACGTAATTTATGAACGGTTGCTTACTCTTCTTTTTCGAAAATATTCGCACGAGTATTGTGTCTATCCGCAAAAAAACCTCTTACAGAGGAGGTGTGACGCAAGTCTTTATGCTTGCTTACAAAAGCTGTGAAATCAGAAAAGTGTGACGCATTAATCAACTAAGGTAAAACTATTTTCTTCCAGTTACAAAAGTTCTGAAATCGGAGGGGGTGACGCATTAAGCTTCGATTCGCAACAAAAATTTTTAAACAAAATTATGTTGAGTTCAAAAAATTGCGTCACAAATGCCAGACCCAACGACGAAACAATTTTTCTGTACTTTCAGTTTTTACGCTGCGAAAATTTGACTTTTATTTCTTATTACATCGTTTAGGGTAAATTTTAATTTTTGCGTCTAAAAACTGAGTGTTGAAAAATTATTCCGCAGGTGGGTCTGGCATTTGTGACGCAATTTTTTGAACTCAACAT
>CM055403.1:91614126-91646473 GCA_029228625.1 Pseudolycoriella hygida
TGAAAGAACAGAAAAACTATAACATTGGGGTCCGGCATTTGTGACGCATTTTTTTAATCAAAAATGAAAACATTCCAAAAGAATTTTTGCGTTTCAAAGCTTTAAGCGTCACCCCAAATTGATATCAGTTGTTTTGGAAGGAGGAAGAAGGACTTGCGTCACATTTCCCTTTTAAAAGGGTTTTTGTTGTGATAAGCAATAATGAAAAAATTCATTTTGTCAGGTAGTTAAAATTTTCAACAGAAAGTTTCCCAGTGCAGTGGGAAGGTCGATTTGAAGTTGAACTTGCAACATTCGAACAGGCCCCTGTGGACTTCCTAGAGAGCTTGAACTTGTGAATACTTCCTAACACTCAGTCCTTACACTCATGCTTTACCATAGGCTTCGTATTCGTGCCAAAACAGCGCTGGGCCGCCGCTCGATATGCAGAAATCACCGTCGCTCGACAAAGTGATCGGACTAGCTACTTAATGTGGTTCAACATGTGTCAGTATAATAATGAATTACCTTATATCGGTCCACTTACCAGCGAGTCAATTACACTAACCACCTAATTTATTTTTGAAGCAACTATCCCTTGAGTAATTGTTTGGCTCGCACAATCTCGATATTTGTTCAGTTATTCGTTTAGTTATTTACTCATTCAGTCAGTATGGGTGTGATTCGTATCCGCTAAGTACATGCACATTTAAAACTAAAGGGAAACGTTGAATGAATGTAATCTACGCTGGAAGTTCCTGCAATTCCTTATTTGGATTTGGATTTATGACTTTCGTCTGTGAGTTATTGTTTGATCAAGAATTCTCATAGTTGGGTTCCCTGTATGAAAGCCATTGCAATAAGTCGAAACTGTTTTAGCTTCATGACAAGTAACTTGAACAACTCAGTGGGACGAGAGTGCCATACACAATTTAATCATTGCCGAAAATCAATGAAAAAGTTACGAAAGCAGCGTACAAAAAATTAGTTTATAATAGTTTCGTGAATCGGCTATATCGGCTCGTGTAAACTTTTCGCCAATTTACACAAAAATTAAATTGGTCTTTCCTGATTCAAAAATGATGATCAAAATGAAAATCGATCGTAGCAGTCAAAAGATACAACAATTCCAAAAAGTCATTGCAGAGAAAAAATGGATTTATCACGTGAAAATTTTAGAGCGATGATTTTCTACGACTTTAAGTCTGGCTTGACTCCCAAGTTGTGTATTGATCGTTTGCAAAAAGCATTTGGAGATGAGGCCCCATCCAAGACCACTGTTTATCGGTGGTTCGCTGAGTTTGAATCGGGACGCACTTACCTCAGTGACGACTTTCGTGAAGGTCGACCTTCCACAGCCATCACCGATGGAAACATTGACCATGTCCGGAACATGATTGAAGCCGATCGACATGTGACCTATGCTGAGATAGCTGCATCCCTTGGGATCGCGAAAAGTCAAACACAAACAATTTTACACGAACATTTACGCACACGGAAGCTTTGCTCTCGGTGGATCCCATACAAATTGACAGACGACCAAAAGGAGGCTCGTGTGAAATGGTGCCGAGATTCTCTCAAAAAATTCGACAATGGGGCTTCTGATTCAGTATATAGCATCGTAACAGGTGACGAAAGTTTTATTTACAGCTATGATCCCCAAACAAAACAGCAATCCACCGTTTGGGTGTTTCAAAATGAAGATTTACCAACAAAGGTAATTCGCGCTCGAAGCGTCGCCAAGAAAATGGTCGCTACATTCTTCAGGAAATGTGGTCATGTGGCTACTGTACCACTTGAAGATCGTAAAACAATCAGTTCGGAGTGGTATACTACGATTTGTTTGCCAAAAGTATTTGAAGAACTACGTGGAAAGAGTCGAAATCGCAAGATCGTCCTCCGCCATGATAATGCAAGCTCCCACACAAGTGCTCTGACCACGACGTTCTTGGAGAAGGAAAAAATCAATTTGATGCTGCATCCACCCTACAGTCCCGACTTGGCACCGTGCGACTTTTATTTGCTTCCGAGTGTCAAGAATAAGTTGCGTGGGAAGCGATTTTTATCTGCGGAAGCTGCTGTCGAGGCATATGAACAAGAAGTGGCCCAAATCCCAACTTCCGAATGGACTCGATGTTTCGAAAACTGGTTTTTAAGGATGAAAAAGTGTATAGATTGTAATGGTGATTATTTTGATTATAAAATCGTTTTATAGCCGATTCCCGAAACTTTTAGGGTGCCCCTTACCGCAACATTGCTCAATGAGCTATATAGACCGTCCACACATCCTTTCAGCCTATTTTGCCATTTTTTCGACACCTCCTTGTTGTATTGTATCCACTTTGTCAGATTTTCACCCCAGTCACAAGAATGTGTAAAAACAAAAGCTAAAACATTTCTTTTTTCATCAATAAAAAACAAGAATCGACAATGCTCGATTGCTCGTGTGTTGTCTGCATAACAATGGAAATCATCCCACATGTTTGTTTTTCTAATATGAAAAGGTTAGAGTACACACACTCTCAGGCAGACCCCATACCCTATCCTTTTCCGTCACTTTTTCGGCAGTCACCCTCCCCATACGGTGACGGGATTTATGAACTTTACCCCTTAGTCTTTATACGCGAAAGCGATTTTAAGTCTCACATCAGGTGGTAATGTTTAACTGTTTCACCAAAAATTCATTAGACATTTTTGTTCAAGGAAAAGAGATGAGATTGCGCCGCAGACGAAAATTTTTGGGTTTAGAAAATGGAAATACGAGCAATGGTAATAAGTGAGCAGAAGTGAGAAAAGTGAGCGAGATGCCCACCTGTAAACTCATTCTCTCGAATTCGAATCCAATTTTTAGAGTGAAAACTTAGAAACTGAAACTGAAAAGGATTTTTATAACTAGTAAATACCCCCGCTCCTAGGGGCTACGCAGGCTTTATAATTTTCGCTTTAACATTAAAGGGGTAGGTTACGTAGTCGAAACCCCCGCCCCTAGGGGCTCCGCAGGCTTTATCATTTTCGCGTGTTGTCTATTCAGAGAGCCATATTTTTTTTCGTTTTAAATAATGATGCGTAATGTTTCAACTTCCCCCGTACTCCACTTCCTCCGTGGAACGTATGCAACGTTCCCCGTATTCCACTTCCCCCGTATTCCACTTACCCCGTATTCAACGTTCACCGCATTCCAAGTTCGTCGTATTCAACTTTCCCCGAATTTTATTTCTTCGTATTCCACTCCACCGTATTCTACTTCCCCCGTATTCCACTCCCCGTATTCCACTTCCCCCGTATTCCACTTCCCCCGTATTCCACTTCCCCCGTATTCCACTTCCCCCGTATTCCACTTCCCCCGTATTCCACTTCCCCGTATTCCACTTCCCCCATATTCAACGTTCACCGTATTCCACTTACCCCGCATTCAGCGTTCCCCGTATTCAACTCTCCTCGTATTCCAAGTTCCCCGTATTCCACTTTCCCTGTATTCCACGTTCGCCGTATGCAACATTCACCGTATGCAACGTTCACCGTATTCTAAGTTCCCCGTATTCCACTTCCCCCGTATTCCACTTCCCCCGTATTCCACTTCCCCCGTATTCCACTTCCCCCGTGTTCCACTTCCCCCGTATTCAACGTTCCCCGTATTTCAAGTTCCCCGTATTCAGCGTTGCACTTGCTATGTATTCTACTCTGACACTTCCCCGACCAAATCTCTAAGACGACATCTTGACTGACTTTTAGCCGATTTTCAATTATGACCCGTTTTTTACCCATAACTCCCTTATTTCAGGACAATATCCCACCCCGGAACATGTTTTCTCGACGTTTTGCACCATACCCGACAACATATCAAAAAAAAAATTTCAATAATTTTCGGGCAGCGGAGCAAATTTTTGTCCATTTTTGCCTCCTTTGATCGACCCTGGGCACCGAACCGCTCAACCGATTTTCTTTAAATCGGTTTCTCTACCTTCACACTTCCGAAACCTTTCATCTGACACCTCACTGGCCTCATTCCAGCAACTACCGGCCGAGATATTGGTTATTAAGTGCTCCAGCTCTGGATAAAATCGCCTAATAATGACCTATAGCTCGGTAGTATGAAACTTTTTCACCCAACATTGTTCAGCAAATTTGTTGCCCAAGCCTCCACTATCGATTGGCACTCAAAAATTATCTCTACTTTGTCCAGCTTTGTTCTACTCATCAACATCAACAACTTTCCCGAAGAAACCAAACGCGTAACTATTTTAATTCAGAAGATAGCAAAAATCCAAGATGGCGTCACTTTCACAGGTGGCAGCCATTTTCTTAGGATTCATAAAGATTCTACTCACAAAACTCTAAGACTTTGCCAAAGAAACCTATCGCCCAACTCGCATACATTCCAAGATATTTTTAAAAACATTAAAATTGGCCCAATGTCCCACTGCCCGACATTTACACCAATGCTGGTGACTTCTACCCACTAAACGCTAAGACTTTGCCAATGAAACCTATCGCCCAACTCCCATACATTCCAAGATATTTTTAAAAACATAAAAATTGACCCAATGTCCCACTGCCCGACATTTTCACCAACCAAAAAAAATGTATAAAGAAAATCAATGCATCATTTCGTTCCATACAAATAATTCCTTACAAAGAAAATATTTGAATACGCCACATGATTTCATTTCATACAAATAAAAAAAAATATTTGAATACGCCACTTAATAAACAAACGTAAATACATTGAGAATATTAGTGAATGAAGCCACGTGCATAAAATAGTTTTTTCGTTTATTGCTTCTTACATGTGCGCACACACACACATAAATATTCTCCCTGAAATTACTTCAACAAATCTCTCATACAAAATTTCTAATCATTTTTCGTTGTATAAATGTTATACTTCACAGGAAGTACGCAGTTCCAAATGTATAAATACCACTTTTTAATTCGCTTGAAAGTATCGCCGCTTGGTGATGTCCAGCGCTAAGCGTCGTTGCAAAACGATGCTAGGTGCGGATGGCGATACTGTTCTTATTATGGGAGACTGTACCCATAATAAGAGCGCTTTATTTTTGTTGGACTGCTTCATTGCGGTCCAGAATTCTCTTCCCCCTTCGTAATTAGGTTTGCATTTAGTTCCTCGGAACTCTTCAAGCAGGTCGGACGTAGATAGATTCACATGCGAATCTACTTTTGCATTGCCTTTTTTTGAATCATATAAGGCAATGCAAAACGACTTTTTGCTTTAGTTCCTCGGAACTCTTCAAGCAGGTCGGACGTAGATAGATTCGCATGCGAATCTACTTTTGCATTGCCTTTTTTTGAATCATATAAGGTAATGCAAAACGACTTTTTGCTTTAGTTCCTCGGAACTCTTCAAGCAGGTCGGACGTAGGTAGATTCACTTGCGAATCTACTTTTGCATTGCCTTTTTTTGAATCATATAAGGCAATGCAAAAGAATCTACTATTGCATTGCCTTTTCTTTGGCTTTCGGCTTATAAAAGGCAATGCAAAACGACTTTTTGCTTTAGTTCCTCGGAACTCTTCAAGCAGGTCGGACCTATGTTGGTTCACGCTGGAAATTTGTGACCGACAAACAGACAGACAGAGACAGACAAACAGACAGACAAACAAACAGACAAACTTTTGAATTTTATAATTATAAATTAGATGTTCAATAATTCTAATATTTTGATGGTTTACCTATGTGTTAATTATATTAAAATTTGATTTATTAAAATCATACTATAAACATATCACAGTTTATGTATCACATACTAGTTTTATATCACATCAGGATAAAATTATATTAAACAGTTCTTTACATCAACTGCTATCACAGACTTACAGCTTCATACTGAGGAAGTATTTCCAATTTTAATATAATTTGTTAATGCTCAGACTTAAGTCAAACAACTCAAACGAATTTAGGCAAAATCGGTCGAAAACTTTCAAAGTTTTCAAAGTTAAAAAGTGGTAAAAAACGTGGTTTTTTGAAGGTTGGTGGAACTTTTTCACTTATATCTCTGCGAAATTAGAACGGAAATCGCACTTAAAGGTTTTTTAAATAAAAGATAGGGGACCTCAGAAAATCACGGAAATTCAATTAGTCAAAATCTGTTGAGTGGTTTGGGCTGTAGAGTCCTCAGTGTGGGCCCAACAAACGCTGCGCGATCCTTCACGATATTTTGTGGCTTTTTGTGAATATCTCTTCAATAATGAGGTATTAGTGCACAGTAGCTTTTTTTCGGGGTCATGTCAGGAATTCAGTTCTTCCAATGTCTACGTGGTACGAAAAGAAAAACATTAGACACGAATTTTTTTATAGACTTCTAAGATTTATTTTGGGGCAGGGAAGCATAAATTCATTCAAATGTACAAACACGTTGGTTAGAGCGAGATATTGTGTACTACATCTGTCTCGCTCTTTTCAACGCTTTCGTATATTTGAATGAATTACGGGTCCGTACGGGAACGTACGGGTCCCCTGCATATGTTTTACCCAAAACTATCTTGAGGGGTGTCATTTTAAAATAAAAGACTATTTGAAAAAAAAATGAGATTTTTTAGGTATTGCGCGTGGACTACCGACCTCCAAAAGGCTTCCCGGTAGTGTAACATTTTAACTAGCCCAGATCACTACTTAGCATCGTTTTAGATATTAGGGACAATGGCCTTCTTATGACCCTACTTATAAAACCATACTTATAAGCCGTGGGACCGGCGCTTGAGTTTTTTATAAATCGCTTTTGAAAATTACCACTTTTTCGACTATAAACTGTTCCAGGTCCTCAGAAACAATCAGCATCCAAGCAAATAGGCATTAAACTCTTTGTATCAATATAACATGAAAGTTTCAGATCAAAGCGATTCATCTTTACGAAAACATTGAAAACAATGATTTTTATATATATTAGTAGATTATGCACCTCTTGCCAAAATTGTTGTTTTGACGTGTGGGGCATTGTGGCCCTAGCCGAAGGCGTGGGTCATAATACCACACGTCAAAATAACAATTTTGGCAAGAGGTGCATATGCTATTTTATCTATCGAGAACAGATATATCGAGATAAGTAAATTTGCCCTAGAGGGATAAGTTCGAGATTATCGTTCTAGATAGATAAAATATATTCTACCTTATATGCGACGATAAGTCTCCCATTAAATGTCAATTTTTGAGATGGTAAATGAGTGTTTATTACATTCTCAGAATTTTTCCGTCTAGAGGAATAAGTTCCACTGTCTAGGGCGATAAATAACCACCTAGACTAGAAATATTAAAATAAAAAAATCCGAGAATCAAACACGGAACCTCCTGCATTCCAATCAACGATGCTAACCACTACATCATGTGATCTTCGAACAGGCGAATTTCGAATTGTATAGATTGTGTTTTGCCTCAGCGTCTGATCAGGTAATACTGCCCAAGTTTCAACCGTTCCGTCGGTGACAAATCATTAAATATTCATTTTTAATTAAGCGGACCAAATGAGTAATGACAGCAGTTCATTTAATTCTACTTTATAATTACTGACTTGGTTCGGTTGACACAAAATACGAACCGAATAATCCGCAAAAAAGGAAGTTTCCCTAAACAAATTTAACGTTTTATCACCGACTTTTTTTAGCGCCATCTGCTGTTTTATGGTAAATTTTGTGAACTATAAACTCAATCTATTCTCGCAGCTAATGTGATTCAATTGAAAACTCTCATAAAATGCGCTTTCTATATGTGTGCGTGTGTGAATGTGTGTATGTAAATGCATTGAACATTTAGAATTTAGAACATAAAAAATAATTAGTTTTTGACATAAATGATTCAATGACATGATAAAACAAAATGCCAGTGTGCAGTGCTTAATTTGAGGACTTCTGTAAAGTAATTGTTTCCTCAATCGGACTTATATCTGCCGAGCAATAAGGCTTTGAAAAAATGATGTGATGAATTTGCAAATAACGCTTGTAAAGCCATACCGCGAGAAAAATTGGTTCGGTTGAAAATCTAACTTCTTTACAGGAGTTTTCAATTTTTTATACGAGTTTTTATATTAAAAAATGAAGAACATGTTTGAAGGAATAAATAAAAAATTAAAAAGTTTTTACTTTAGTGAAAAAAAAAATCGCTCATCAGAAATTGAACCCCAAACACCCCATAAAAGGAATTAGTACTTGCATGCACTAACTCGCTCGGCCATAAGTTCTTGTGGTTACCGCTTGACATATCGTCACTATTACAATAAAAAATGTATTGTCTCTGAATGGAATCTCACGTGAGTGTGTGTTTAATTCTAAATTTTGTTTTCGAATGCACATGCGCAGCGCATTGTTCATTGTAACATAATCTTCGGTTGTGTTTTATATATAAAATGGGAAATATGGCGACTTCTAGAATTGGGAGGGTTTCTATAGCACTTTTCAACTTCCATCTGGTTTTTCTATATTTTTCGGTTATTCTTGACATGAGTGAGGTCATGCAGCAGAGCTTCCCAGGTTTTTGGGATTTTTGTGGATTTCTCTAGCATTTTTCAGCTTCCATCAGGTTTTTTTATATTTTTCGGTTATTCTCGACATGAGTGAGGTCATCCATTGAAGCTTCCTAGGTTTATGGTATTCTTATCGATTTCTCTAGCACTTTTCAACTTCCATCGGGTTTTTTATATTTTTCGGTTATCCTTGACGTGAGTGAGGTCATGCAATGGAGCTTCCCAGGTTTTTGGGATTTTTGTGGATTTTTATGGATTCTTGTGGATTTCTCTAGCATTTTTCAACTTTTAACAGGTTTTTCTAAATTTTTCGGTTATTCTCGACATTAGTGAGGTCATGCAATGAAGTTTCCTAGGCTTATGGTATTTTTGTGGATTTCTCTAGCACTTTTTAACTTCCATCAGGTTTTTGACTAGAGATAAACTTACAAAAGTACTGATATCCGCACAAAAAACACTCTAAGACTTTTGTAAGCAGACATAAAGACTTGCGTCACACTCCCACTGGAAGTTTTTTTTGTGCGGATTTAATATCCATAATTTTTAGAATGTCCAAAATAACTAATGGTAAGTCACTCAAATGGTAAAAAAAAGCAAAGTTAAGGGTAAAATGGATCTTTAATAGCTTTTCAAATAATTTGAAATATTGATAGTTTATCATTTTCCTTTGTGGCATATTGGTAGGTAATACACTTTATAGTGCTCGTTACAGTGAATATATGTGGTATTTCAACAAAAATTATTGGTACATCGATGACCTTTCGTCACATATAGGATGAGCTGACTACCGGATTTCATTTTCGTTTTCCGCGCTGTTTTATTTCTTTCACCTGAATCTTGTCTTTTTCTTTTTGTTTTTCTTCTCTCTTCTCTTTCTTTTCTCTTTTTCTGACTATTGTGATGAATCTTTGATTTTGATTTTGATTTTTGACTTGTGTTCGTACATTTCTTATTCTTGATTTTGTTCTTGTAAATTTTTACCATAATTATCAGTTGGTTGTAATACTGTTGATAAAATAAATAAATAAAATAAAATAAATGAATTGGTAAAATTAATTCCACATGTTGGTTTTTTCGATATTGACATTTTTGGGAAAATTCAGTTGGAAATGAATTGAAAAATAACGGTTACATTCACGGAAAAGTGAAAACCGACACATTTTTGCTTTTGTGTTTTACTTGAGTTTGTGAATTTTTGCATGTATTTTTATATGGAGAAATCAATAAAGTCAGTAAACCACAAAACACAAAAATGCGTCGGTTTTCACATTTCCGTGAGTGCAACTAAATTTTTTCAAAGAAATATTGGTCTAAAATTTAACGCTGAACGGAGAAAAAAATTACGAGAAATATGAACTATAGTGTAAAATATTGGTATAGTATTACGAATTTTAACTTTTTTCTATTGATAATTTATGATTTTTCACTTAACGGCACTTCAAAAAATCACTTGATAAGTGCCTCAAAAAATAATGGTAACTTGAAAAGAAAGGAAACTGGAAATTACTAACTAAAACTAATGGTAAATTGGTGAAGTTGGTGAAATTATTCCAAATAGTGGTATTTCATCATTTTTCACTTATCGGTAACTCGAAAAAATAAATTGGTAGGCGACTTAAAAAAAAATGGTCATTCCCTTCAAATCCTTAAAATTTAAAATAAAGGTAAAAAAACCCCTGATAACGATCGAAAGCTAACGAATAGACAGAAAATATTATCGAAATAGGCAGAGTCAATGGATACAGTGAAAAAATGGCAACTAGTATATAGAGTAAAAACGCATTGGAGAACATATCAAAGTTCTATAAGTCAACACGACCCAACTAGACTAGGCCCAAATTCAGAAAAAATTTCTTCCATTAATTGTCGGGCATTCCTTGACCTTTCGATTAAAAAATTCATTTATTTTTGGTTTTACGTCTACTTAAGTAAGCTGATCGAATTTAATTAATTACGATTCAGTTTAACAGATTTTCAATCTCTCCAATTCAATATCCAAACAATTCGAAACAATAATTCCGACTTATGGCTTCGTCAATATGGTTCCTACAATAATTCTATTCAAGTCCAGTTATTAACAGTCTCAATACTATCTGCAGTTCAGTTGTGTCATCACAGTCCAAATTATATTTTAATGTTAAAAATTTCCTTAAAACTAAATATTACAGCTCATCAAATATTTAGTATCAAAGTTACTACAGTTCTATTAAATCACAGAACACTTGGTCTGGCAGTTTCCTTACTTTTAGTCTGAAGCGCTCGAACGGCATTGTTGGATCAGTGTCAGCTGCTGCACAATTGAAAACTCGGCATGCATTGCTTAATGGCGAATTTAACCTGTATTCGGTGTGTTGAAATCTCGATAACTAGCCACCCGCTAGAAGAAGATTTTCTAGAGGGAATTTCTTGTTTGAGACTCTGTTGGGTTGGATTGGATTGTATTGGCTTGATACAGTGGATGGGATTGACTTGATAGATTGTTTTAGAGTGGATTGGATTGATTTGGTGGATTGGATTGACTTAGTGGATTGGCTGGAGTGGATTGGATTGGCTGGAGTGGATTAAATTGGCTGGAGTGACTAATTTCTAAAATATATGGTAATATCTTTGTTTTTCTGTGTATCAAACAACGTTTTTTGCAATTCACCGACATAAAACGAGCTTTTTCCTGCGTGTTTCCACTTGCGAAAATTTGTCGAAATTTCATTTATTTCAACAGCTTTTACGCATTATTGCGAAAAAAATTTATCGCACTAGTGCGTTTTTAAAGTTTTGTTGTATTAGTGCGAAAAGCGATCTAACACCACATCGAAATCATGCGCGAAAAAGCGAGGTTTTTGTCGGCGAATGGATAAAAAGTATATATGAAATTCCATTACTGGCTTCGGTCGTGGTAAACGAAAAAGACCCCTTTTCGAAGCACTTTGCTCTTCGTATACATATACAAGTCTAAAAATTAGAACTTTCGACATGTTTTTGTAAAAAACTTTTCATTCGTTTGCCTCCAACACTTCTGGAGTTACTTATTTTCCTAAAAAAAATGATGTACAGTATCTTCAAGTCTGAGTCATGTCTATGCTCAATTAATCTCCAAATACGACTGAAGCGTACTCATATTGATTTTCCAATGAAATTAGATCGGAAATATACACAAAATTCCATTTATATTATAATAAATGCAAGTTTCAAACATACATTTGGCGTAAAGCGCACCACATAGACATATATGTAGATATAAATGTGTAGACTAGCTGCTAAGTCCATTCTGCAGAGTGTTTGGGTTGGGAACGTATGGTGTCGTTGTCGAAAACTCTCTAGGGGGAAATAACACTGAGCACAAGACTCGTCGTTTCTTAGTACAAGGTATATGCATGCAGAGTACTGTTGTGTATATATTACGGTCAGTACATGTATTAAATAAAATTCACAAAATAAATATGTGTAGGGAAATTTATTAAGATGAGCAGAGACACATCATATTATATTTAACACCCCCAAATTTACGTTCGAAGATTACAGTGTCACATGTTGCTTATGAATTATATACCATCAGGATCAAGTTTTATTACAATTTGCAAAAAAAAAAAATGGAAATGCAGTTCGAAAAGATTAGATGAAATATAGTCATCAGCGCGCGGAGCGACAATCGCACATGGGTTAATCTATCACTGTTGATAATAACTTCAATTTAATGATCGATTGAAAAAAAGGAAAAATTGATGATTTTCTACAGCATTGTATACCAGGATGTTTCACGCCCGTTACATTCAAAATTTTTAAGTTTTCATTATTTATGTATTTCAGATTTAAGCCGAATATCTAAGACGCCTTCCCCAGTTCCTTCAAACGGTAAGTTATAGCTTAAAAAACCGTTAAAACACATCAGGATGTCGCAAGTCCCTATGCCTATGCCTATGCCTATGCGCAGGTTTTCGCGGTGTTAAATTAAATGTTTTAAAGTTCTTATTTTAATTTTGGTCAGTGTACAATGTTTACTAATTCATAATTCGTATGAGATGGACCGTGCAACATAATTTTAAAGATCCTTTGTTTCGCATTTTTCAAATAATGTTTAAATACAAACATAAATGCTGATTTCGTCGCATCACGAAATTTTTCGAAACGTTTATCATAATACTAGTTAATATAGTACAGACGAATTTTCAAACAAGCGAGATTAGCGAATAGCCGAATCGCTAGCATAAGTTTGTGATGTTGGCTGGCATTGTTGCTTCAGTCAAAATCAGTGATAAAAATGGCTACCTTTAAGCTTAAAGCAAATGAAACTTTTGAATTGTCGATCCCAGTAATTTCTATACCGGTATTCTAATCGACGCCTATGAATTACTTAGTAAAGCGATATGTGAATTGTACTAAAGTCAGCTCTTTCCGACTCCGACTCCGACTGCGCAATCCAAACAGACAAGCATTTTTAAAGTATTAGCACGTACGAATCCCAAGATGAGTGACGTAGGCTATACTATACTATTACATTCCTGTAACAGTAGCTAACAATCAATGTCGCTCGAGCATCAGTTGGATATCTACTAAATGGTGTTGATGTAGTAAATTCAATATAGTTTTATAATTACCTGTATCGGCAGAACCTACCTGTGTCCTGTATTATGTTTGCCTATCCTCGTCACCTGATGTTGTCGTGTTCCTTCAGGGTGTGATGTGCGCATCCTGAGCTGACCCGTGTGTTCTTCTGTAGCCTTTTGTATTTGTATTTTAGAGACTCCACTAACAGCTTTTTATAGCCAATAACAAGTGTTGTCTGGACAACCGGCTCATCATAACTTCCGAACCATGTCTCAGAGTAATGCGAATGTAGCGTCTTATTCAATTACTCCAAGAATTGTGAGGCGCATGATTATTATCTCGCCTAAACGTAGGCTTAGATATTTCGTTTCGATTCATCGTTTTTGGGTTACGTCATACGATTCATTCAATGTGTACGTCGTTATGGGCACCAAACACATCACAACTACACAACTTTTGAAGCTTGAGTGAACTTTAATAAGTTTAACCATTAATAACGGCGCTACACTTCATAGAAAAATTCCATGTGGAATTTTTCCGGCACGGGATTTGAACCCCGATCGTTTTGGTGGAAGCTCAGTACGTTAACCACTGTGCCAACCCGTCCGTTGGGTTCCTTGGGATCCATTGAACTCTAATTCTTCCCTAACGTTCTCATTCAATCGAGATTAATGCATCCTGCTGACGGAAGTGTCGCATCGTAGTACCATATGTCAATCAAGTACATTTGAGAAGTCTATTGCTTGGGAATTCTGGATTGGAAGATGTCCCTATGAGCGATGGATTGTTGACGGGCAATGGCTGCTCTTGTGTTCTTGTGATTCTGCCTGTTTCCTTAACCCGTCTGTTGAACCATGCACCATTTTCATATGTAAAACCAAATTCTGGTAATGCTTCGACGCTTACAAACAATATTTGAATTTGTTGGTTATGATTTTCTAGCCGCGAGCGTCTTCCAAATGCGTGAGAGAATGTCGGGGATTTCTTATATAAATGTACAATTGTTGCAGTATTACAGTTTCTGTTGATTTTGCGCCTCGGTAGATTGGCAGTGTTGTCCAAATTGGATTCGACCTCTTCCCCATTGTCGCTGGTGTTATTGCCAAATTAATTGTGGCAAAGTGGGAGTAATTTATTGACTCCCCTTTGTTCTCCAGATACTATTGATCTCCACTTGTGTCACTTTCACCTTTCGACCACTATGTCATAACATTAAACCAAAAAAAGGAACGAAATTAATTCAATTAGTTTTAAAATAAGAGGACGAAATAAAAACACGTCCGTTCATTTTTCTCCCAGCCTACTATCCAAAGTCAGCTCTTTCGCATTTAAAAGTTGCATGAGAATTGCATATGTAGTACATCATGTATGAAGCAAACATGGTATCCTTTTACGATTAAAAATGTTAGAAATTTTTTTCGTACACTCAGGAACTATTATATTACAAAAACTCACTTAAAGTAGAGGTGTACTGCAATTCTTCAAGATTCTAAGTACAAAAAAGTCTTAATTTGTATGGAACATTGCAGACAAGGGGGAGGGGGTCTGGTATATATCAAAATGCAAGTTTTTAAAAAGCAAAAAAGAATGTACGAACAGTGTAAACTTTGGGTGAAATTAATGGGGAATGAGGGAATTACTACCTACGGTACCAAAATTTACCACTTCGAATCATTAATTTTTGATATTTAAAAAAAGTTCTTTTGGCTAAAATTACGGTAAGTTTCCACACTAAATTTTAAAATCTACTTCTAAATTTTAATTTAATTCGAGTTGGTTAAATATTGCAAACAAAATTCGAAAGCAGTTACTACAAGCTTAAAAAAATCGTAAAATTGCAAAATTTAAATTTTGTTTTTAACACCCTCGAAAAAGTACCTCTGTATTTTTTATTATTGACTTCAATCATCTATTGAAATTCACGCATACACTCGACAAAAACACGAAAGTAAAAAATAATAAATGTTACCGACAGTTACCGTAACTATGTAGGAAAGTTTCCGTAACTTACCAAGTTTCCTATCAAAACCAAAGTTACGAAATCATATTTCTCCTAAAATATTGAATATTATGTTTTCAGATATTCATCACTCAAAGATCAGATGTGAATTCATCATTGAGAACTTGTAGACCACAAAAGTAATTTTCTTAACATCAACTTTCAAGTGCTTGAAAAGAGCACTTCCCGTAATAAATATCACGAGAATTACTGTTTTCATACATTCGACAGTCAGTATTTGCAAAATAATTTTTGTGGTATACAAGTTCTAAACGATGAATTCACATCTGATCTTTGAGTGATGAAGATCTGAACACATAATATTCAATATTTTTTATGATATCGTAACTTTGGTTTTGATAGGAAACTCGGTAAGTTACGGAAACTTTCCTACAAAAAGTTACGGTAACTGACGTAGTTTTTTCGTAGTTTTGTCTGTTTTGATTCAAATGTCAGTGTATTTTTTCCGTTAATTTTAGATGAATGAGTTTAAAGACTCCTACATTTTGAATTTTATTGGGAAAAACGAAATGAAAATCTTGTAATAAAGTTTTTTCTTTTTGAAACTTGTTACGTACTGTTTGTCACTTTTATTCGCAATTTTCAACTAAATCGACTTAAATCAAAATTTGTAAGTGAATTAATGATTTCATAAATAAAGTTAAACTTAAAACAACAAAAATCAGTAAAACCTTGCAAAAAATTGCGTCCGTCGATCGACAGCTGTTTTGTGAATAAACATTACTGATGATAATTAATTGTTGATAGTTGATATCTATAGAAGATGCTTAATAGCTGATAGTTGAAAGCCGACACTTTGTTATTGATAGCTGATAGCTTGTTATCCATAACTGATAGTTGCCTTGACAGTTGTTAGTTGATAGCTGATAGTTAATAGCTGGTACTTAGTAGATATTTTTAGATGGAGTTCCTCGCCTCTGCAGCGTATTTGTAGTTTTGCAAACTGATAGCTGATACTTGATAGTTGGCAGTCGGAAGTAGATATTTGATATGTTTTACTAGCATTCTTGTCAGCTTGTTCGATGTTTACTGATTGAAAGCTTAGAATCAAATGATGAAAGTCTTTGTTCTAGCAGCTTATTTATTACTAATTATAAAATTCAAAAGTTTGTCTGTCTTTCTTTCTATCTTTCTTTCTTTCTGTCACAAATTTCCAGCGTGAAGAACGTACGTCTGACCTGCTTCAAGAGTACCGAGGAACTAAAGCAAAGTGTCGTTTTGCATTGCCTTTTGTAAGCCAAAAAATAGGAAGACAATGCAAACGTAGATTCCAATACGAACTTACATAAGTCCGACTTGCTTGAAGAGTTGATGAATGCTGAATTTTATTGTCTTCTATCTTCTAGATGACATGGAAAAAGAGTGTCTATGACTGCTGTCATAGACCTCGTTAAACAACCATCAAAACGTTATAATACAATAAATTAAGCGTATCTGTACAAATGTCCAAATCAAAAAGTAAAAAAATCAAAAAACGTCCAAAAGCGACATAGATAAGAAAAAATCAAATTCAATAAACAACAAACAACAAATAGTTAAGATCGAGTAAATCTAAGTCAAAAACATAACCAATATCAGATATAACCAATATAACGTATCAGAATAGATGTGACAAACAGAATAGATGTTGCAAAGTGGCTCGAATGTACCTAAATGTACAAATAAGCAAACAATCCAACGTTTTCTGTTCTTTCACAACTGTAAGAATTTTAAAGATTCTCAGAAATTACCCAAGGTAATGTCAAAGGCCCTACCGAAGTACGTCTCAGACCATTCAAATCTAGAAAAGCTTATATCCAAGGACTGAGCCATTTTTCCCTAAAACCCTGAAACACGTGTTATCTAAAATATTATTCTCTACAACTTTGCCTTTGGAAGCAACTTTCTACCACTCATAGTTCTTGAGATTCGGGTCATTCTGTCCAATAATGGAAGTGGCCATATACCAGGATTAAGCCATATCTCACCAAAACCCTGAAACATGTATTCGCTTAAATTTAATTCTCTATAACTTCGCCTTTGGAACCAACCTTCTACCTCTCATAGTTCTAGAGATCTGGGTCATCCTGCCCAATTATGGAAGTGGCCATATACCAGGATTGGGCCACATTTCACCAAAACCCTGAAAGACGTGTTCGTTTCAATTTAATTATCTACTTTGCGCTTGACAGTAAATCTCCATATAGACGAAAAACTGTTTTCGTATATGGCCAAGAATCTCAATTTCGTCCATTCCATTGGTCCCAGTGCCCAGACCCCTCATCCGATTCCCACAAAAAAATTTTTCCCAGTTTTGTAACATCAAATGCTTTCATACAACACCAAAATGAGGAATTTCCGTGCTATACTTGCTGAGATATTTGCAAAAAAGCTTCACCGACCCTCGAAAAACCATGTTTTTGGTCACTTCCTCGACCATATCTCCGGAGCCACTTCATCGATTTTGCTCATCGTTGAACTTGAATCATGGGAGGCATGTACCTTTCAGGGAAAAAAAAGTTTAGGCTGATCGGTTGAGCCGTTTCGAAAAAAAAGTGGAGACGGCGGACAGACGGACGGACAGACGGACATTTTTGTTATTGCTGATTCGTCATCTCTAGACGATAATAGATGCATCCCCCCTCCCACCTCGATCTACCCCATGTTACAATAAAATTGTTTGTAGCAA
Source organism: Pseudolycoriella hygida (assembly GCA_029228625.1). Taxonomy (NCBI): domain Eukaryota; kingdom Metazoa; phylum Arthropoda; class Insecta; order Diptera; family Sciaridae; genus Pseudolycoriella; species Pseudolycoriella hygida. The sequence continues at coordinate 91,631,806 of CM055403.1, forward strand.
ACGTATAGGACCTTTGTACTTCCTACGGGTCCAAAAACTTACAAATAGTTAAGATCGAGTAAATCTAAGTCAAAAATCTAAAGAAAAAAATCCGTCAAAAGTGAGAAAGCAAATTCAACTAAAGCGTATCGTCAAAAATAGTATATCGTCGTAAATCGTATCAAATAAATCAGTCGTCATAGAATACGTCGTCGTGTTATCATCGAAGTGGAGCCAGAATGTAGTAACGGCCAGCCAATTACAGAAACTCCGGCGAAAAGTAAACTGTGCAATCAGAAAATAAATTTGATTTTTTGGAAAACATCAGATAAATGAAAAAGGTTAATAACCGAGTAAGTTCCGAGGAACTAAAGCAAAACGTCGTTTTGCATTGTCTTTTATAAGCCAAAAGAAGGCAGTGCAAACGTAGATTCCAATGTGAACTTACATACGTCCCACCTGCTTGAAGAGTTCCGGGGAACTAAATTGATGTACTGTTTTGCATTGCCTTTTATAACCCAAAAAGCAATGCAAACCTAACTTCGAATGGGAAGAGAAATCCACAAGTAAAACCTAGAGGCAGAGAACGAAAGACGTTCCTTTTGGTAAAGTACTGGGACCGCAATGAAGCAGTCGTTTCAAAAAATTTTCGTTCTCATTATAAGAGCAATTTATCATAAGAACAATATCGCCATCATGTTTTAGTGTTGGACGTCACCAACCGCCGATACTTTCATGCAAATTGTATAGAGGTATTTATTTGCAACTGTTTAGATTTCGTGAAGTATAAGACTTGTGTAACATTTTTGCAAAAAATGAACTTTTATCGAAGTATAAATTTTTCATATGAGAAATTTGTTCGAGTCATTTCAGGGAGTATATACGTTTATGTGTGTATGTGCAAATGTGGAATGGAAGAAACGAAAAACCTATTTTATACACGGGAGTATATACGTTTATGTGTGTATGTGCAAATGTGGAATGGAAGAAACGAAAAATCTATTTTATACACGCAGCTTCATTACTAATTATAAACGGCTAATGTCCGTCTGTTTATGTGTCTATGCGTATATCTATGTGTCTATCTATGTGTCTATTTATTCGTCTATAAATCTGTCTGTCACGATCCCGTTATTTTTTCGTTTAATTGCGTTTACACTGGCGAAGAAAAAAAAATACTTTTTGATATGTTGTCGGGTATGGTGCAAAACGTCGAGAAAACATGTTCCGGGGTTAGATATTGAAAACTGAAAATCGTCCAAAAGTCAGTTAAGATGACGTCTTAGAGATTTGGTCGGGGAAGCAAAGTCTTAGAGTTTTTGATGGCCTACAACTTTGTAGAAGAAAGTTTTTTGATCCGACTTCATGCGGAGGAGCTAGGCAGCAAAAACTGTCAAAATTTTGGGGTTTCCTCACTTTGTTGTTAGGGAACTTTTGTTGTTGGACAAAGTAAAGATAATTTTTGAGTGCCAATCGATAGTGGAGGCTTGGGGCAACAAATTTGCTGAACAATGTTGGGTGAAAAAGTTTCATACTATCGAGCTATAGGTCGTTCTTTGGCGATTTTATCCAGAGCTGGATCACTTATTAACCAATATCTCGGCCGGTAGTTGCTGGAATGAGGCCAGTGAGGTGTCACATGAAAGCTTTCGACAGTGTGAAGGCAGCGGAACCGATTTTAAGAAAATCGGTTGAGTGGTTCGGTGTCCAGGGTCGATCAAAGGAGACAAAAATGGGTAGAACATTTCTCGCTGCCCGCATTCCTCCCACAATCGTTTGTGATATGTGTTGGGGATAGGTGCCCAACGATGTCGCATCAGACACCTAGTTCCGGGTTCGATATTGTTTCTCCCTAGGCGTTATGGGTCCCGAACGGGTCGCCATTGCCACTCGTCCACCCGTCAGTCCCGCATGCCGTCTTCGCGATTTGGTCGGGGCACGTGTCAGCGTCGCATCCCTGCACGTTGACAACGCTGAATACGGGGAACGTTGAATACGGGGTAAGTGGAATGCGGTGAACGTTGAATATGGGGGAAGTGGAATACGGGGGAAGTAGAATACGGGGGAAGTGGAATACGGGGAACGTTCAATACGGTGAACGTGGAATACGGGGGAAGTAGAATACGGGGGAAGTGGAATACGGGGAACGTTCAATACGGGGGAAGTGGAATACGGGGCAAGTGGAATACGGGGGAAGTGGAATACGAGGGAAGTGGAATACGGGGGAAGTGGAATACGGGGGAAGTAGAATACGGGGGAAGTGGAATACGGGGGAAGTGGAATACGGGGGAAGTGCAATACGGTGGAGTGGAATACGAAGAAATAGAATTCGGTGAACGTTGAATACGGGGTAAGTGGAATGCGGGGGAAGTGGAATACGGGGAACGTTGCATACGTTCCACGGAGGAAGTGGAGTACGGGGGAAGTTGAAACATTACGCATCATTATTTAAAACGAAAACAATATGGCTCTCTGAATAGACAACACGCGAAAATGATAAAGCCTGCGTAGCCCCTAGGGGCGGGGGTTCGACTATGTAACATACCCGTAAATGTTAAAGCGAAAATGATAAAGCCTGCTTAGCCCCTAGGGGCGGGGGTTCGACTAGTTGATTAATATTCGCGTAGTAGGAGGAGCAATATTTACTAACTGGTGTGTTCCAACAAAAATTTTATTTTGTGTTTATTATGTGCAGTTCCAAAGTGCACTAAACATGCATAAGTAAATAAAATAAAGTACGAATTTGTATCGCACTTACACCACCAAATAGTGAACTAGGGGTAAAGTTAATTAAATTAATTTTACAAGCATTAGGGTACGAAAGTAAAAAAAATTCATTTTTCACTATATGCACTTCATTCTTCTTTTTATGCACTCATAGTGAGGAGGAGACGAAACAATACACACATGATTTGTGTTTGCCGTGTTCGGATGTGTTTACATACCTCGATAAACCTCGGTATATAAACTCACATCCTTATGTTACAATACTCTCTCAACTCACATATACATCTCGAATTGTGTTATAACCAATTTTCTCGTCTCGTTGTGTAAATAACCATTATTTGTATGGAACGAAATTATTTGGCGTATTCAAATATTTTTTTTTTCGATGTGTGTGGTAAATGCTTGTTTTTGTCTATCAAAGGTTATAAACTTTGATATCTCGGTCAAAAATGACTCAATTTAACTCAAAACGACGATTTTTGATGAAAATTGTTATTTTTTTTATTAATTGTTATGACCAATTTTCGATCATATGACGATCTAAAAATTAGACCAAATTTCTGATCCTAACTAGTACTGGTTCCATTTAATCGATCTAAGCAATAAAAAAACATTTTTTTTCACCTTCATCATGTTTTTGGTTGAGCGAAAAAGCGTATAGCTTTTTTTTTATTTATAAAATAATGACTTTGATGAAATATCGTGATCACAAAAAAAAGTTTTTTCACTTTACCTTTTCTTATACTGATGCCTGATGTCTCTAGAATATTTTAGAACTTTATACCAATAGTAAAAAGGATTTCAAATTTTTTTTTCTTCACTAAAATGATCAGTGGGGTGCCCCGGATCGATTCTGACGGCAGGAGTTTAAAAACAAAAAAAATTAGACGCTACAGCCTATTGAATAAGTGACAAATGACCAAAACTGGAAAAATTTGGGCCGAATCAGTTTTTGAAAATATCTTGGAATGTATGGCAGATACAGCGTTCTGTTCCGGGAAAACAGAAGTACGGAGGAAATGTTAGTAAGGGAGCAACGGTTGTACGGAGGAAATAGTAGTGCGGGGGAAACGGTTGTACGGAGAAAATGGTAGTAAGGGAGAAACGGTTGTACGGGGAAACAGTAGTACGGAGGAAATGGTTGTACGGGGAAACAGTAGTACGGAGGAAACGGTTGTACGGGAAAACAGTAGTACAGAGGAAATTGTAGTGCGAGAGAATCGGCTGTACGGGGGAAATGGTAGTACGGGGAAAACAGTAGGGAGGAAGAAATTGTAGTACGGTAGAAACGATTGTTCGGTAAAATATTAGCAAATGGACATGTAGAATGTCGCACGCACGAACAAAGTCGTAAAAAGAAGCATAAACGTTAATAAGACATTTTCAACGAAACTATACTGAATTTATTTATTTCTTCGAAAAGGGGCTTTATGCGTTTACCACGACGTTTGTAACCACCCCAATTTCGAGCCAAGAGTAGGGGCGGAGCTTCGATCATGGTCCTTTAGATGACGAATCAGCAACAAAAACGTTGTCCGCCTGTCCGTCCGTCCGTCTCGGAATTACGTCCGAATCGCTCTTCAAGGTTTTGTATGAAAGATGCGGACATCAGTGAATCACGAAAACTACTATAAATTAGTGAAAATATATTGAGTAGTTCGGACTGTACAGTCCTCAGTGTTTGACCGACTCACACTACGCGTCCCTACACGATATTTGGTGCTTTTCCGTGAATATTTCTTTAATGATGAGGCTTTTTGTGCAGTGTTGCAGAGAAAAAAAGCGAACGTTTTTGTTCATCGAAGTATGGGTCAGAGGCCTCTCCTCTTTTAAGTGCTCTAGAGCCTAGTGCAATTTTTTTTTCCACATTTTTTCATTTTGGGTTTATTTTAAGGGTTTGGAGAGAGTTTTCAATATTGCCCTTTCGGCAAATTTCCAATCCTAAATTGTCGACGTAATTTCATGTACTTAAGAGTTGAGGCAACATTTACTTAGAAACGTTCGAATCTTTATGCTACATCTATTCTGATGCGTTACGGGTCCCCTGCATATGTTTTTTATTACGAATTTATTAAATCCGTCGAAGTTTTCTTATTATGTAGTTTTTATAAATTTGTAAACCATATACGCGTTCGAAAGCTCTTGTCAGCCCTAACAAAACAAGATATAACACAATATTTTTTCTCACTATTCATAGGATCGACAGGCCTTCAAAGTCTGAAAATTTACTAAAAAGTCAGCGTCGGCAATATTTCTTGATAGTTATCGGCAGGAAGGTCGATGTATTTGGAACGGCTTCGAACGCTAATTTGCGGCCACGTATCTCAGGAGTAATTATCGTCAAAATACACTGACTTCTAATGTAGCCGTCTAGCCGGAGGAGTCGTACTATGGTGACAAGTACCAAAAACTCACAAAAATAGCGTGCGCATGGGAAGGTCGACGAGTAAAAAAAAAACTTCGACTTGTAAAACAATCAGTGGACAATTCTGGATCATTCATACCCCCAGGCCTCAAAAAATAAAATATTTTTTCAAAAACGCTACACCCTATTGGATATAAGTTTTTCTAGATTTGAATGATCTGAGACGTACTTCGGCAGGGCCTTTGATATTACCTTGGGTAATTTTTATGGATCTTTTAAATTCCTACAGTTATAAAAGAACAGAAAACGTTGTATAGTTTGCTTATTTGTATATTTAGGTACGTTCGAGTCACTTTGCCACATCCATTCTGTTTGTCACATCTATTCTGATACGTAAGGGTCTTTGGTTATGTTTATTAGTTAGTTTCAACTTGGCTTAAAAATTTCATGTAAATGTTTTGTTGTACGTGCCTATTAAAAAAGAAATTTTTGTAATGCAGTGTTTGAATAGAAATTTGCATTGTTTATACTTCATCGTGCTGTACTTCTACTGCTATACACAATATAATGTATAAGGGTGGATCGAAAATGATTTTTCAATCTATATATTAGTAATATAACTTTAAGAATGAATTCGCGAAAAATTTTAGCAGAAATTTTCTTTTGAAAAGTGTTTTCAACTATTCTGGCCCTGAAAAATATTCCTGCAAAAATACAGTGAAAAAAGTTTTTGTTAAATAACTTTTGAAGGGTGTTTTCGACTAATTCAAATTTTGATCACATTTTCGAGTGAAAGTCGACCACCGCGTCGCCAACATTTCAGTAAAAATGTTTACAAGTCATACTGAGAGATTGGTTAAAGTACACATCGAATGAAAAAATCATTTTCACATGATTTAGGATCCTGGTATGAAATACATAGGCACGGAAGAGTGAAAACCGACATATTTTTGTTTATGTCATTTACTTGAATTTGTGAATTCATGTATTTTCATATGGAGAGAACAACAAAGTCAGTTTAACCAAAAAACACAAAAATGCTAGCTAGGACTAATTTCAGTGTTTTTTTTTCGCTAATCGCTAGCGATGGTCTATTTTAAACTTGACTTTTTTTCAATTTTTACCAACAACACCAAGTATTAACCCCTGAATTCATAATTTGCGGAAATAATAAAAAACATAAGCAAAAACACGTACGTATCATCGGCCGCACGGTAGCGAATTCGAAAAAAAAAATCGTAGACTGCGGAACCATATGCAGTTAAGTTTTGACTTCCCACCCTGACCTGCTCTCCGGAAAAAATTTTTCCCGGATTCTGTGGAAAATTCTAAGACGAAGTGTCTCTTCACTAATTAAAATCGGTTCAGTGTTTGACTTTTAGAAAATGATCGTTTTCAATATAAAAGGTGCATTTTCACAGAATCCAAAGTTGATAAAAACATTCTACGTTAGTTAGTGATTTCCATCGCCACTTGTATGAAAAACGACTTTATTGGAATTTTATCGGAAACGGCTCGATGTATTTTCCTGAAAATTTGCAGGGAGCTTCAGCTGGGGATTCTACGACATCTGATATTTTGAAAAAATTGGGGTGACCGGCCTCGTTTCGGAGCAAGGAGCATTTTTTGTATGTGTTTGTGTGTGAGGTATGGGTGAGTGAGGTATAAACTTCCATCAGGTTTCTTGATATTTTTCGTTGTTAGCGACATGAGTGAGGTCATCCCATTTAACTTACTAGGTTTATGAGATTCTTGTGGATTTCTCTAGCACATTTCAACTTCCATCAGGTTTTTTGATATTTTTCGGTTATTCACGACGTGAGTGAGGTCGTCCAATGAGGCTTCGTAGGTTTATGGGATTCTTGTGGATTTCTCTAGCATTTTTCAACTTCCATCAGGTTTCTTGATATTTTTCGGTTATTCCAACATGATTGAGATCATACAATGAGGCTTCCTAGGTTTATTATTGTATTTCCTTCCAAAAATCTTAAAATGTCAATCCTTCCCAAACTACTGATATCACAACAAAAACCCTTTCTAAAAAGGAAACGTGACGCAAGTCCATGTCCCTTCTTCCAAAATAACTGATATCAAGCTGGGTGACGCTTAAATCTTCGACTATTACAATTGAGTTTTTTGGCACAAACGTTCAAATATGGGTGCCTGGCTGGACGAAACGACTCGTGGAATATCGAGTTTTATATTTTTTGTGAATTCTTTATCAAAAGTAAGGTTAAGTCTCAGAAGTAAGTAAATTCTCGTATCGCTTGCCTGATTTTATATCGACGTTCAAACTTTTGTTTTGCAAAAAAAAGTGAGTTGAGCTTTGACCTTTTTCAAAACTTATTACTCATTTTTTTTACTCCTGAAAATAACAAAAATTATTGCATAATCACTTTTTGTCCAAAATGTAGCAGTAACGCTAAAGACGAAATGCGCCCCTACTATACGTGGGTTTGGATGGTTTGGATGTCATGATTCGTCGAAAGATCGAACGAAAATCTCTTCTATGCACCCAGAAAGTTAAGGGTTTTGGTCTATTCCGAGCGACGTGGGAAGTATATTTGCAACACTTCTCGATAGCGAGTAAGCTTATGAAAATAGAAGATTGTCTCTTTCAAAGCATCTCGCAGTGCCAAGCTGAAATGGATTCATGTGTGCATGCCTTGAACGTAGCGGGTGATACTTCAAAAAAGCTGCGGACTAGAGTCATACGAAAACTCTTGCAAATTACCATACCAGGGCTCGGGAGATATCCACATTAGAAACCATACCCCCGGCTATGACTTTATACATATTGAGAACTCCTTATCCTCTTCCGAATGGGTACTATAGCAGCTATAAACTTAAATTCGAGCTATGCAAATCTGAACGGTGTACCAGGGTGTTTCTAAGACTCCAGCCTTTGTCTCATGTATCTGCGTTCTGTTCTATATCAAAAAACATATTGCCACATTTGGTATACAATTCGGTCGGTGCGAAGATGATGGTTTGGCAGCCGTGGATGGCTCAGCTAAGTTAAAAGAACTATCCGAACTGATTCTAGACAAAACTATTTTTATAATCAAACATAACCAAAGACCCGTACGTATCAGAATAGATGTGACAAACAGAATAGATGTGGCAAAGTGACTCGAACGTACCTAAATATACAAATAAGCAAACAATCCAACGTTTTCTGTTCTTTTATAACTATAGGAATTTCAAAGATCCATAGAAATTACCCAAGGTAATGTCAAAGGCCCTGCCCAAGTACGTCTCAGACCATTCAAATTTAGAAAAACTTATATCAAAGGACTAAGTCATTTTTCCCTAAAACCCTGAAACACGTATTATCTAAAATTTTATTCTCTACAACTTTGCCTTTGGAAGCAACTTTCTACCCCTCATAGTTCTTGAGATTCGGGTCATTCTGCCCAATTATGGAAGTGGCCATATACCAGGATTGGGCCATATTTCATCAAAACCCTGAAACACATGTTCGCTTAAATATAATTCTCAACAAGTTTGCCTTTGGAAGCAACTTTCTGTCTCTCATAGTTCTGGAGATTCGGGTCATCCTTCCCAATTATGGAAGTGGCCATATGCCAGAATTGGGCCATATTTCCTCAAAACCGTGAAACACGTGTTCGCTTAAATATAATTCTCTACAACTTCGCCTTTGGAACCAACTTTCTAACTCTCATAGTTCTAGAGATAATGGGTCATCCTGCCCAATTCTGGAAGTGGCCATATACCAGGATTGGGCCATATTTCCCCAACACCTGAAACACGTGTTCGCTTAAATTTAATTCTTTACAACTTTACTTTTGACAAAAACCATCTCCATATTGCATAGTTAAGGAAGTAAGGAAAAACTGTTTTTGTATATGGCAAATAATCTCAATTTCGTCCATTCCAGTGCCAGACCCCTGTTACCGATTCATACAAAATTTTCCCAGTTTGTGACATCAAATGCTTTCATTGACACCAAAATGAGGAATTTCTGTGCTATACTTGCTGAGATATTTGCGAAAAAGCTTCACCGACCCTCGAAAAACCATGTTTTTGGTCACTTCCTCGACCATATCTCCGGAACCACTTCATCGATTTTGCTCATCTTCGAACTTGAATCATGTGAGGCATGTACCTTTCAGGTACGTCTCAGACCATTCAAATCTAGAAATGGTATGTAATACCATAATTATCCAAGAAATGAGCCATTTTTCCCTAAAACCCTGAACACGTGTTTTCTACATTTTATTCTCTACAACTTTGTCATTGGAAGAAACTTTCTCACTCTCGCAGTTCTAGAGATATGTGTCATCCCTGCCAATTCTAGAAGTGGTCATAAACTCGTTTCAACATTTTTATGAACTTTTTTTTCTGCGCAGGTTATTAACACCCAAGGCTCGGAATCAGGTCAGGTCAACCTGAAACCTAAACAGATTACCTGATCTGACCTGAAATTGATTTTTAATTTCTTACCTGACCTGAAATTACCTGAAACCTGAAAAGTCTGAAAAGAAAAAAATCTGACCTGATCTGACCTGACCTAATAAAATTCTCAAAAAATAAAAACTGTTGCAGTGCGAAGAAAAAAAAAGAATTTTCTTTCCATAAGTTATATAAAAACAGGAGTTAAGAACAAGAGTTGCACTTCATTTCAAATAGCCAGTGCAAGTAAGCTTAAAATCGTTTATTTGACCACAATTGACTTAGACGATGTAATTTTTTTTTATTTTTTTAAATGATTAGTTTGATCTCGTAAATACGAAATCAGCAATTAAAAGTTACTTTCGGGGTTTTAAGTTATTTTGAAAATCGATTTATGTATCTAACGAAATTGCAAAATCGCACCTGGTCACACCTAGCCCATACAAAACACACACATACACAGACCCATTTTCAAAAAAATTCAAACTTTGATTCGTAAGTAAACATTTTTTATCTATGTCGTAGAACAAATGTTATGATAAGTCAAGAAACGAAAAAAAATAGCAGCTAGAAAAAAAATTTTGGCCGGCAAAGTTAATGCCTTTAAATATCTGAGTGGATACTTTTTTCTCTATCGAAATAAGTTACTCTTAGCATAGTAAGTAACGGATGTATGTGTAATAACGGGAGGAGATGTTTCTGCTTTTTGTTATTTTTTCCGTGAAAGTCTGTAACGCAAGAAGAGGAGAAACATACTTGAGAATCGGGATGGGTCGTTTTTTGTCGACCAAACTCAAAAATAATTTTGCCCCGAATTTTTCAGTTTTTTAGAAAAAAATATCAACCTGAACCTGACCTGAAAAAATTGGATTTACTTGATTTGTGGTCAGGTTCAGATTGAATTTTTCTTCTACAACAAGCTCAAAAACCACGAAGTCAACAAAGAAAAAAAATACTGTCTTATATTTTTATGAAGATGCTATACTCCAATTGCAAAACTCGTATCTGGGAGTATTTTAGTGATATATCAGGGCGAATTCATGTAACTCAGATATTTCAGGTCAGGTCAGGTCAGGTTCAGGTAATTTTCAAATTACCTGAACCTGACCTGACCTGATTTTTAAATTACCTGAACCTGACCTGATTAAATCAGGTAATCGGTTTCAGGTTCCGAGCCTTACAACACCGGAAAAACCTGGGCAGAAGTAAAAAGTTCATAAAAATATTGAAACGAGTTTATCCCAGGATTGGGACATTTTTACCCAATTGCTGATTTGTCATAACTAGACGATTATAAACGTATCCCTCCAACTCCCAGCTCGATCTACCCCATGTTACAAGAAAGTTGTTTGTAGTAAACGTATAGGACCTTTGTACTTTACACGGGTCCAATAACGTTTTCATTCATTGAAGGTCGGTGAAACTTATTGACATATGTGGGCAGGGAACACTCGGCTCTCATTAAGTACACACCGCGCTTTTTATCACGTTAACATTTTTTCCAACTAAATCGTATATGGCTAACAACTTTCTAAAAGATTGTTAGGCTGTATCTCATTCAGAAAACATTGATATGAGCGTTCCTACGCTACATTTTATCCAACTACGCCATGGGAATACCCATATATATTGAAACTTTGACAAGAAGAAGAAATAAACTCGCCTAAAAAAGGTACTTTCGTTTGACATTTTCTAGATTTTTCATTCTTCGAGCAATTGAATTAATCTGAATAATTTAAACGTCAGAAGAAAGTTCCTATTTATTTTGACACGAATTGATTTTCTTTATTTGAAAGTTAATTTACTGTCTTAGCATATAAACACTTTCCATTCTCGCACTAAAAGTTACGTAAAACAAATTCCAGATGTCATGTGTTATATTACAACGTTATCAGAATGTTAAATGGCTCTTAGTAAAATTCAGCAGAAGACTTTTTTTGTTGAGAAGGGGTGCCGGCTTCTCTAAGAGTATGAATTAGTCGTAGAGCACGTTAAAATTAGAATAAATCGATGATAAACAAACGTACTCTGGGAAAATTTTTCCCCACGGGTTTCTACTCCACGGGTTTCCTAATCATTTATAAATTTTTTTCGCGGACGTTTATAATCTTTCGTGTCGTTTCGAAAATGCTATTTGGATCAATAGAGTTAATATGAAGTCTGCATGTTAGGGTCTTTCGATGACTAAATGATCATGACAAACCAAAAAACACTATTATAAGCCCTACTATATACTATAAACCGAATAACAAATGTCATCAAAAATAGCATACGAAATGTAATGAGAGAAATCAGATAAACAACGAAATGGAGATCTGCACAATGTTAAGTTAAACAGATTTTACACTACAATACGTAAAGTCTCAAAACACAAAATCTTTTCCCATTCCATAAAATAGTCAGACCGTCACTCCAAACTATATTTTTGCTATCAAAGCAAACTGAAACAGATCACTCCAGCCTAATAAGGACCTCACATTTTTGCATATGCATAGTTTTGAAAGAAACACGAAAATTCACTTTACCTCAAGCCAACAAAAATTTAACATACAAATTGTATAGAATAAAGAAACTCAAAAAAATGTAGGCAAATGTTTTTCAATGCAAAAGTCCATTTGCATATAAATGTAAAGTCCAGTCGAGTGTAAAATTTCCTTTAAAAATATCGAAAAGATGAACATTCTCTTTTACTGAAGCTAATATGGTTTTAAACGCACATATTTGAATATGTCAATAAAAGAAATAGGAAATGAAACTGACTATACAATCGCGTAATACCCCATTTCGAAGAGACCTGCTATACATAATATTACATCGTTTCCATTTTTAATATATGACCAAATGGAAATTGCCGGGAAACTTTTCAAAACCTCTTGTAAAATGTTAATGTATAACATCTGAACCGTGGAATAAAATGCGAATTTCAACTTATTCTTTACTATGTTTCGTGTCCAGTTTACATAACAAACAATATTTGATTTAAATTGAACTGTTTCCACCTTTTCTTGAGAAACTTTTGAAAACGTAAAACTTAAAGTGGATTTCACTGTGTCGCAAAAAGGATGTCTCGCTCGCTTCGCGAGGAACCTAATGAAATTGTGATGGGTGATAGGGCTAATTGATATGAGAAAATTGTGGAACACATATTTCCGGGGAGAGTCATAGTTTAGCTGGCACGACTGCTCAAAAATGCACTAAAATAGGGTACAGTCATTTCTTTAAAATTCTATAACTTTTTAGGGATAAATCCGATTAAAGTGACTATGGCTGATTTAGACAGACCTTAGATGAAGTTTTTAGGTAAAAATGAGATCGATTCGAAAAAGTCAATTTTCTGGCCTCCGCAGGCCTTCAAATTGAAAAATTCGAGTTTTCGAAATGAGTACGCTTCTTGATTTTTACTTTTACATCAAAAAAAAACTTTACTTCATTTCTCACATACCCAGAAAAAATTACAGTGCGGAGTTTTCTCTTTATCGAGAAAAAAATTAAAAATGGGTGAAAATGTTCATTTTTGATTTTTTTTCTTGATATATCGGCATTTATACATAAAAAATTTGTGTAAAAACGCTTCCATAACCGATGCTGCATTCTCTTTTTTGATGCTAATTTTTTGTTGTAGATAAGCCTTGGACCTTGGTCCGTGTGTTTGAGTAGTGGGCGAAAGTATTATATTGACCACATTTCGCGCTGTGGCGCCTCTGTAGCAGTGTATCTAAGTGTGACACTACTTAGTTAGTTTTGTGTATTGGTTCAAATCTAAATACAATATTTATTGCTTAGCTTGATGTAATTAGGCCTCTTAAGTGCGCCTGTTTAACCTGCCATAAAGAATAATATATAAAAATAGACGCATCAATAAACACATGTACCAATCGACTTCAAAAATTTGTCATTACTAAGGATTCATAATTACATATTTATTTTGTGTTCTCTATTCAATAAGTGTTTGTTGTTGATGATCTTGGTTGTGTTCAGTGGTAGACGCCCTTTTTTAAATTTCCTTTATGTCCTGATTTTTGAATCGCTCCAGTGTCCTGACATTCTTAAGAGGAAGTTCCTGTTCCTTTATAATATCTGCACAAAAACAATTTTTTCTTACAACAGTTAGTGCAGGACAGTTGATTAAGAGATGTAGCGGGGTTTCATCCTTTTAATTGCACCTTTTGCATGAGTCGTCCTCGGACAGACCCATTCTGTGTAAAGTGTAAATGCTTGTTGAGTTTGCAGTGACCGGTTATTAGTCCGATTATTGATCTCAATTCTCTCTTAGATTTTTTGAGAAGAAATCTCCAAGTTCTTTGGTTCTTTGGTTAGCAGCTGCTAAATATCGTTTAACCAACCGTTTACTGCTATGGTTTCGATCATTCTTTCGTAATCGCATTCAAGTGATAAAGATAAACTCAAGCCTATCCTCAGAAATCGAAGTACACTCCGGAGTTGGTCAGGGCTCAATTATAGGGCCAATGTTCTTCCTAGTGTTCTTCAATGACTCAGATGACACATTCGGTCAAACTAAAGGATTGAATTTCACGGATGATAAAAATATTGTACAAAATAACATTTCCAATATTGACGACACTCGCCCGCTTCAATAATCAATAAACAACTTCTTTGATTGGTGCTGCAAAAATGGCTTTGAGTTGAATGAAGAGAAATGCAAGGTGATGACGATATCCCGCCGCTGTCCAATACTGGCTGAATACCACATGAACGGCAAACCGATAAAGCGAGTTTATGATGTCAAAGACCTCGGACTAAATTATAAAAATGACTTTTCGTTCAATATGCCCTTTGAGCTAGCTTCGAAGAAGGGTCATTCCATGCTTTCGTTTATCAAACGTCAATGCTATGGCCGATTTAATGTCGACGCAGCTAAAATGCTGTATAATTCGGTCGTTCGCTCCCACCTCGAATTTGCTTCCTCAGTCTGGTTGCCCCATCACGACGTCCATGTTCAAAAACTCGAAAGTGTACAAAGACAGTTCGTACTTTACGCCAACCATGATCTCCATATCGACCCGAATAAAGAAAGCTACCAGCCCCGTCCATAAGCTGACAGGTGTTCCGAACTGAATCTGCAATCCTTGACAAGACGCCGAGCTAATGCATGCAGTTTTCTTCGTTCAAGATGTGTTGACCGGTAAAATAAACTCTCAAGCTCTTCGTGATAGAATTAAC
>CM055403.1:91661827-91672756 GCA_029228625.1 Pseudolycoriella hygida
CTCGTGATTATATCGTCTGCGCCATCGGTTCAGTTTTCGGTCATGTACTGGTCCAAATATTGTACGCAGTACCTTTCGTTCGAACGTGTGCAGTGATTGTTCATCTTTCTGTGTCAAGCACCACGACTCCCAAGCTCACCCAAGCTTCATAAATGGGTACGAAACAAGCAGGCTCTTATCCAGCTGCTAAGTTAAGGTGTGTAAACGTAAAAAAAAAGTATTGACAAATTCCATACCGTTAGGGTTGTAATTCGAATCTGTTGTACTAGATGTGTCCAGATGTACTAGCGCGCGACAAAATCGAAAAAAGAAATAATCCTTCAATCGAAGGCGTGGTTCGGAATACACGTTAAGCATGTGGTCCCTAAGGTGGTTAATCCACACTAGCTGGCAGTTACTCAGTGTAAAAGCAAAGTCATTCGTAATTCTAGACCCACTCGTGGTGATGACTTTCTCGTTGTCAACGAACACAGGACAAAATATGGTCTTTATGAGCCAATCAATAACATGTGCATGGCATTTAACCGCTTTTCACTACTTTGGTTTCTAAACATACCACGTGTATCGTTCAAGATGACTTTCAGGAAGTTAAAGATTGCGTATAAACTGAATGGTAAGACCAGAATTTCATAATCCATGTCAATATGACTCTATCTTTATTTAAACCGAACCTATGGTTCTCACTCTAATCAGAATCTGATTAGTCAACTCGGGTCTCACGACTCTCAAATGTAACTCTAAGTCACGTCGACTTGCAAAAACAGCTAGTCTAGCCGACTAGCTTCCGTAATCATTTTTGTTTCAGGTGGACTAGAACTTAGTTGCTTGTACTCAAGACCTCGGGCAATAGATACGTTCGATTCTTTTTGCAACATCTATGATGTTTGCCACATCTATTCTGATACGTACGGGTCCTTTGCATATGTTTTTTTTACATTCAATATTTCAACATCTTCATTGTTGGACATCATGACAATTCTGGATTCCGAATGCGTCAGCTTTTTTTAGACTTCTAGAGCTGTGCCAAATATCTAATCTTACAATGAAATAAGGAACACTTCAACACTTCCGTTTCAACAATTTACACACTTCGGAAATTTTCAATCCTAAAATACCTAATCACCCTTTTCATTTCACTTAAGTAGCGACACCCTGCCTAAATCTAAGCCACGCGTCAGTCATTAAAACACGTATAAATAGTACAACAATTGAAAAAAAACCAAGATTCCATCAGCAGCACCTAATGTTTATATCAAAACAATAAAAAACTAAAAACAATTTATTACCTTCCGATACAAAATGCACACAACCCTTCTTTTATTTGAAAGGCATTTTTTTTTATGATTTTTTAAACACAGATAAATCCATTTTTCGTCTAATACCTCACATTAAGGTTAAGATCGGTCGTGTTTAGAGTTTGAACCCGATAAGAAGATTATTCAGTGAAAAGAGGCAATAAGGAAGTGTGTTTGACTTGTGTTTTGTTGAAATTGAATATTGTGGTGTAACCCTTCTTAAGTATGCTGATGACGTGAAATAAAGTAACATTTCGTAAGTTGTTTAAGAAATAAACACAATTGAAAAGGATGCAGATCCAGATTTATATAAAAATAAAAAGAATGCAGAAGGAAGCGGAACGTATGGATGTAATTCGAATAAGTTGGGTGCTAGATTAGCACGAGAGTATAAATTGTTTATTTTGAAAGTTTATTGATGAGATTTACAGAAGTGTTTTATAAACACAATCGTAAAGTGACGATTTTTGTTAAGAATCGCAAAATACCGATTTCGTCGTAAGTTATGATGACTTTTGTGAAGTTAAGAATTCTTAAAGTTACGAACGGTATGAGAATCGGGTTTATTATTACGAAACGATTCTTACAGTTTTCAAAAATTTTAAGACAATAATTTATAAAGTGAAATGCTAAAAATGAATGCGAGTTGTGCCCTCTACCCGGAGACTTTCTATTTTTTTTAGATACGGATCTCAGAACACAGATCTAGTAATCCTTTGATCTCTGTCCCCTTCATCATCATATAAATCAAATAAGCCGTCCTGTCTCAGCCAGGAACTTGTCCAACACGACAGGTCCCAGTTTGAGAACCTCGGACGGTGAGATGGTGCAATCACCTAAGTACCTGCGCCTTAGTTGAAAGAATTTGGGGCAATCACAAATGATATGTAATCCCGTTTCCTCTCCTAATCCACAGGTGCAATCGGACGTGTCCGAGAGTCCCATCTTTCTAAGGTGACTATTTAGGCCGCAGTGTCCAGTAATCGCCCCAACTATCCTGCTGATGCGATTCCTCTGCATGCCGAGTAGTACCTTGGACCGTTTTTCATTGGGTTTCGGGAAGAAGTGTTTCGTGTGTACAACCCCCTCATAGGCCAGCCATCCAAGTTCGGAGACTACTACATGGCCGATAACTGGTGTCCCTATTCCTCTATATTTAGTAGGGTTGGCCGATTTTACACTTTTTTTATTGCGAAGAGGACAGCCTGTATACGGATCGAAAAAATAATTTTGGTGCTTTTGGTTTATTTTTAAATTCGATTTCCAGCTTGCTCACTCAAATTTTCTGAAGGAAAGCCGATTTTCTTAACATTCCTTTATTTATTTGTCGAAAAATTATTGTCAATATATGAGATTATGTTTGGAATCCACTCTTTAAGGTTGAGAGAAGATATTTCAATCGATTTTCAGTTCAGGGAGGCTGAAAAATTTTTTAGAAGTTTGAAAAATGATAAATTTTATTTTTTTTTTTTTTTTTTTGACTTTCATGCCATGCCATCATAAGTTGTAGTCACACAAATTCTGACAAATGATAATACTCTCTTCAGGGAAGGAATAGGGATCTCAAAAAGGCATTCATTACAAAAAAACAGCCACTTACTTTTACCATATGAGTCGGGCCAATATGACTGATTGGCGGAAAACCTCAATTACCGAGCCAGCTCTAAGTAAATAACTATAAAAGGTGTAAAATCGGCCATCCCTAATACGAGGGGCACCCTAAAAGTTTCGGGAATCGGCTATAAAGCGATTTTATTGCTTCTCAAAATAATCACCATTACAATCTATACACTTTTTCATCCTTAAAAACCAGTTTTCGAAACATCGACTCCATTCGGAAGTTGGGATTTGGGCCACTTCTTGTTCATATGCCTCGACAGCAGCTTCCGCAGATAAAAATCGCTTCCCACGCAACTTATTCTTGACACTCGGAAACAAATAAAAGTCGCACGGTGCCAAGTCGGGACTGTAGGGTGGATGCAGCATCAAATTGATTTTTTCCGTCTCCAAGAACGTCGTGGTCAGAGCACTTGTGTGGGAGCTTGCATTATCATGGTGGAGGACGATCTTGCGATTTCGACTCTTTCCACGTAGTTCTTCAAATACTTTTGGCAAACAAATCGTAGTATACCACTCTGAATTGATTGTATTGTTTTACGATCCTCAAGTGGTACAGTAGCCACATGACCACATTTCCTGAAGAAAGTAGCGACCATTTTCTTGGCGACGCTTCGAGCGCGAATTACCTTTGTTGGTAAATCTTCATTTTGAAACACCCAAACGGTGGATTGCTGTTTTGTTTGGGGATCATAGCTGTAATCCAACTTTCGTCACCTGTTACGATGCTATATACTGAATCAGAAGCCCCATTGTCGAATTTTTTGAGAGAATCTCGGCACCATTTCACACCAGCCTCCTTTTGGTCGTCTGTCAATTTGTATGGGATCCACCGAGAACAAAGCTTCCGTGTGCGTAAATGTTCGTGTAAAATTGTTTGTATTTGACTTTTCCCGATCCCAAGGGATGCAGCTATCTCAGCATAGGTCACATGTCGATCGGCTTCAATCATGCTCCGGACATGCTCAATGTTTCCATCGGTGATGGCTGTGGAAGGTCGACCTTCACGAAAGTCGTCACTGAGGTAAGTGCGTCCCGATTCAAACTCAGCGAACGACCGATAAACAGTGGTCTTGGATGGGGCCTCATCTCCAAATGCTTTTTGCAAACGATCAACACACAATTTGGGAGTCAAGCCAGACTTAAAGTCGTAGAAAATCATGGCTCTAAAATTTTCACGTGATAAATTCATTTTTTCTCTGCAGTGACTTTTTGGAATTGTTGTATCTTTTGACTGCTACGATCGATTTTCATTTTGATTATCATTTTTGAATTAGGAAAGACCAAAGCCGATATAGCCGATTCCCGAAACTTTTAGGGTGCCCCTCGTATTTAGCCCGTTTGTTCCAAAAAGTGCTCGCTAGTAGCAACGAGAGCTCCTGGTTTTATCCAGCGTTTAGAAGTCACTAGCGAACATCACCTCATCTTCAATTCCAATATTACTTCTCGATTACGTTTTAGGTGTGAAAATTTCCAAAATTTGTCAAGGTTAACTCGAGTTATTGTGACGACGGTCAAACAATCTTTTTTTTCTTTGCAGATTTCCCTTAATTGGGAACATGAACATGAACACTTTTCTAGCTCTGAAGTCGAAATTCGACTGGTTGCAAATGTAGCTCGCGGTAAACGGATAAACCCCGTTTACTTTGTACGAATCTATAAATTCTAGCTAAAACTATACAGCATTTTATGTAAAACTGTATGAACCCTTTCCATGTGATAACACCATTCTAAGCATTTCATAAAAATATGAATGGTCATCATATGCGAAATCAGAATATATAATTTCATAACGTACTAGTTATCTACCCTCTATGTAGTCAAAATTGTAACTTAAGCATGCAAAGCATCATCGAAGATCATGAATATCTTCCACATGGTTTGTTGTAAGAAACATTTGAATTTGAATTTTCACGGACATGAATTTACCGAAAAATGGACTTTGAATATAAATTTACTTTATTTGAATACATTAAAGATGATGTTCGTTTTATTTGCTATACATGCTATACATTTACTGGACATGTGTTTAAACATAGTATGATGGTTCGCCTTTTTTCATTCAACGAACAATTTTTGATAATAAATTCACTTGGTCCAGATGTTTTGTGTCGTCTAATCTCATTTTCGTTTCATTTCAATAAATGTAATTGATGAATTTATTGGAAACTTAATTGCAATTTAATGAAATTAATATTAGGGAACTGGGGAAATAATGAAGCAATGGATGATTGATTACAAAGGTTTTAGCAAACATCCATATTTTTTGCCCGTTAATTCTTATTTTTTTAGTTCAAAGGCATTACTTATATGTAAATTGTATAAACAGTTTGCTTGATAGGGGTAAACTTGATCGGTTTTATGATGACATTCTGTAGGGTGGATAAATAATATCTAATTTTCGAATTTGTAACAGTTGAATTGTTGCCAGCTTTTTCATTGCAACACAATCCGTAAAGGGTTTGCTATGTACTGTACACATTTCACATATACATGTACACAATATTTGAAACCATTTTTCAGCCAGTTGTGCTCACAATGATGGTTTTGATTCAACAATCCATTTTAAATGTTTCGAACAAATTGTTCTTGTTTTAAATTGGACAAATGTGGTTCATTGCTACATATAATAATTTTTAATTTTTTAATTTATGACAACATATGTAATGACTATTGAACTGACGAGATCACATAAAGTAAACATATATGTAAGGGACCCGTACGCATCAGAGTTGATGTGGCAAACAGAATAGATGTTGCAAAAACCGCCCAGTTAAATTTAATTTTGGTTAAACTTATTGTAGCCTCTATGTCAGTTTATTCAGAGATTGCATTTAACACTGCCTATAAACGTTGAAAGGAATAGAGCCAATAGTAATAATCCGCCCGCCGTTACAACCCGTCCGGGTCAGAGGCTACATCATTTTGTTTACAGTTTTTGCTCATATGAATTTTTCTCAGAGATCCTTTTGTTACCGAAGTTTTTACTGTGCCAGTGGTAAATTGCACACAAACCTAGTGCCATCTACGATGAAGTAGGTGCAGAAACTATTAAGACTTAGAATGCCGGTACACCCCTTCAATGTGTTTTTACCGGCAGACATTGCTGAACCACATGCCTTACGTAATTCCGAACCACGCTTAATGGTAGCTAGTATTTTACCATTAGGATTTCTTCTGATGCTAATTATATCTCCGTCCAAAGCTAGACTCAGATATTTGTACACAGAATTCATCGAATATGATTGACCTCATATTTGTCATTCTCTTATGTACGATTCGTTGCGGCACCAAATTCACAACTACCCATATTATGAAGCCTGGCTGTGCCTAGCAACGTTACTTTCATGTTATACATTGAAGAAAAATCCTATGCGGAATTTGTCCCCACCCGAATATTCTTGGTGGAGAGCCATTACGTACCCACTGAGCTGACCCCCCTATTGAATCAACTCTTGTTATTACGTCCACATCAAATTGGATTGGAAATTTCCGAAAGAGCAATATTGAAAAACCCGTCAAAAACAACGGCGTAAAAACTTCTTCAAATGTCTACAAAACCACCAAAATTTCAAAAAAAAGTTAAAAGATAATTGTAAAAAATGTTTTGAACAAATTTCCAAAAAAAAAATCTTTTCGAGTCAGGGCCGAAATTCTCTATCTACCTGAGTTTTTCAAAGATTTTTTAACCACCTTTAATGATGTTTTGGTAGAACCAAAGCTGAAATTTCAATGAAAACTGAAAGTCGTGAAATATTTACACGCCCAATCAGCGGCATTTTGAAGTGCCATCATGGTACTATTATTTACATATTTTATTTAAAAAGCTTATTTAGAAATGGTATGTGTTCAAGAAAACATTGATGTTTATGCCATAATTCATGGAACTATGCCTGAGATGAGTTTTTCGGAAGGAGGCAAATGAAGATCGAGTTTAAAAAAAAGTGGGACCATTACACAACATTTGTGGGGTCAGGATGAGTTTCGAAAAAAAAATAAAAGTTCAAATTCAATAATAAACGATCTATCGTCGAATTGAGCGACACATATTTCTTCATACAAGAAGGCAGTTGCTCTTTCGAAGAGTATCGGGGATAATGGGTCTATTTGGGAAACTTCATATTTTATTTGAATGGAATTTGATGTTTCATCATCGACTGAAATTTCAACGCTGCTGTCCTTAAGTTGTTTCATGATGAGTGTGGATGAGATTTTCAAAAACTCCTTAACCTTTCACAAACATGAAATACGAGTGTGGCCAATAATAAAATCGAAGGCTTTCAACACATCAAGGAGCACTACTACGCGTTTTTTTCTTCTTGGCATTGCATTCTTTATCGTCTGCATGTTAATGTTAGATGCCTACGAATATTTTATATTGTACGTTTATGTTGACGAATACCATTCTTGTGTGCTTTTAGCAGGTGCGAATAGATGAATAGATTTCGTGATTTCACATGTTAAGCTCTTCAACTTATCACATATTTAGAAAGAGTACAAATGATCCATCTTGTGTGACCTGTATCAATTATACTTAAAACATTTTTGATCTCTTGTTGATATACACAGATATAACAATGCAAAAAGTCCTCTGAAAATGTTGTTCAACGAAGTATATTCAATCTTCCAGTTGACTTAATTTTTGTATATTACATTCATATATAACACACAAAATAACCTCACATTGAGCTTATCGTCTTGTTTGCAACAGTGGTCACTTCTTCAATTCTTCAACCCCAAAAGAAAAATAAAAAATAACCGCTGAATATGATAGATGTTGTCATTTTGTGTAAACAGAAACATGTACGACATAAAAATTCGTAATTTGTTCTACATATAGGGAAAAATTTTTATTTTATTTAACAAAATATGTTTTTATTGGATCATCTTTAAAGAAGTTTTTCTTTAACATTTGTTAGACCGAAATGAAATTTTCCACTTGGAAAACCTTTAACTGCCCATTTACATCTGAAAGAGCACCCCTTTTTTTGATCGGAAACTTTTTTTAACATGTTGTTTACATCTGGCAATATGGCCTCTCAAAATATTATCTATGACCGAACACTAACGAAAAGGGAAATTACGTGAAGAGTTTTTCCATTTAAGTGATTTTGAAGCTAATTTGTTTATAGTACGATTGCTCATTGAATTCCGTATTGAATTGAATTAACGGCGTTATCTCCGGAAGGGATTTATTTTGTCTTGTTGAGACTGGAGCGTCAGAAAAGCTTTCTCGCAAGGTACTTCTACTTAAAGCTAAGTACACACATCTGCCGTAACACAAAATTTCGGTCACCCACATTACGGTTAACCGAACACAATTATGATCCAAAACGCAGAATTCCGTTCGCTTTTAGTTCGGCAACCAGTACACACTTTGATCGTTCTTACCTCACCGAAACGATCCAGCAAACACAAAACACAAACTTAGCTATTGAAAATATGCAATACAACAAAAAGATACCATTGCATTGATGTAACACATGAAAACAATACAAATATTAACAATTTAAGTCGACCGTACGATTTCGGCTGGTTTTTGCATACCAAAAGTTTCAGTCGGCATTTACGGTCGTTGTGGAACGTAAGTTTCGGCGAGCAGCACACATATCAACCGAAACGAAATTTTACGACGCGACCATTACGGTCGACCGTAAAAATGTATTGGGATTTCGGTTACGGTCGGTGTGTGTACTTAGCTTAAAATTTAATTTCTTAACTTTTCGACATTTCAAACAACTGAGAAACCAATTTTTTTTGATAATTATTTGCTGAAAATTACCATTGGGCCCAATTATTAGTAATGAAATCCGTAGATTTCAATCAGAGCTTAAAAGTTATTTCCCTAACTTTTTGACATTCCAAATAACTCTGTCAAAACCATTGAAAACCCAATTTTTTTGATAATTAGCTGAAAATTAGCATTGGATAATTAGCTGAAAAAAATGGCATGTGTTTCTTAGGCACAATTCAAAAACAAACATGGACTCATAGACTTTTAGGTTAAATCCATCAAAGCACATGTTTGTTGATTAAATGTGGTTCAGAATCATAATTTTTTCCAACTATCTGCCAATCGCTTGGCGAAATTGACATCCAGGTCTTTTTTTTGTGTTGTGAAGTTGTTGCCTCGGCCTCTTCTGTTAGTTTAGTCAGTAAACGTAAATTAATAAATAAAACATAAACAAAGACCCGTACGTTTCAGAATAGATGTAGCAAACAGAACTAAAGTGCCAAAACAGAATAGATGCTGCAGACTCGCTTAAACCATGAAACACATCTCTAAACTGTTACAACTTTCCCTTTGGAAGCAACTTTCTAACTGACATAGTTGTAGAGGTATGAGTCATCCCTCAAAATTCTAAAAGTGGCCATATGCCTTGGTGCCTTTGACAGTAAACCTCCAACTTGTAAATATAGACGAAAAACAAAAACCATCTGCTTTCGTATATGGCCGAAAAAAGAAATTTCGTCCATTCCACTGCTCCCAGGGCCAAGGGCTTAGACCACTGACCCGATTCCCACAAAATTTTTTCCCAATTTTGTGAAATCAAATGCTTGACGGATTTTGTTCATCTTTGAACTTGAGGGGACCTTTAGGGTGATTGGTTGAACCGTATAAAAAAAGTAGAGACGGAAATTTTTTTTATTCCTGATTCGTCATCTCTAGATGATAAAAGATGTATCCCCGAACTTCCGCCATATTACAATGGAATTGTTTGTAGAAACGTATAGCTCAGAATAGCTCAAACTATACTGCCGTAATTTTCATAAGAAACAAGTCCAGCAAATAAAACAAAACAATTCCTTTGTTTTATTTGCTGGACTTGTTTCTTATGAAAATTACGGCAATATAGTTGATATGAAGAATTGCTGCAGGATTCCGCACTTCATTTTCTAACTAGAATTAAAAATACCAACATAAAACTCACCTACTCATTACAATTTTGATAATTATTGTTTCAAAAGAAATAAAATTCGCATTGATGGAAAAAAAACTGGCGCCATTACGCAGTAGTCATAAAACCCATAACCAATTCCAATTAAATTCACCGAATTGCTATGCATTTCGTAAAAACTGTGTGTTTCTCACAGCTCGCAAAAAGACATCAATAATAAAATAATATACTACAAAATCACGTTTTGAATCACATAAAGCAAAAATAAACTTCAACGACCTGTGATATTAATGAACATGATTTAAATACTTAATCTTTCTTTTGTTGGGTGAGCTTTGCAGCCCTCTTTTAAGTTGTTTTTGTTCGATGAAGTTCTTTGAATAAAATCAATAATTTTGTATTATAATTATAGCGTCTTCAGGATAATGTGAGTCAATAATTGCACTAAAAGCATCCATACGAACCGCACATATAAGTAGAACATTTTATGGGTATTCTGAAGAAATAAGACCTACGAGACACAGATTTGTAATTAAATGGATTTTTATTGTTCTGTGTGATGTTCATTTGTATCGGTTCAGAGGAACATTAAAATTTGTTTTAATTCGCACATAATGTATAATTAGAAATGCCTTTTATTGCTTGATTTGCTTAACGTTCCACCGAATGATAGAATGGGAACTTAGATCAATATAAACAATTTCGGTAGCTAAAACGTAATGGAGTGCAATAAAATCTTCGTATGTTTCGAGAAATCAAATTTTGTCGATAAAATGAAAAATTATGCTCTCATTACGACGTAATTCTTTTAGACTCCACGCGTCATACAGAAATGAGGAAAAAAGTACAAAACATGGAATTTACGCAACCTAAAACGAATAAAAAACATATGCAAGAGACCCCATCAGCATAGATGTTGGAAAAAGACTCGAACGTATCTCAGTAAATATTACCTTAACTGTTAAGTTTATGCAATTACGTGCACATTAAATTGGAATGGAAATTGTCGGAAGGGCAATATTGGAAAAACCCATTTAACCGAAGCAACGGCGCAAAAAACCTCTCCAAATCCCTAAAAAAGCCCAAAAATTAAAAATATATTTTGAAAAACAAAACAA
>CM055403.1:91673256-91705066 GCA_029228625.1 Pseudolycoriella hygida
AAAAACCCATTTAACCGAAGCAACGGCGCAAAAAACCTCTCCAAATCCCTAAAAAAGCCCAAAAATTAAAAATATATTTTGAAAAACAAAACAAAAATTTTTTACACAACTTTGAAAAAAATGTACTGAGACCGATCTTAGAACTTACTTAGCGCACTTAGAGAAATTAAAGAAATATTCACGAAAACCACGAAATATCGTGTAGGGTCGCGTATCGTGAGTTGGGCCCACACTAAGGATTCCAGAGTCCGAGCCACTCAACAAATTTTCATTCATTTAATTTTCGCGATTTTCTTATGTCCATTCTTTTGTTTAAAACTTTCAAGAACGATTTCCCTTCTAATTTCGCATAAATAAATAATAATAAGTTAAAAAGTTCCACCAATCTTCAAAAAACCACGTTTTTCACCACTTTTTCGACCGTAACTTTGAAAGTTTTTAACCGATTTTGTCCATATTCAATCTCGTACTCATTTCTACTTACCTTTCACGATCATCATCATCATCATCATCATCAAACTTTATAGACCGTTTATACCTTCCGGTGTGGGGTCTTTAAGCCGCAACCCGGTGGTCATTGACCACCCCCCTCCATACCCTTCTATCCTCTGCCAAGGAGATGGTTTGCTCGCCCAGTGAAAGGCCCCTAACTTCTAAATCTGATTTAATTGAGTCTATGAACCTTCTACTTGGCCTACCCCTAGGACGTACACCCGGGACCTGTGCATTCAATATCCTCTTTGGGAGCCTACTATTACCCATCCTTTGAACGTGCCCGTACCATCTCAGACGACTAACCCTTGCCGCCTCCTCCACTGACCTAACCCCTAAATTTCCTCTGATGTCGTCGTTCCTGATATGATTGTTCCACTGTTCCCTCCGATTCACTTTTGCTATGCTCCTAAGAACCCTCATATCTGAAACCTCCAAGTCATGCACAAGGTATCCGCAGTCCACCCAACTTTCACTACCATATAAAATTGTTGGCCTGAAGATTGATCTGTGAATAGCTAACTTTGTGCCACTACTTAATTCCTTCCTGTTAAACACATGAGACCTCAACTTACCTTTCACGAAAAAAAAAAATATTTTGAAAATTTGATTAGTAGTGAATGCAACCCAGTTTTAAACGGAACCGGTTTTTCGGTTAACCGCCCGATTTTTTTTCTCTTAAAACCGGGTTACCCGGTTTTTTCGGTTTTTTACAAAAAAATAAGAATTTACTTAAAAATAAGTACTTTTCCGTCACATGACTGTGTCAAACGAGAGGTCAAGGTGCAAAAATTACCACGATGACCAAATTTCGTACCACTTGTGGATAGTCGACTTTGTAATTTGTAGTTTCAGAAGACTTTTCAGTATTTTCGTAAACATACAAAAGTAAACGTTCAAACATTTACATTGTCGCAGTAGAATTTTTATTGGATCAATAAAAGGAATTCCATGACAAAGTAAAACTCACGTAAAACAGTTGTGGAACATAATTTTGCATCTTTGTACGAATTGCAGAAAAATTTTTTTATTTTGTTTCGAAAGTTGATGTTTACTTGGCTTTACTTTAAAGGCTGTGTTTCGATTGCATTTTTAATTTTTTTTATATGGGGCCATTCCACGAAAACTCCGTTCCCACGCTCGAAAAAATATTTATAGAAAATGGTGCATCAGACGTATTGATCCCTTAACTAGAGATTAGTAACTTTTCTATTGCTTTCATTTTGTAACTACTGAGAATTTCAAGCGTGGGAACGAAGCGGACCGTGAACAAGTATTTATTATGTCGCGTCAGGTGAAAATGCTCTGTTTACTAAGATAATCGACATAAATTATAGGAAGAGAAGAGTAGTATGGTAAAATGAATGGTTAATTACAGAAAGGGGACATCTCCATTAGCGAGTTATAAGAAAAATATTGGAGATGACTCCCTTTCTGCAATTAACTATTCAATGTCGTTCATTTGAAAAAAATGACAAAAAGGAAAACAACCATTAAAAAATAAAACTTTAAAATTTTGCGCTAGTATCTAACAATTTTTTTATACAAAATAGTATTTTCTACAAGAAAGCATTTCGATAGCTATGACCAATTGTCCAAAAGTCAATAAAAAAGTTTAATGAAACGAAGATATTCTTTATAAAAATGTGAGGAAAATAGGCTTCGGTTAACCGCGGTTTCTTTTACCAGCATTACCCGATTTATGTAGAAAAAGCACGTTTTACCCAAGTAGAGACTCAGTTTAGGGCCCTACCTGTATCCAAAGGCTCAAAATCAAAAGAGTTTCTTCCATGAATTATCGGTCATGCCTAGACCTTTCGAACAATTTATGAAAATCGAAAAAGATTTACGTGAATAATGTACAAAAGACCAGAAACCACTTAAACAACCCTAGCTTGGCGGTACTTTGGCCAACAGTGCCCAGATTCAATTCCATAAAAGAATTTTTGATTTTTCAGGAAAAATTTTTTTTGAAAATCGGCTGAGTTTTACTCGAGTTATCGCGATGACAGACGGACGGACTGATTTTTCCCTTATTTAGACCCCGAAACGAAAAAGTAACCAACTCCCCGGTCGAAATTCGACTGTCTGCAACAGTTGAATATAGTTATTTGTATCATAAGGGACAAAAGTTAAAAAACTCAACCGTGTGCGAAAACATTCGTTGAAAACTGGTTTATTATGTACAATTAATGGTTTTACAACTTTGATAGCAAATCTGCCGAGGTTGAACCTCTTTGTTTTGTGGAAGATGACGCCCCTGACTTCATTTTTAAATTAAAAATAAAACAAAATGACGCGTGTTTGCACAACGTTTGTTATAAAAACCTTTCCTCTGTTTACTTGTCCCTTGCACAATGAAAAAGTTAAAAAATGTTATATGCATAAAAGACTATTTACTTCATGCAGCATCAGTTAGTAGAAAATTTGACTGAAAAATTTCAATTATAATAACGTACAACAGCTGCATCAAACAGCATTGAAAATCTCGACATAAAACCATTATATTGATTACCCTTTTTATATAATGCAATTCCATGCATCACATTTTCCCATTTCATACAAATACACAAAAGTTTTCGATATTTTTATCCATAATTTATCAATTTGAACGGTGATTATTAAAAATATTTTTATATTTTTATGCGTTTTAGTTTGACTACAAAACTCATCACGAGAAAGAATCAAATATTTTTTGTAAAAAAATGCTGCAGTTATATTGACGTACTGGTACCCTTGGTCGCACTGATTGTAAGCAATATTCGGAGTAGCGATTTCTCTATGATTGACACACTGACCAACATCCCTCTTCGAATGGTACTCTGCCTGGCCTGGTCGAGTATTTATGTTTAGAGTTTTCAGTTGAGCTGCGTTTTTGCTATACATACAGGGTACGTTGGCATTCATCGTCAAACCTTCTATATTGACTTTTTATTTCTAAATTCCCTTTCTCACTGTCTCTACCGCAGTAATATCTACATGTTGTTTAAACTTAATATCTTGATCCTCTCCATCTCCTGCACCACTTTCTCGGAGTGAAGCTCCTACGATTCGTTGCATAAACTTTTTCATATCAAGATTTTTCCAAAGTACATTTTTCTTGTACGAAATGCATGAAATCAACATTTTACTCCCTTTTTTTACTCCTATTTACTTCATCGTGGATAATGTCTAATTTGAAAAAAATGCGCACACTAGGCTCATTTTTGATTTACGTCAACACTGACAGAAATCTGTTTAGGTGTACACAAAAGAGATAAAGAATACACATTTTGACGTCATTCTGATAAAAAAAATTCCTGAAGAAAAATTTGGATAACATCGGGAGAAGTTAAGGAAAATAAACTTCTCATGTTTTGAAGTACTAATTAGACATTCTAGTAAAAGAGTGCCTTGTTACCTTCTTTTAATGTTAAAAAATATAGAAGAAAGAGACGAGACAAGAAAATCTTGTCTGTGTTCCTAATGTAGAACACCCATTTTTGTTCGTTCGCATTGAAATATGGAA
The DNA here is from genome assembly GCA_029228625.1 of Pseudolycoriella hygida. Lineage (NCBI taxonomy): Eukaryota > Metazoa > Arthropoda > Insecta > Diptera > Sciaridae > Pseudolycoriella > Pseudolycoriella hygida. Next base: position 91,677,257 of record CM055403.1, read on the forward strand.
CAGTATATTTAATAACTTGTACTGTTCCACATTTGCATCACATCTAAACATCGCTTAAGGGTCCGAAAGACGAAATTTATTTCTGTTGTAACTCTTAACCGTCGATTGTCAATTTCTTTTGAAAGAAAAAAAAATTGAGAAAAATTTCTTCATGTTTTGAAACTTTCCCTGTTGTTCCATATTATTGACACTTTTTTAAAATCGTTAAAATTCACTTACTTTTGAAAATGTTGAAAATTTTCTAAGCCATCAATTTTTGAAGTCTCTTATTTCCCAAGAAGCTGCTCTATACTTCACTAATCTCTCTTAAATAACTTTCTCCTAGATTTTCAGGCATTTCAACTCTGTTAATTTGCATTCTCTTTTTGGTGTTCCACATTGGGCATCCTTGATCTAGTTACAAAATAACAACAATTGGTGGGTCTTTAATAAGGGGTCAGCATAAATGCGCTTTTGCATCCGTCACACTTTTAGATTTTGTCCCGACACAGTTCATGAGATATAGGCGTGTACTAAAAATGGAATTTTAAATCTTCCACAAGAAGCCGCTTTTAATCAAACCGCCTATGCCAAAAATGATTCCTTATTCCTAAACGTTGGCGGTTTCAGAAATAAGAAATTGGTAATTTTCTAGTGGAAAAATGTTCAAATTAAATAATTTCATATAAATTTGCAATTTTGTTTTTATTTGTTCCAAATACCTTGAAGGCAACAACGAATGTCCTCAATTTGTCAGTTCGTTACGATTGAAAAAAATGTTTCCTTGGGCAGTAATAAAGAGAAATTCAATTATTTGTTTTCATTTGAAGGAACCAATTTTGGTTATTGTAACATTTTTTGTGTTGTTTTAGTGTGAAAAATTGCGTTTTGCTCCTTCTGGCTGGCGTGCCACGCATCGCCATCTAGGTATCCCATGACGTACAATTTAATTTATCTGCCTAGAACGATAATCTCGCATTTTTCTCCCTAGGGCAAAATTGTTTTTCTCGATATATCTTTTCTCGGCAGATAAAATAGCATATGCACCGCTGTCCAGGATGGTTTATTTTGACGATTTGGATTATTTCCCACGCCTTCGGCTCGGGAAATAACCTCCAAATCGTCAAAATAGAGCATCCTGGACAGCGGTGCATAATCTACTATTATACTGAAATATACTCAAAAGTTTTAAAGGTGTTGAGTCATAAAAAACCTGTCCTTTTAAAATTTGTCAATACTCAAAAGCGTCCACTACTATTCTACTACTACTAATCTATTTATAACAAATTGTCAATGACTTATTTTCTGTAGAGTAGATGGTTTTGTAAAGAGATTTAAAGCCTAATGATTTAAAATTCTTAATAGGATTTCGGATGCACCCCTTCTATAATTTGTGTTCTTTGATATATGCGTTTTAACCGTAGAAGTAAGTTAAATTGGGGTGTTTTGATTGGTTAAATATTTTTGAATCGTTTTTTAGAAATGCATTTTCGGATAAAGAAGGGGTTGGTTTAAAATAGTTGATGATCATGTTAAATAGTAAAAATCGCGGCTGGATTCGGTGAATACAATGAAAGAAATGAACCCCAAACACGGAATGCGTGGTAGGGGGTATCATCATAGACGTGATATAAATTATTACACGATAATATAAATCTCAATGAAATTTGTATGTCGATCGGTATAAATTGGTTACTTTTTGTGCGAAAAATAGAAAGTTTTTTGGTTTACATGGGAATGAATCAATGCTTACTTAAAAGGAACGAAATAATCTAAACTTTCTTTCGAATAACTTCAATAAAATTATTAGTCCCATGATATGTATAATGTAGGTCATGATAAGTATCATGCAGTTCTCTTTGTTCTTTTTGTACACAATTTACAAATCTGTGCAACGTGTTAGTTCATTTGAAACGTAAAAATCGGTAAAAAACTGTTTGTTGTTAGTGCCAAACTTAACCTTGAGTAGAATCACGGTACGGCTGAAAAATTTTTTTCGACAACTTGATGACAATTGAAGTTCTATGGCGAAAGTTCCATTTGTATTGGGACTGAAAAAAATTGGTTTTGTATTGGTTCTAAAAATAGTAGATTCCATGCTTGCTAAAAAAACGAGTCATTACCGTGCTACGAATAATTGTTTCACGAGCCGCTAGGCCAGTTGATGCAGTTCGTAGTAAGAAAGGTAATGATCGAGTTTTCTTAGTTAACCGTTAAAAGTACTCGGTAATTTTTTCCTATTCTTTTTCCGAATGTCCACTCAAAAAATGATTTGCAGTGTTATAATGTTTGTCTGACTATTTATTTTCGACGAATGCGCAGTTTTGCAACGAAAAAGTCGGAAACTATGTTGAAACAAGAAAGAAGTGACTATTCTTACGAACTGTTAGCTGAACGAAGCAATTTCATTCACTTCATTTTATCATATTTTGGGCAATATAAATGGGATATTCGGTTAACCGTCTCTTTTTGATTTGAAAAGTGGTTCCAAGTGAACCAAGATAAGTGTACCAACGCTCATGCTTCTCTGGGACTGTACAGGCACTAACTCGAATGAGGAAGGTAAACGTCAATGCAGTAATTATCTATCTCTGAATATTATAAACAAATGCAGGGCATACATGATTTGCGATTAATTTAATTCGAGTTTCAGGCAGATGTTGCCTCTTGTCCTTTAAAAGAAATATTGTTTTAACATTTTTTAATTTTCCATATTTTGTCTTTCTTTGTTACAGATGACCAAGATAGTGGTGATGATCACAGCGATAGAGATAGATCACAAACTCCTGAACCAAGACAACAAGATGAACGTCCCTTAGCACTTAATTTGGTGAGTTAATTTGTCCGACCCGACACACTTTTACATTAGGGTGTAGCGTTTCATTTTTTTTTTTTTAATTTTTAAACTCCTGCTGTCAGAATCGATCCGGGCACCGTTTTGGTAAAGAAAAAATTTTTTTTTAAACTCGTTTTACTATTGCCCCAAGAGCAATTTTCAAAAATTTTGTACCTACCATGCTTTCCATGGTCTTTCGTGTGATTGGCTCAACATAAAAGTTGTTATAAAGTTTTAAAATATTCTAGCGACATCAGGCTTTAAGTATAAGAAAAGATAAAGTGAAAAAACTTTTTTTTGTGATCATGATATTTCATTCGCTCAAACTAAAACATGATGAAGATGAAAAAAAAATGTTTTTTATTGCTTAGATCGATTAAATGGAACCAGAACTAGTTACTAGATCAGAAATTTAGTCCAATTTTTACATCATCATATGATCGAAAATTGGTCATAACAATTATTAAAAAAAAAAATAACAATTATCATCAAAAATCGTCGTTTTGAGTTAAATTGAGTCATTTTTGACCGAGATATTAAAGTTTATAGCCTTTTGTGGACAAAAAGACGCATTTACCTCACACATCGAAAACCAATTTTTTTGCCTTATATGGGGGTTGCGACGACGCGACGATGGCTTGGACAGTGAACGCAAAATTTCTCTGAAATTTAGTACAACGTTATGAAATAACTTTAATTCAATTAAATGAAAAGAATGTTTTTTGTGTAATTGCCCCCGTGAAAACAGAATAGATGTTACTCTTAAGTGTATGAAATTACGTCGACATTAAATTGGATTGGTAATTGCCCAAAGGGCGATAGTTTTTTTTATTTGTTTAAGGACCAACTAACAGGCCGAAGCCCAATAACAAGTCAGTCCGTTTTGGATTTACAAATTCAATTAAAGTTTAAAACAATATAAATTTGAAAATTACGTTAGTAAAAACAAAAACATTAAGGAATGCATTATACAAATAAAGAGTTGAGAAAACGATAAATTCACCAGTGAAATGTGTTTTTTACCAATTTTTTAATGGTATATTACAATTGAGGTCATTTAAACAGCCGGTAACATAAGGGCGTCCTTGTGTTACAGGTTGTTTACATCACCTCACTTGTACTATGCTTTAACGTAGTAGCACTCGGTCGTTGAAACAAACAATTAAACATTAAACATTTTGAAAATAAAAAAAATAAATCTTGAAAAACATTTACACCATTTGAGTTCTTAGAGTAGGCTTAATATTGAATGAACTATCGTAGAACAATGTGCTTCATTTTGTTATTTCTGTGTCGATGTGATAATAACGCAAGGTATCAACGGTCTATATAGCTCAGTGAGCAATGCTGCAGCGTTATAAACTCATTTTTTCCAGAACTTTCGGTTCAAGTCCTAGTTTTTTTTACATTTTTTTTTGTTTTGCGTGCATTTCATCAAATACGTCTATTAATGTTTATACAGAAACTCTTATTAAAATGTAGTAAATAGACTTTCAATCGATATCGACCGACAAATTTTACAAATTGATCACATCATCTTTTCAAAGCCATATTTCTCGGGAGATATTAGTCCGATTGAGAAACTAAGTACTTTACAGGAATCCTATGATCACGCACGACAGACTGGCATTATGTTTCACCAAAATCCTTTTGGGCAAAATTTAATTATTTTGTTTATGTTCTAAACAAAATCAACGACATATGAACTTTTTGAATCGAGTAGCCTTGTTATGACCGTACAACTAAGTGTTTGATTTCTAATCGTTGTTCGTTATATGAATCCGTGGGATAATGGTTTCGTACAAGACGCAGCTGTGAATGTGCCAGGTTCAAATCGCGGTATCGAGGTAGTTTTTTTTCTTTATAAATAAATAAAAAAAAGTGTTCATTTTGGATGAACTGGACCATAATGGCTCATTACGTAGGTCGCATCATTACTGCCTAGCATGTTAAAGTGCATTTCCTGAACCTGCAGCGTATACTCAACGTACCGTGTGCGTACACGTTAAATGTATGTAAACTGCTATCGTTCTTGTATTCGATAAATCGGCGAGTTTTGCTGATAATTTGTGTTCATCCTCGGCAAGTAAAAAACTGAATTTTGCCTTGTAGACCTAAATGGCTTATGAAACAACATTTTTTCCGTTTAGATTGTATCGACTTGACCACCTGAGACCATAGCATCCGCTACCATTGAGACATATTCCATAAGGTTTTATTGCGTTGATTGATTCCTAAAGAATCCATGCTGTGAGTGGTGAATTTGAGATTTTATGTAATCAAAAATTTGGTTGAAGACCAACCTTTCGAAGACTTTCGATATCGCACATAGAATGATGACTGGTCTATAATTTGTCACTTTGTCCTTTTCTACATCCTTGAATATGGGAGAAACAAAACTGTTTTCCAATCAGAGGGATATTTTCATTGAGCTAGTGATAAAATACCTCGCAAATAAATTATATATAGACTCGCTTGACCAGTCTATGTCTTGGAGGTATAACATTCAGTTGACCCAAGCTGCACAAGGACATAGTGTCCAACAGCGCGCGTTGGGTATGCGACCGTTAACATCAGATGCCTCATATTTATCAGATAAAGGGTTGAACTTCCACGTTATGCTATCACCCAAGTTATAGTCTCCGCACAAAATAAAGGAGTCATTGGCATTGCAAGACATCATGTTTTCAACGATCTTGTTTAAATGACCCTCATATTTGTCAAACTTACTGCCCAATTCAATATGTGTCACATTAAAGAAAGTTTTACCTCCCCCGATGTGATCAAGAGATATCCAGATGTCAGTATCAAGCTCAAAACTTGTTACCTCCTGGAGAAAAAAATCTTTTTAACCGCTATTAAGCATACTCCTCCATCATCCTTACCAAACAGCGCATTATCTCGATCTTTTCTGTACACTATATATCTATCGTCGAATAGTTCTGAAGAAAATATATCCACCCTTAACCATGTTTCGGTCAACAAAATCACATCATACGAAATTAACATGAGCTTCTGCATGAACTCCTGCGTTTTCGTTTTTAAGCCGCGGACATTTTGATAATAAATTTCAAGTTTTCAAGTTTCTAATTCTGAGTGGATTTTGTATTGAATTTGTTTGATTTTGATTCTTATTTTAGAAACAATTAACTTAAGTTAAATCAATACTCAATCAATAAGATGTTAGAATGAAGATAAATTCGGGTTTTCGTTTGGTTTTACGTTTTTAAATAAAAAAAACTAACAACACCTTATATCTGAGTTCCAGGCGGAGGAAAAAGGAATTGACTTAATCGTAGACAGTTACCTGACTACAACATAAAATTTCATAAGTTACCTGAAGGTACCTGACTACATATGACTATGACACAGTTGAAATTATAGAACGTACAAACCCAACAAGAACAAACTGCAAAAACTATTGTTTTCTTTATTCACCAATACCAATTAATGAATCGGCGGGAAAACAATATACGATGATTAAGAAGCTGTGAATTCAAAATAATATTTTTAATTTAGCAATTTGAACAGTTGAACATCACTTTCACCAAGGAATATGGAATAAAAATCTATACTTGACCATTCATTATACATAAATTTCGAAATTATACAGTTACAGTATGTCGTACATCAACAATTGGAAAATTGATTTGGATATTGGAAAACCTGTCCGAAGAAATGGCGTAAAAAACATCTCCAATCCTTAAAAAAAGCCCAAAAATAAAAAAAATGGAAAAAATTTGAAAAAAGAAAATTGCACTAGGCCCGATCTTAGAACCGACATAGAGCACTTAGGAGAGACTTTGATCCATACTTCCATGAACAAAAAAGTTCGCCTCTTTTTTCTCTGCAACACTGCACAAAAAACCTCATCATCAAAGTCACGAAAAACCACAAAATATCGTATGCTTTCGCGTAGCGTGAGTTGAGCCCACAGTGAGGACTCGACAGTTTTTCACTAACATAGATTTTGCGATATTTTGATGTCTATCTCTTTTATTTAGAACCTTCAAGAGAATAATTTCGCAGAGATATAAGTCAAAAAGTTTCACCAACGTAGTTCTTCGAAAAGAGGTCTTATGCTTTTACCACGACGTTTGTAACCACACCAATTTCGACCCTGGAGTAGGAAGGAGCATCGATCATGGTCCTTAGATGACGAATCAGCAATAAATACGTTGTCCGTCCGTCACCAGACTTATAGAATTTATAGAAGAAACTCTTTTGGATTTGAATCCTTGGACTTAGCTAGGGCACTAAGAACGAGTTTATGCTAGGGCCATACGTGGTTTTTGTACATAACTCGAGTAAACCTTTTCCGATTTTCATAATTGTTCTTTTAATCGACAGGTCTATGAAAGCCCAACTATTTGTAGAAGAAACTAACCACCCACCCCCCCGTAGAGTACACCGTCACTTGTGAACAGCTCCCTTTCGCATATACAGCTTCAGATCATGTTCCAGAGCAGTTATACAGACTTCTTCAGCTGAAAATAGTCAAGAAAAAGTGTCAAAAGTTGTTCCAGACCGGTGCAACAGCCTTAAACCTGGGAAGTCTTTGCATGGTCTTATAGTAGGGGTAGAGGGGTAGTATACTAGAACACAATAAAAAAAAAGAACACCCCATACTAAGTTTTTCGGATCATCGCTGCTTCAACCAGTAAAGCGTTCCCGAAGTTTTCATCGAAAATGATTAATAACTCAGGAGTGGGGAAAGGCTCCAAGGAATCCAATGATGAAAAACCTTTGTATCATTGGGGCTTACCATCCCATAAAAGTTCATTTGATTTCATTTCGTTTTACACGAGATATAGCCAAAAAACCATTTTTACCACCCCCTGACATGCACGCACTTAGCACACCATAACTCCCCTAAAATATAAAATTTTCCAAAAATGAGAAATTACTTTTCTTACAATAGAACAAGGAATCGAATGGCACATTCATCGGGAAAAAGTAGGACATGTTATTCCAAAAGTGTACGAAATTATTCGAAGTTTTCGCAAAATCACTCTCAAAATTGAGTTTCTGCTGAAATTGACAAAAATTTGTGCGTCTCAGCTACATACATTTTGAAATTAACACTCGAGTTGTCCCATAAAACTAAAATCTGCATAAGAAAATTGTTAACTCATGAGATCGTCACGGGAACGACTGTTTTAGTGGTGACCCGACAAATCGCCCGCGTTATTTTCGTCGCAATATGTATTTTCGTCGCATTTATTTTCGACAAACGTCGCAGTTTTTTTCGTCGCAGTTATTATCGTCGCATTTATTTTTGTCCACATTTTATTTTCGTCGCATTTATTTTCGTCGCATTTATTATCGTCGCATTTATTTTCGTCACATTGTTATTTTCTCGCATTTATTTTCGTCGCGTTCATTTTCGTCGAATTTATTTTCGTCCACATTTTATTTTCGTCACAATTATTTTTGTCGCATTTATTTTCGTCACATTTATTTTCGCCGCATTTATTTTCGTCACATTTATTTTCGTCGCATTTATTTTTGTCACATTTTTTTCGTCGCATTTATTGTGGTCGCATTTATTTTCGTCAACTTTCTATTTTTGTCGCATTTATTTTCGTCGCAGTAATTATCGTCGCATTTACCTACGTCCACATTTTATTTTCGTCGCATTCATTATCGTCGCATTTATTTTCGTCCACATTTTATTTTCGTCGCATTTTTTTTCGTCGCACTTATTTTCGTCACATTCATTTTCGTCGCATCATGCCCGGTAGCAGAGGGCGTGACGCAGTCCCCTTACACAAAAAAAGTATGCATGTCTAGGTGAACTTTTGAGTTTGAAACATTTTTGCTCATCTTATTGAACATGGAGGTCCTACAATCGGCGAAAATATTGAATTACTGATTTCGGTAGGGTTATTCGTCTTTGACTTATGATCAATATCTGCCAAATAATAGATTAACAAAAATTTTTCATTTCTTCATATCAAGGTTTTACAAAAATTTCTTGACTAGCGCTGGAAATTAGTGGAAAGAGGTCCAACCAACCTCAAAAAATTTTCTTGCATAAATTGTTTGGCTTTCGTTATACATATTTTCTTCAGCCAAAATGAAACGTCAAATAAAAAAATCAGAAAAAAATCTGAAGTAACTGTCTGTAAGATGCAAAAGAAATAAATGTTTCTAGCGACGGACGACGACGAATGTTCTCGCTTCGCTCGAACATGCTGTCCTCCTCGCTGTCCTGTCTGCCGTACGATTATTGTCGGCCGTCGATTCGTTTACTATTGATGTTTATGTTATTTAATGTTTCATGTAACCGTGCAATCACCTCAAGTTTTGTAGTACTTGCACAGACCGGATAATGACTCCATCATTCGATGAATTTGGTGGTATATATGGTTCCGCTGTCTACGAAAATTTTTTTTTGATTTTTTAATTGTGTGAAACTTGCGTCACGTGCGCATTGCTACCGCGCGCTCATGATAAAATAAATGCGACGAAAGTAACTGCGGCGATAATAAATGCGACGAAAATAAATGTAACAAAAATAACACGTGTACGAAAATAAATCCAACGAAAATAAATGTGGCGATATTAAATGTGACGAAAATAAATGCGACGAAAATAAATGCGGCGATAACAAATGCGACGAAAATAAATGCGACGAAAAGAAAATGTGGCGAAAATAAATGCGACGATAATAAATGCGACATAAATAAATGTGACAATAATAAAATGTGGACGAAAATAATTGTGACGATAATAAATGCGAAGAAAATAAATGCGGCGAAAATAAAATGTGGACGAAAATAAATGTGAAAATAATAAATGCGACGAAAATGACTACGACGAAAATAAATGCGACGAAAATAAATGCGACGAAAATAAATGCGACGATAATAAATGCGACAAAAATGACTGCGACGATAATAGCGCGGGCGATTTGTCATGTCACCGTTTTAGTATACACGGCATTTAATGATGTTCTTCCACAAACATAAGTTTTATGAGGCAACTCGCTAACAACAAGTCCAATCTCCAATCTTACGAGTTGTCCAGCTGACACGTTTCGAATTGTATTATTTTTCAATAGAAAGTCAATTTTAACTTGACGACCCTTAGAAAAGACCGTTTTCAGAAACGGTCGACGACTGTTTTCTAAATCAGTCGGCGGCGACGACTGTTTTGTGGTTGTTGGATGACGGTTTTTTAAAACACCTTATTACACTGCACATTGTTATCGTTTACCTATTAACATGATTGCAACATATTTTTGCTACTTTAATTTATTTTTTTAATTCACAAGAATGAAAATGTATTTGGTTTTGAATGACAATTTGAAGAAATAAACAGAATAAATTTCGAAATTTTTACTGCAAACAATTTTATTGTAACATGGGGTAGATCGAAGTGGAGGGGATTCATCTATTATCGTCTAGAGATGACGAATCAGCTATAAAAAAAATGTCCGTCTGTCAGTCTGTCCGTCTCCACTTTTTTTCCAAACGGCTCAACCGATCCGCCTAAACTGATCCTCCCATGATTCAAGTTCGAATATGAGCAAAATCGGCCATGTAGTTCCAGAGATATGGTCGAAAAAGTGGAGGCCGGACATGAAATTTTCAAGGGTCGATAAAACTTTTTCGCAAATATCTCATCAAGTATAGCACGGAAATTCCTCATTTTGGTGTCCAATTAAAGAATTTGATGTCACAAAACTGGGAAAAATGTTTTCTGGGAATCGGGTCAGGGGTCTGGGCACTGAGACCAATGGAATGGACGAAATTGAGATTCTTGGCCATATACGAAAACAGTTTTTCGTCTGTATTTCCTTAACTATGCAATATGGAGATTTACCGTCTAAGGTAAAGTTGTAGAGAATTAAATTTAAGCGAACACGTGTTTCAGGGTTTTAGGGAAAAATGACTTAGTCCTTGGGTATAAGCTTTTCTAGATTTAAATGGTCTGAGACGTACTTCGGTAGGGCCTTTGACATTACCTTGGGTAATTTCTATGGTTTTTTGAAAGTCTTACAGTTATAAAAGAACAGAAAACGTTGGATTGTTTGCTTATTTGTATATTTAGATACGTTCGAGTCTCTTTGCCATAATTATAATTATTTTTTATGTTAGCATTCTATTGAAATTTAGTCGAAAATTCTATGAACTACATTCCGCTGAATTTCGCAAATAAAGCGCCTTCTCTCGCAGCTTCCAAATTTCAAATTTCAAATTTTATGCAAACCGAAATCGAATTAGACGAAGAAAATGATCGTCATATCGAATGAACATTATTTTAATTGTTTTCCGCACATTCCATTCATCAAGTCAATGTTATGTAGCTTTTTTTTTGAATTGCTCCTCCTCAAGTTTGTTACACATCGGAAAAGACAATCACACACACACACACACACCGATAATGAAAAAGGGGTAAAATATCTTGCATTCATTTTTGCAATTAGATACGTTTATAACGTTAGCAGTTATGAGGGCGATCGGATTCAAAAGAACTGGTGAAGTCAATATTCCAAAAAGAGGGTTGCCAATATACTGACTTGATTCTATTGCTGATCTGAATAGCCTAAGGCACGTGGCGTTATTCTGTTTAAAATTGAAATGTATAAACAACTTTTGAGGACAGGATGTTATTAACTCGCTATAAACATTCTTTAGTAGAATTTCGTCTAGCGAACGAAAAAATTCAAATAAAAAAAAAAACAAATATCCAACAGTATTTATGAATAAATTGATTTTTTTGCTTTCTTATTTGTTGTTCAATAGGTCACCGACTCATCCAGGCATACACCGTCCCCTGTTACTTCAAATCCAACGAATAACAATGTGGCCGCCGCATTAGCCGCACTGCAAAGTCCACTAGGTCCGCTTTTAATGCCCAATCAATTAGCAATAGGGAACCTGGGTGGAATATCTCCTCAGGATCTCAATGCGTTCCAACAGGCATTTCAGCAAGCACAACAAGTTTCGTTACAACAGCAGCTGCAGAGTTATATGGAATTGATGCACGGTAACTCAAATATAGGACAACAGAAAAGTGGAAGTTCTAACTCAAATGCACAGGCCCAGGCAGCTGCACAATTCTTTCAAGTAAAGCCTTTAACTGTTTTCAAATCAAATTTTTTTTAATGAATTGTGTTCTAATTTAAGGTTGCTCAAGCTGCTCAACAATTACAGGCCCTGCAAAAGCAACAACAATTGAAAAATCAAACGACATCAGCAATAGCCAATTCACCAATTCATAGTCCATCGGGTAGTCCTGGTTTGCCTACGCCCACATCACTTTTGGTCGGAACAAATCAAACAACCCCACCGAATGTTTCCCAATTGAATGTAGGTGGCATTCTGACACCATCAACACCAGGCTCAGGTACACAAACGCCTCAAATGCAAAAATTGCCATCAGTACCGAGAGCACTGGAACCATCACCGGAAGAGACAACCGATTTGGAAGAACTGGAGCAATTTGCTAAGACTTTCAAACAACGACGAATTAAATTAGGGTTTACGCAAGGCGATGTAGGATTGGCAATGGGAAAGCTGTATGGAAATGATTTTTCGCAGACAACCATATCAAGATTTGAAGCGTTAAATTTAAGTTTCAAAAATATGTGCAAGCTGAAGCCCTTGCTTCAGAAATGGCTGGAGGATGCTGATAATAGTATTACGAATCCAGGAGGGTGAGTTCGCTTAACATTTTGTCTGAACAGTTGGAGATTCAAGTCTATATTATTGAGGGTATATAATCTCCATTATGAAAAACCCACTGTGGTTGTGTGCGTACAAAGTTACTAGCAAATGCTTAATGTCCACTGGTACACCTCGTCTACTGTTAGAGCTGACGATTAGTATGAGAAAACCATTTGCTTTGGGTTTCATCAGCTTCAAAGTTATTTCTTCTGAGAATACAACATTGTCTTAACATTATCTTATTTTATAATGCCAAAGAAGTATTCTATAATAAAGTCTTAGAATCCGAAAACTACATCAATGGAAATCTGATCACCAATGTAAGCGAGCATCGAGCATCCATCTTAAGAGCAATATCGCGAAAACTTCGAACAATATTCAGACTTTGCGGAACAAGGGTCGTCAGAATTGGTCGAGTCATGTCTCATTCTTTTCGTTGCACTTTTGTGACGAAAGCAATTTTTTACTTTTACAAAAAAATAGAGATAGAGCTCATTGAGTAAGGTCGTGCAAGGAAGTGCTGGAAATCGTTTTTTAGCTATAACTCGAACAAAGTTGATTCGAATCAAACAATTTTTGGCACGATTTCAGGTCTTGAAAAGACAAAAATTTTGACTGTAAACTTGACTAGGTAGGAGTAGATGGTCGGCCGTTATTAACCGATATAGGCGGAAAAATAGACAATTTTCGGAAGTCTCTGGCCAGTTGCAATAGAAAGATTCAGAGACATGTCATATACCGTTGGAAAGCCTACTATATGTACTACTGGTTTTTTAGGGGTCGGTGAAAATTAAAGATATGGACCACTGGAAACTAGCAAAAAAAATGATGAGAACTCGTTAAGTGGTTTGGGCTGCAGGGTCCATGTAAAGGACCTAACGTAGGCTACTCGACCGTCCACGATAGTTGGTGATTTTTAATGAATATCGTCAATTATAACGTCCTGTACGATATGTTCTAGCGAAAAAAGTCGTCTCTGATAAGAAATCGTCCAAAGTTCTGATAGAGCTCTATAGGTGTAAATCTCAAAGCTGCTAATGTCATTTAAAGGTTGTTGTCGCTTTATCCAGGAATGTCACTTTCTATCCATATGGCATTGGCAACAAAATCGGAATGTATTGTAACATAGACCTAGGCTCCATATAAGGGTAACGAAAAAATACTTTTTGTTAAAATGTCTCTCTGGATTAAAGAAATTTACGACGTTGCACAATTAAAACCGATTAACTGTAATTGCGCTGCGTTGTGAGTTCCTCTATTAAGTTTTGTACGCTAAACTGACTTGAGGGGATGAACTTAATTCGCTAAACAGTTGACTGTAGCTAAATTTGTAGCATCACCGAAAGAGACATTTTACTGACCTCAATGTGAGTCTCCAACTTTCTTCTCAGTTAAGGTAGCATTCTTTACTTTATAAAGAATCGCTACCGATATATTTGTAGCAAATTCTCATTTTCGGTAATAGTTGTTATATTTCTAGTATATTTGGCGCAACTACATTAAGTAACCCCTTAACCACTCCCGAAACAATTGGTCGACGAAGGAAAAAGCGAACGTCGATTGAGACGTCAGTGCGAGGTGCTCTGGAAAAAGCGTTCCTGGTGAATCCGAAACCAACTAGTGAAGAGATCACATCGCTAGCTGATCGATTGTGTATGGAAAAGGAAGTAGTACGAGTTTGGTTCTGCAATCGGAGACAGAAGGAGAAAAGAATAAATCCACCCGGCACAATAGACAGTCCAACTGGAGCAGGTAGCGGAAGTGGAATGTGGTTACCACAAATGGGTGGTTTACAACAACACTATGCACCATTGCCTGGATCGATAAAACCTGAATGACCTCCCCGCTGGGGTGTTGGAGACTTCGGAAATCTTCTAGCTGCCGAGCAACGTGAAATGGACGTTAGATTCATGGACTAAAGCGACAGATATAGCATTTTTTAAAGTTTTACTTCATATCGGTAGAAGTAGGCACAATAATTAAAAAAGAAAGCAAAATTGGGAAATACATGTGAAATGTAAGGACATTAAAAAACGCTTCGTGTATAAAAAAAAGTTCCTATTGACTTGTGAAAAAAATGACACAAAGATACAATAAAATAAGTACAGGGCAAAAACAAAACGAGTTACATTTTTTATAAAAGACATGCTGGCTATGTGTTCTAAAACCTTGAATGTTAAATAGCAATTTAAGTTTATAAATTATTTTCATTAAATATAGAAATAAATTCGTACATTGTAAAAGGCTGACCGCAGCAATTTTAAAATTATAAAAAATATTGAGAAATTCTGTGCTGAATGGGACTCTGCTCTGAGACACAGAAACCCATTCGCTGGAAGTGGAGTCAAGTTTATTTTTGTTTTATTTCCAGTATCAGAACTACAACTTTATTTATTGAAGTTCCTTCAATAACAATTTATTTTGGATACATGTCAGTTCAGCATTACTTTTACGCTTAGCAATTTGCCTGCCATTCGGATTGACCCACCAAGTTTGCTAGATTATCACTTCTTTGCATTTTAATTTTTTACGATCTAAACAGAAGCTGGTGAACGGAAAATCTAAACGGAAAAATCATCATTACGCGATACGTTCTGAGTCTCTATTTAACTCATGAAAATTTGATGAAAACACCTTACGCCTCACGAAATCGATGTAAAACACACTTTCTTGGGTGGGTCAGGTCCCTTGACTGATTTTCTGCATTCCAATGGTTGCATTTCATCGGCTCCTAAACTCATAATAACTCCGTGTTATCTCATTCATATATTTGTACTAGTAAGCGGGCCTATCCAAACTCATTTTGGTCAATTTTAGCGTGTCAGTTAAGCTGAAATGCTTAAAATTATGATTCTTCAGCAGCAGAAATTATTGGATCTCTGGTTTTCAGACTTTAAAAATAATTCGAGTTAGAATTGCGCGAAGTCGGAGTACATGAGCCATGAGCTTATAGAATCTTCATAGCGTACTTTTCTCAATGCTTCATAATGCTGATATTTGATTTCAAGCCTTGACAATAAACTTCTGTTTGTGAATAATAGTATATTATAATACAAGGACTGTAATTTGAGATCTCGTATGTGGGAGGGGTTGAAGATCCGAGAACGTCAGCCCGAGGTTCTTTAACCCTACCAGATACGAGATTTCAAATTACAGTTTGAGGGCTATAATATGCATATTATAGACTCGAGTGTTATAAATAATTTGATTCGCTGTCCCATGTGGAAAGATGTCAATACATGTATATTTCCCCCCATGTAATGCGGTCTGAAGCGGTCGTGATACGCCGAAATCAGTTTTTGTCCTTGTTTTTCGTCCCTTGCTTAAAAAGTTCACTTGTACTTTTTAGTTGATTTATCAAATTTGGTAGCATCGAAGCAATACAAAAGATTTAGTAATTTAAAATTACCGACCAAGCAAAACAGCAATAAAATTACAATAACAATAATTCGAAAAAAACAAAACAACGAAAACTACACAAGAAAAATTTTCAAATTTAATAAATTTAAAACATAATAAAAAAATAAATAAATTATAAAAATCATCACAAATGCCGCCGTCAAGGCTGTCGTCAAGCTAAACAAAAAATAAAGGAACTATACGAAATATAACACAAAATATCGCCGTAAAGGCTGTCGTAAAAATAGCTAAACCAAATGAATGGAGTCGTCAAAAGTCAAAAAGAGTAAGTTGAGATATCACATCATGTTGCCAAATAATGAGATGTGTAGTCAGGAAATAAAAATGAAGTGTCTTTGAACAAAAAAATCCTTAGCCTTTTAAAATATCAAAATATACAGTCAATAAATTAATCACCGGGCGCGGAGCTTTCTGGCTTCTTTTATATAGTAAAAAGAAAGCACCTAAACAAAGACACTAGCAAATGCCAAATGTTCCAAAATACTTCGACGGAAATTTATTGAAGTTAAGGACGGATCTACATGGACAGCACCAAGGTTGAACAACATACATGCGAAATTAAACTATGAAAAACTGGAGTATTCGTGCTTGGACCGAAGGATTTCTAAGATTCTTGACGCCGTCGTCGTACAGTTTAATTCTTTTTCGTAAAAATTGTGAGTTAATTTTTCCAGTAAGGACGTCGTGTATAAAAAATATTGCAGCATTAGTGCGGCGCCTTAGAAGTGACTTCATGTTTAATTCATTACATCTCTCCACATAATGACGTTGGCGTAAAACACACATGATTTTATACTCGTTTAGCTCGAACCCATTTTTGCTGCACCATTCAAGCAAATCATTTATTGATGACTGCAATATGTGAGTGTCATTAGGTGATTAGGTTATGACTAGAGTCAGCTAGTTTTATGTCTTTCGTTATATCAGATCTGTCATCTGAGTCGTCAAAGTAAATCAAATAATTCAGTGGTTCTAAAACCGATCCATCGTACACTATGATTGAAAGCTCCATCAAATTGGACTCCACTCTTCTCCCAGGAAAGAATCCATGCTGATTCGCTGTTGAGTGCGGAAAGATGTTAAATTTTATTTGATTGAAAATAATTATATCAAATCTGCCGAATTTGGCGATACACTGATACACTTACACACATACTGCGATAGTTTGATATATCCGCTTAACGTCCAGATTTGTAGATGGGCGTTAGGTGACCAGTCTTCCATATGTTGAAAAATATAATAAAAATAAACGAAAGGGCTTCATCTAAGAGATCCGCGCACTGACGAAGAAATATTGGTGATATTTTGTCCGGGCTGACACTCTTGCTGTATGGACGTGAAGTACTTGATGAACTAAATCTGGTGTGATAGTGATATGTATAGCCTTGGTCATTTTGCTTGTTAATTTGCGTAAAAAGAGCATAGTCTTCGTCGGTTTTGTTCTCATTTTCAACATACACAGAAGCGATAAATTTCGCAGAGCGGTTGGATTTATTTTCGTTATTCTCCGCTTGCTCTGACCCGTACAACATTTTGCCTGGTAATGTGTTCATTTTGTATTTGGAGTTGATGAAGTTCCAGAATTTCTTCACTTTTCGCATCTTTGAATTTCATTTTATTTTCGATATCGATAACGGTTGATGAATTCATTCACGGTACGCTCGATTTCTCCTGTTTTTGAGATTGATCAACTTAGCATTATACCACACGGGATAGTTCGTCATTCGAGGAGTAGCTTTGTGGATGCGTTGATCGAAGATTTGGTAAAGTCTAGCGTTCAGTAATGCGTCAAATCAGTCTCTGTAAGGTCCTGCCTTATCAAGGGATATGGAGCTTTCCTAGAAAAATAGACTCGGATTATGTTGATGTTGCATACGACTACGGTTCGCATTCAATCATACAATGCACTGGCACATGATACTTGTCTTGTAAAGTATCAGAAATGATGGATAAATCAGCTTTCGTCACGACAAATAGTTCTGTTATGTTGGATCGCGTTCAGGAACGAAAAATTCGTCATGAAACTTGAGCAAAGTTAATTTAATGACAGTGTTCCGAGTCGTTCAGATAGAAACCCAAAAGTTTCACCGAGATTTTTGTGTGTACAAATATGTGCAATAATGGAAATAATGTCTTTAAATCATCTTATATACTCGCAAATGTCATTATTAATCGCTAAAAAAGATACTCGTCACAACTTCCAACCAAATTAAGCAATATTATTTCATTTCATGCAATGTTTACAAATATAAACAATAACAAATTTTCTTCACGACAGTTGTGTAATCCTTCACGACCAAAATACACCGTGAAGGATATAGCCTCAAAGTTAAACTTTACAACATCAACTGAGCAACTCCAGTGAAAGATTTTTCGTTCCTGAACGTGCGCACTTGGTATAACAAGGTCGAGAACGTTTATGGCTTATATTTTCATAATCTGTCATTTGAAAGAGACCGCATTCAAGGAAGTGGAAGGCCGTTGTTACTTTTCTTGCAATTTCTGCAGTTTCAGATTTAGAATCTCTAATCACTGGTAAATAATCAAAGCTATCGTCATTTTTAGACCACTTGGCGATTGGCAAATTAAAGTCATCTATCGCTACGGAAATATCCCCATGATTTATCATCGAATGTACCTTAATCAGTGCACACTCGTGGAAGTTTTTTATTTGCTAACTTTAAGATAATCCACTTTGAAGGCCTACTATTGGCGATTTTCACACACCTTAGATGGCGTGAAAAAACGACGAAGCGACGTCTAGTTGTCGAAAATAAAACATTCAAGAGGCACAAATTATTATTTTCTCGGCTTTTTTTATTAAGAAATGAATTGTTGATTTAGATACGTTTCGATATTTTTTAATTAATGAAGAGTTCCTACATGCGAAATAAAATTCTAAAAATTTATTCTATAAATGTGATATTGTGATTAACATGGCTTTGAAATAGCGTCTCCCAAAGAAGAACACTTTTACATGCGTTTATCAACTACAAAATACGACACTAGATAACTGAAATACTATTTGTTTCAGCGCCCAATAATAAATTGATGTAATTTTACCGATGAAAATGATGACGCCGTTGCTGTATCGTTGGTGCGTCCAGTCAGCCGCTGTCTGTAATAAATGTAAAAGCATTAGTCAGTGGAACTTCTCTGAAATCTTCTATACTAATTCTATGTAATGCTATTTCACCAGGCATTCGAATAACGGAAAAAAAGGATCTGGAAATTCTAGGTGTACCGATATTAGAAGAAGGATATGCTGCTGCGTTCGAAAAGAAAGTCGATTCGTTAAAGTTATTGATCTCGAGACTCAGCGACGTAAACTCACGAATTGTCTTTTTATTCCCAAACTTACATATATGTTAAGAACATGCGCTATTTCCAAATTTCCTTTACTTACGAATTAAAAGAATAATTATTTGAAAGTCTCTTTGGAATCAATCATGAACATTACAATCGATCGAACAGAATGGATTCAAGCAATTTTTCCAATCTCAAAAGGTGGCTTAGTTATTGGAAAAATATCCGATATCAGCCTTCCGACCTCTCTAAGCTCGTTGCGTGGCGTTCTATCAAACATTACGAAGCTACTCTACATTTTTGGGATGAGTGAGTGGAATATTGGAACACCTTAAATACAGGCGAATCATTTTCACAATCACAAAGCTCGTTTTATAGCCTTATAAGAAGCGGAATCGAACGGTTGGCTAAAAATATTTGTGACCAAGATTTCCAAATTTGTGTGGCCCTTGGTTTCTGCATACATTATTTTTCAAGACATAAATTTATATGTGGTTCATTGGTAGTTGGAAACGGCACACATGGTCTAAGCTGTTCAAAAGCAAAAGGAACCTTTCCACCCACGCCATGTTAAATTAAATCGTATTATACATTGATCGTTAACATCGGCTCGTCACAGTTCATCTCTCGAACCAATCAGTCTTTCACGGGACGACGGCAAACGACCGGATGGCGTAACTCTTGCCCCTTGGAAAAAGTAAAACGTTTGGTTTGGGATGCAACTTGTGTAGACACTTTGGCAGCGACATATTTGAGTGCCACAAGCAAAAAGGCAGGCTCAGCGGCAGAACGAACTTGCACATATAAACACGATCACTATACACAAATAAAGACATCCATTTTATTTTTGTTGGTTTAGCTGTTGAAACTTTAGGACCATGGTGTGAGGAGATGAAATCTTTTATAAACAAAGTTAACAATATGCTGTTTGAAGAATCGGGTGATATTCGTGCAAAACATGTCCCGTGTAACAGGATATCTTTGGCCATTCAACAGGGGCACGCTACCAGTATCCTCGAAATACGCCCATTAGACAACAAATTTGATGAAATTTACAATTTACAGTAATTGTAAATTTCTCTTCATGTAAAAGGACTTGTAAAAACAATGCAAAATGAAATAAAATTGCTGGTCTCCTAAATACTTCGTCCTCTTTTCGTGACGTTTCGTAAAAAAAACTCTCTACTTTTGTGCCCGCCACAGCTAAGTCTAAAGTCAAAAGCCTTTCCAAAATCCCCGTTCAAATTTTCATATACATCATCATCCGAACTAGCGCTTCACATAATTCTAAAATCCTAAATTGAAACTTTTTGTAAAAGCCCAAATTGAAACTCTTTCGCAAAACCCTAAATTGACAATTTAGTCTCCTTCAAGAGACAGCTGAAAGGATATTATTAAACCGTTTCCGAGAAACATTACATTATCACATCTGTTGGTAACGTCATCGCTTATTGTCTCGTTTATTCTGATGCCAGTAGCATTGAATCAACAAAACATTGTGCGGTCTTCTTGTTGATTTGATCAACTGAGCTTTATTCATTGATTTTGTACTTATTTGTTTCTTTGTTTTTTCTCCTTTTATTATTCTATTTTAAATTGATTTAGTTTAATTCAGTTAGTGAACTGTACGATTCATATGGATATTTTTAAACTTATGTACGCGACATGTACGGGCCATGAGCCTGTAATGTAATTGAATTTCAATTAAAAAAAATTATCTCGGGTTTCGTACTCTAACATGAAAAATAATGTACATGTCTGATTCGGCCGGTAGTTTTTAGGCTTCTTCTCACGTCAACCGGGTTACATTATGCAAAAAAGCTCAATAACCACCATTCCAAACAGACATGTTTTGTTTTCAGTTATCAAAAACACATAACGCATCAGAATAGATGAGGCGAACAGAATATATGTTGCAAAAAGACTCAATCGAAATAAAAAAAAATTTCAAAAATCTTGAAAAAAATTTACTTCAAATTTTTTTTTGTACAAGTACCGATCATAGAACTTACCTAGACAGGAGAGGCATATGACCCGTTCCATATTTCCATGGACAAAAAAGTTTACATTTTTTTCTCTACAACACCGCAGAAAAAACCTCATGTCCATATCTTTCATTCAAAACCTTGAAGAGCGAATTCCGTGCTAATTTCGGATATATATAAGTCAAAAAGTATCACCTTCAGAAAATCACTTTGAACACACCGACAAAGTAAAACTTTTTTTTCCAGAAAAACAGCCCAATGTCAAACTTGATTTGAGGAAATTCATTCTTCGTCAAACAAAACAATAATTTTGAAAATATATTAGAAAGCTGAGCCGGCAAGAAAAAGCGTTTTCTGAGAATAACTACCAGGTTTTTGATTGGATATCGCCCAACGTCGAACAAGACCTGAGGAAATTCAGTCTTCGTCGAATAAGAAAATAAAATTGAAAACAGGTTAAGAATACATTTAGATTAAAAAAGTAACATTTTCTTGAATACATGTTTTTTCGTCATAGTGCACAAAAATGGCATACTAGGGGAATTTCTGTCGTAAGACCCCTACTACTCACAGTCAGGGGAATTATTCTCTTAAGCTTTCGTATGCGACATTTATAGTTTTATTTGAAATCTATGATATAAACTGCCATCCATTCATGGATGTGCCGGAAATGGATTTTTTGCTCTTTTACATAAATGCTATATTGTTGTCGAAATCACAAACACACACGGTTGACGACAATCACTGACGTTGGTTCCAAACTCTTAGAAAAAAGTGCTAGAGAAACCAGTAGAAATTCTTAAAATAATGTTTGGTCTCTTCATTTTCTTCATCTGATGCATCCATTTATTCGGTTAGAGCATCGAATTATTTTCGATAAGGAATGTTATTTTTAGCACTCCTTCTAATTATGGAGATTTACATTTTTACTTGATATCGAAAATTCCTCAATAACGAAAAAAAATTATATTTCACATATTTTATTTCTTTATATCTAAATTCTCTAACGAAAAATACTTTTTTACGGCATGCTTTCTCTATTCTCTACTCTTCTGTTGGGTTTACAATTTTGCAGCAGCAACCACTACCGTTACTAAATTTTTACCACATAAAATTTACAACCCAAGAAAAGTAGAGAATAGAAAAGGCATGCCGTTTTATTGGTTTTTAACGGCTACTTCATTAATAGTATATTATATCACTTGACCAAAAAGATATGATTTTGACCCAGGTGTTGAAAACGTCCAAGTATGGAGCGGAGCGAAGCGAAGCGGAGTCCGATGGCGTTTTCAATCAAAATCATATCTTTTTGGTCCGAGTAATATATATATATTTTTATGTTCAAGCGGAGCAAAAAGTCACATTCCGAACAAACCACAACATCAAACTTGAATTTAGAATTTGTGTACTGCTCACAATTTTATTTTTCAATCAGATGCAAATTGTGGTTGTCTACAACAAAATAATCGGTCAAAAACATACATTTACTATACGCAACAAGAAAAAAATCAAATAAATCTACGCATCAAAATTCGATGCAAATGAATTGTTAAAGCACTGGACTAATATGCGGCAGGTCGGTGTAGTATTTAAAATCTTGGTCGGCACAATTTCATTTTTATTTCAAAATAATAATAAAAAAGAAGGCACAATAAGCAAAAATAATATTTCAAATAATTTCAGTGGAGGGTCAAAATAATAATGTTAACATTGTATCGCATTCAAATTCACACAATAAATGACAGTGTAGGGACAAAAAAAGTTGGAAGAAAAAAGTGAGACAAAATAAGTGGGCAAAAAAAAGTAGGCAAAAATATTGACGTTTCGGTTCTCCATCTGGTGAGGAAATGTGACGTTTTTGGTCCGCTTGAACATTTGAACATAAAACTATAAATTGGTTTTGTTAGGAAACGAATCGGAAAAATGAAAAAAAAATGTAAAATTAGGAAATTCGTACATTATAGCAAAAAATTTTGCTTAAAATGAATCTTTATCAAAATTAATTCGATGCCCTAACCCAATTAAGCAAAAATAAACTTTGATTCATTTATCGATAAATTCATTTTTGTTTATTAAATTCTTTCAATATTTCAATTATGACATTATTCCCAATTCTGAATGTTGTCACAGTTGAAAAGAAATTGTATCGTTAAAAATTGTTGTAAATTACTTGACATGTTCATGATATTATTTGTTTTGTCGTTCCTGTACATACGTCTAATTTTTAATGATTATGAATTTTTTTGTAAACAAAGAAATGAAATTTTACATATCCTAGATAAAACGTCGATGAAACAGTTCTCAGTCGACATTGCTCAATGCACTAAAAGACTTGAGAAAACAACATCCGGTTTCATCCATGTTTTAAAAACTCATATCAAACCTCCTTAATAATTTGTTTTCTATAAAAAAGGATTTTTTGAACGATCGATCTCTGTCTTTTAAAAAACAACAATATGTGAAAATACAAACAAAATTATGTAATGTAAATAATTAAATTATTTGTAAAAAGTGAAAATTAATTCTGAATATTAAAAATTAACTTTAAAAGATATAATAAAATGTAAAACGAAGTAAAAAATTATATTTAGAACTATTGTAAAAGAACGGTCATTTTAACAAAAATTTTTTTTCACAGAAAAAAATTATAATTGAAGATGCGCTAATACTAATATTTAGCCAGAGACATACAAATAACGGAACTTAAAAGTAAATTTACTGATTTATAACTGAGAAGATGTATTTGATTTATATCATAATTCTGCGAATGAAACACAACTAAGCACCAGATAATAATTATAAAACAATGAATGTAAATTGTATGAATTTGAATATAAATACTTAAAAAAATGAAGAAAAATCATAAAAAATTATTTGTGTGTAGAATAAATAAATTAAACAAAAAATATATTGACTAATAAAAAGAATAACAAAACAAAAGTACAAATGTTTTTCGAATTTCTTCAAATTAACTAGGTCTCACCTCTTGGGATGGGTCAGGATTGTTAACTGTTGATTTAGCATTTCGCATACTGATGATAGAACAACCCGATAGCGAAATGGTTAACATGTCTGCTTTCTACTCGAAGATTGCGTTGGTTGGAAACTCAACCGCAGACGGATTTGTTTCGATTGTTAGATTTGTAGACAAAACAATTCTGATTGAATCCGCTCAAGTCATGTGAAGTTGAGTGTAGCACGATCGGCTTACCGGTGCGGTGGAAGGCATTTTTGGGAGGTGCCGGTGTCGCCTAGTTTCGCTCCCAGAATATCTCATAGATGCCACTGAGTTTGTTGCACAGCTTACTACTGAGAGAAACTCTGCGGTAATCAAAGGCTCTCAAAAAGTAGAACTAGAAACAGCGGAACTAGATAATAATGAACTAACCTCTAACCCTTATAGGATACTACTCAAAACGAATTCATGTTTGTATTTTGCGGTTTTAGGTCTCTTATACATAAGCCAAGTAAATCACTTCTGAATTTCAAATTTATTCATCGAAAAGTCTAGGAATGCCCAACAATTTATTGAAGAAAATGTTTTTAGTCTAAGCCCTTGACCTCAGCCAGGACCCTAACACTGAGTCTCTATGGCCCAACAACGTGTCAACATAAATCAAGTAAATCTTATCCTAATTCCAAAATCTTTCTTTTTTCCTGAAAGATAAATCAAAAAAAAGATAATGGAATTGAATTTGGAAAGTGCTCAAAAACGTGGTTCTTGAGGATTGGTCAAATTTTTTGACTACGAAATTAGCACGGAAATCATTTTTCAAGGTTTTGAATGGCAAGGACTTGCGGAAATCACGGAAAAAAATTAGTGGAATCAGTTGAGTGGTTCGGGCTGTAGTGTCCATTGTGTGGGCGCAACACGCTACACGACCGTACACGATAGTCGGTAGTTCTTCATGAATATTGCTTTAGGTTTTTTGCAGTGTAGTAGATATAAAAAGCGAACTATTTTGTCCATGCAAGTATGGGTTCGAGGCCTCTAACTCTCTAACAAGGGTCTAAGGTTGGCCCTAGCCGAAAATAGTATATTTGAAAGTGAGTAATCACAAAGTGAATTTAACTTCAAAAAAGGCGATTATACTGGCCTAAATAACCATTTTCATTCTATTGACTGGAATCAACTGATGTCAAACGTTTCTGACGTTGATGACATAGTCAATGTATTTTACGATGTTTTGTTGGATGGATTAGAGAAATTTGTTCCGCTCAAAAAGAAAATGGTTGTTAACGATCCACCCTGGTATAATCAGCGTTTACGCAATCTAAAAAATAGAACAAGCAAAGCTCACAAGCGATTTAAAAATGAAACAAACCCAGACGAAAAACTGAAACTAATAATGAAATTTTTGTCCATTAGTAAAGAATTTCACTCCTTGCGTGACCAAGCCTTTAACAAATATTTGACTAACACCGAAGAAATGTTAACTTCTGATCCGTCAAAATTTTGGTATTACGTGAAGTCGAGAAAAAAGACTACAGGCTATCCTTCAATTATGTCTAGAGGTAATAAGAAAGCTGGTAATCCTAACGAAACGTGTGATCTATTTGCTGAGTTCTTCGAAAGCGTTTATGTAGCTGACAATGATACTAATTCTAACTTATCGGCAAAAATGAACCACATAGAAAAGCGCACTGACATTGGATCAATTTCTTTTGAGATCCAAGACGTTTTGAACCATTTGAGTAGTATAGACACGAGTAAGGGTGAAGGTCCTGATAAAATCTCTCCGATTTTATTAAAAGCCTGTGCTGAGAGTCTGTCATCTTCGCTACTTCGTATTTTCAACTCATCCCTCGAAACTGGAAAATTTCCAACAAGATGGAAGACTTCTTATATTACCCCAATTTTTAAAAGTTGTTCTAGAAGTAATGTCGAAAACTACAGAGGTGTAGCCATTTTACCAACAATAGGAAAACTATTTGAAGCCATCGTCACCTCTATTTTATCCACAAAGTTCAATCGAATAATTTCAAAGTCACAACATGGCTTTATGAAGCGCAGATCTACAGCGACAAATTTAGCTGAGTTTGTTAGCTATGCTACCAAAGTTATGGAATCTACACATCAATTAGACGTCATATACACCGATTTCCGGAAAGCATTTGATAGAGTCAAACATTCGATTCTTTTGCACAAGTTGAACCAAATAGGTGTTCATTCGAACTTGC
This sequence comes from Pseudolycoriella hygida, assembly GCA_029228625.1. Lineage (NCBI taxonomy): Eukaryota > Metazoa > Arthropoda > Insecta > Diptera > Sciaridae > Pseudolycoriella > Pseudolycoriella hygida. The sequence goes on from CM055403.1 coordinate 91,703,641, forward strand.
TAGCATTAATTGCATCTTATCTGAATGGACGTTCACAATTCGTCAAGCTAGGGAATTGCTCTTCTAGAACGTTTAACGTGACCTCTGGTGTTCCCCAGGGTAGCCATCTCGGCCCTCTCTTATTCATACTATTCATGGACGACGCTACTAAAGTCTTCTCTACGTCAGTTTACCTAATGTATGCTGACGACTTGAAAATTTTCATGAGAATTAAAAATGTTCTTGACGCAAGTGCTCTTCAACGTGACTTGAACAGGTTTCTGCAGTGGTGCAAAATCAATCAACTTTATTTGAACGTCGATAAGTGCAGAGTAATCTCCTTCACTCGAAAAAGATCCAAGATTGAGTTCGGTTACAATATCGATGATGTTGCGTTGACTCGTGTTAAGGTAATAAAAGATTTGGGAGTCCTCTTGGACCAAAAACTGACGCTCAGTAAACACATTGAATATATAATTGCAAAATCTTACTCAATGCTTGGCTTCGTTATGAGAACTTTTAAGCAATTTAAGAATATTAAAACTTTAAAAAGTATATAATCTGCCTATGTCCGTTCTTACTTAGAATATGCTTCAGTTGTTTGGCATCCTTATCAAGACACATTTGTTGACAGAATTGAATCAATTCAGAAAAAATTTTTGATGTACGCACTGAAGCGGACGGTGAAGCGGGATGAAGACCACAAGCTTCCGCCATATATTGAAAGATGCGATTGGATCAACATCGAAACACTCGCCCGACGCAGAATCAATGCCTGCGCACTTTTTGTATCCGATCTGATGAATGGAACCATCGACGCACCGAAAATCAGAAGCAAGATCATGCGAAATTCCAGACCCACTTGTGCTGATGATTTTCTCGAAGGACTAAATACGGTCTTTATGAGCCTATCAATAACATGTGAATAGCATTTAATCGCTTTTCATTACTGTGGTTTCAAAACATACAACGTGAAACGTTTAAGGCGACTATTAGGAAATTGAGAATCACATATAAACTGAACGGTAAGATCAGAATTTCATAAACTGAACCTCTGGTTCTCAATCTAATCAACAGCTGATTAGCCAATTGGGTCTCACGACTCTCAAATGAAACTCAAATGTAACTCTAAGTCACGTCGACTTGTGCAAAAATAACTAGGCAAGGCGACTAGTTTCCGCTAATCCCTTTTGTTTCAGGTGGACCATTGCTACACGAGACGTTGGTGCCTCATGGATCGACGTGACGGGTTCTTCAGTTTTCAGTTTCAATTTACTGCTACTCTGTGATTAATTGGACAAGATGCAAAAGATGGCTGTCGACTTCGACGGGTCGACCGGGTCGTCAGTCCATCTTCGGTTTTGATAAAATTTTTCTTTTTACTATTTTTAGATGTGTTCATTGTAAATTTGTAAAATGTAGCCAGTAAGCGATAGCCGTTGGCCGA
>CM055403.1:91712857-91726738 GCA_029228625.1 Pseudolycoriella hygida
AAATAGTTATTTGGATCACAAGGGACGAAAGTGAAAATTTCAACCGTGTGCGAAATTTGCAGCCCGCGCCGAAGGCAAGGGCGGCAATCGCACAGGTTGAAATTTTTTACGTCGTCACATGTGATTCACACAACTTTTCATTACAACGAATACGAATCTTGTAATTTTCGAATCCCAAATAGACGCGAAAATTTAAAAATGCAACTCGAAACGAAGGCTTACTCATTAATCAATTCAACAAAGGTCAATAATTTATTCATTGGAATTGTTATGATTTAAACATCACTGCAGTAATAGCAGCAACGGCATGTAGAAATTAAAAATATGATGTTTTTCATGCCGGGCGCCTAAATTACAAGAAAAATTCTGTAATTTATGCCCAATTCATGAAAAGTTGTATGTGCATTGTGTACCTGCTTAGTTCGCGAAATTGCCTAAAATCAATCGTCCATAGCATGTACACAAATAACCATTGTGATTCTCATGCGAAATGATCCACATCCAAAACTCATGATACACATCCAAAACTAAGTGATTCACATAACAAGAACTACGAGAATATTGCAGTTTTTCCTTACAAAACTAGAAAGACAAAACTAATTTAAAAAAAATAACATTTCCTTCTTCAACAATATCATGTTTAATTCCACATAAAAAATCTTGGTAGCAGCGGCGCACAGATTTGTTACACTTTGATCGAAGTAAACTCAATGAAGTGTCGAAGTTTTTTTGTTGTGTCAGTTATTTTCGCACCTCTGTTTAGAGGACCGAAAAATTTTTCGTCCCTCTGTTTATTTTCGCACCTCTGTTTAGAGGGCCGAAAATACTTTCGGTTCCCATAGCATTCTAAGGCCTACTGAGAGTTGCATTTTTTAATTTTCGCGTCTCATTTGGGAAGAGAAATATACAAGTTTCGTATTCGATGTAATGAAAAATATTTGAATACGCCACTTAATAAACAAACGTAAATGCATTGAGAATATTAGTGAATGAAGCCACATGCATAAAATAGTTTTTTCGTTTATTGCTTCTTACATGACGCACACACTCACACGTAAATATTCTCCCTGAAATTTTACTTGAACAAATCTCATACAAAATTTCTAATCATTTTTCGTTGTATAAATTTTATACTTCACAGGAAGTACGCAGTTCCAAATGTATAAATACCACTTTTTAATTCGCTTGAAAGTATCGCCGGTTGGTGATGTCCAGCGCTAAGCGTCGTTGCAAAACGATGCTAGGTGCGGATGGCGATACTGTTCTTATTATGGGAGACTGTACCCATAATAAGAGCAAACTATTTTTGAAGGGACATTGCGGTCCCAGTACTTTAACAAAAAGAAAATATCTCTCGTTCTCTGTCTCTAGGTTTCCCTTGTGGTTTTCTCTTCCCCCTCGAAATTAGGTTTGCATTGCTTTTTTGGGTTAAAAAGAGCAATGCAAAAGGGTTTAGTTCCTCGGAACTCTTCAAGCAGGTCGGACGTAGATAGATTCACATGCGAATCTACTTTTGCATTGCCTTTTTTTGAATCATATAAGGCAATGCAAAACGACTTTTTGCTTTAGTTCCTCGGAACTCTTCAAGCAGGTCGGGCGTAGATAGATTCACATGCGAATCTACTTTTGCATTGCCTTTTATTGATTCATATAAGGCAATGCAAAACGACTTTTTGCTTTAGTTCCTCGGAACTCTTCAAGCAGGTCGGACGTAGATTCACATGCGAATCTACTTTTGCATTGCCTTTTTTTGAATCATATAAGGCAATGCAAAAGAATCTACTATTGCTGCATTGCCTTTTCTTTGGCTTTCGGCTTATAAAAGGCAATGCAAAACGACTTTTTGCTTCAGTTCCTCGGAACTCTTCAAGCAGGTTGGACCTATGTTGGTTCACGCTGGAAATTTGTGACCGACAAACCGACAAACAGACAAACTTTTGAATTTTATAATTATAAATATGGGTACACACTTACATTACGCTTGAACAGATAAGACTCATACCGTTGCTCGCAAGCTCGTCCTTTTGTGTCTCATGTACTCGAGTGTAATGTTCGTGTTATACCCACTGCAGAGGTGATATGAATATCCGAAAAACCGAAAGCTTCGGTCCGGTTAGGACCGAACCGAAAGTTTCGGTATTTCGGATATCCGTCTCGTCTCTGCCCACTAGTGCATAGAAGTTACTATAACTGATTGTGTGTATACGCTAAAGTGTTGCTTTTAAGAGTTTGGTTTGCGTCGTGAATGTTCGACTATAATTACAATTTAGTCGAAATTTCCCTTATGCGAATTGATTAGATGAACTTCAAATTGTGGAGATGCCATGCAATATGTTGTTTTCAACGTATACGATATTACAAAGATGTATTCCACGTGGCATAAGCACTTTTGCATTCAACCACGTTCAACGATGAAGGCATTACTAATTATAAACCTCTAATGTCCGTCTGTTTGTCAATTTTTATTTATTTATGTGTCTATTTATTAGTCTGTCTGTAACGATCCCGGTATTTTTGCGTTTAAAAATACTTTTTGATATGTTGTCGGGGATGGTGCAAAACGTCGAGAAACCATGTTCCGGGGTGGGATATTGTTCTGAAATAAGGGAGTTATGGGTAAAAAACTGGTCAAAATTGAAAATCGTCTAAAATATAGTCAAGATGTCGTCTTAGAGATTTGGTCGGGGAAGTGTCACAGTAGAATACGTAGCAAGTGCAACGCTTAATACGGGGAACTTGAAATACGGGGAACGTTGAATACGGGGTAAGTGGAATACGGTGAGTGTTGAATATGGGGGAAGTTGAATATGGGGCAAGTGGAATACGGGGAACGTTGCATACGGTGAACGTGGAATACGGGGGAAGTGGAATACGGGGAACTTGGAAAACGGTGAACGTTGAATATGGTGAACGTTGAATACGGTGAACGTTGAATACGGGGGAAGTGGAATACGAGGGAGTGGAATACGGGGAAATAGAATGCGGTGAACTTGGAATACGGGGAAAGTTGAATACGGTGAACTTGGAATACGGTGAACGATGAATACGGGGTAAGTGGAATGCGGGGGAAGTGGAATACGGGGGAACTGGAATACGGGGGAGATGGAATACGGAGAAGTGGAGTTATTTTGCGACAAAGAAAGTGTTTTGATTTATAGTGCCTTTCTCACCCATTTCGATTTTAGTATTACTAGCGGTAATATCAACGAAGTGATATAACTACCTTCAACATTACGCATCATTATTTAAAACGAAAAATTATTTGCTTCGGCTCTCTGAATAGATAACAAGCGAAAATGATAAAGCCTGCGTAGCTCCTAGGGGCGGGGGTTTCGACTAGTCCCATTATCCGTTTTGAGTGCAAAGTTATTTGATGTGTAATATTTTAAATTTTCAAAAAGGCAAATTGAACAAAAGTTTTTGTTATTTTTAGCCCTGATGATGGAAACTATCGCGAAATATTGTCAATAAAAACTATATCGGAATAAGCCTCTTTTTTTCGCTATTTTGTAGAGAAATTGGAGTATAACTTTTTATCCATGAAGGTATTGGTCTTTTTAGACCTATACCGAGGGCCTAGATCGGTTCTACTTTTCGTATTTTGCTGCTTCGTACGTGTTTTTCAAAATTGGCTTAAGAGCGATTAAAAGTTTAAGACGTTGAATCTTTATACGGGGTCGTACGGGTCCAGAGTCAGCACTATGTTTAAATTTTGAAGTGTTGTACAGGACGTAGAGTGAAATTTTTCTGGAAGTGTGAGTTAGAGGAACAACTTAAGGCCTCCAGATTGATTGAGAGTCAGTCAAGTATAAAAAAATTAATTCTTGAATTATTGTAGAGGATGCCGGGGAAACATTTTTGTCTATTGAACTGTGGGTCACAGACCAACAAATTAATTTTTGAAGTTTTGTATTTGACTACGCATGGAATATTTTTGTCGGGTCAGCCGTCCAAAAAATCAATTTTAGAAGAAAGGACACCACGCAAATTGTGAACAATTTCTCAGTTTTGTTGAGTGATTCCGGTAGGACGGTCTATGTAGTGGTCGTGAGTCTAACGATACACATGTACGTGACATGTCGTTAAGGACGCAAATAAAAGAAAATTTTCAACTTTCTGAATGTAGGTCAGAGCTAAAAGTAGAATACTAAAGTATTTTATATAATTTGGTGTTTCATAGAAACTTTCGGCAAAAAACTGATTGTGGAGGTAAAGGTGTGAAATCAAAAACATGTTCATTTCTAACCAATTTTCATAAATTATCACAACCATATCCCGGGCGAAGCACGGGTAACCATGCTAGTCGTAATATAGTTTCGATAGCGTCAATCCCATTCGTTCTAAAAATGTAAGAATATCGTCAATCAAAAACGATCTCGTTCCACTGTGTATAATGTGTCCTTGTGATCACAGCAATGTGATCAGGATGGAATGTTATCATTTAATTGAAATGGGTAGAAATTGCGGGCTTTGAAACTTCATGAGAACCTGTTGCCCCCAAAATGTAAAAAAAACATTTCACATAAAGACCTCGAATGGTGATGGTAGCGTGGAAAGCTTTATGAAAGCTTTTCGAAAATAATGTATTAGTATTGCTTAATTTCGTCCAGAAATATTTTTTTCTTATGAGTTTCGAAACTTATGAAACAAATGTTTCTTGATAAGGAAGCCAAACACCTGAAACATATTCTAAGTAAGAACGGGTATATGCTAAGTACATACTTTTCAAAGTTTTAATATTCTTAAATTCCTTACAAGTTCTCATAACGAAGCCCAGCATTGAGTAAGCTTTTGCAGTTATATGCTTAAGCAATTAATTTCGCCCATGGAAGTAGTAGCCGCCGCGCTTCGGTTTGGCGGCGGCTCAAAAAAACTTTTAATATGTTGTAGAGGAAGTTGTGAGGTTCATTTTCGCCCATGGGAGTAGTAGCCGCCGCGATATATATAATTCGTCAAAAACAATTTTCCAACTTCGAAAAGAGCTGATTCATTTGATTAAAAATTTCATCACAAATGCCGGACCCTCCCTACGTAATAATTTTTCTGCGCTTTCAAATTTTATATCCAAAAAATTTAATTTCGCGTGGTGTGTGGAGTACGGGTCGTCAAATTTTTCCGAATAAAATACTTTTCGGAAAATTGTTTCCGATAGTCCTTAAAGAGGGAAACCTTAAAGGAGCGCACGGTGGGCTTTCCGAATCATATGAAGTTGTAGATAATTTTATCGGTTTTACGCTACGTTTTGAGTTGAATCACTTATTTGATTTCTGGGATTTATGATTCTTGCAAAAAAGAAGAAGAAAACACCACAATGGATGGATAAAAGGGCTCGATGCGTGAGACTGTTTTACGTTCGGTCTTGATAAAAAAAATATCCCCACTTATTCGTTAAAAGGTGACTTAAACGGAAAAAACTTTAGGTTTATGCTCAGATATGTGATGTCACGTTCATTTCTCATGCCGCAGCGGTAGAGGCGTGACGCAGTCCCCACACCCCAAAAAAGAAGTCCACAACTAAAAAAAACGCAATACAAAAGCCTTTGGAACAAACACGTCGTATAGGGGAATTTTTGAAATTTTACCCCTGCCCCCTCCAAATTATTTAAAAAAACATATGCAAGGGACCCGTACGTATCAGAATAGATGTGGCAAACAGAGTTGATGTTACGGAAAGACTCGAACGTATTTAGTAAGTCAATATTGCCTTAACTCTTAAGTGTATGAAATTCATCTGAAATGCATCTCAATTTTTTCTACAACAAAGGAAAAAACCATTTTTTTGTCTTGGACAAATGCCTCGGACACATACTTCCATAGACAAAAATGTTTCCCTAAATTTGCTCTGCAACATAGCAAACAAATTTTTTTTGTTAGGGCCGACCTTAGGACAGACTTCAGCCCTAAGCACAGGCACCGGGCCCAAATTTGTTTTTGAATATAATTCGGTACTCGATTACCTCTCAAATAGAAAAAGTATCATTATAATCAGTTAGGATTTATCCAATTTATGTAAGCAAACACGCTGGGCCCTAGTAGAAACTCAGTTGGGTCCTGAATGAGTCCAAGGGTTTCTAATCTAATCAAAACATATTCTGCCATAAAACGGTAGACAGTCATTGACCTTTCGATCAAACAAAATTTGAAAATCGGAAGAGATATACTCGAGTTATGTACAAAAAATATGTGGCACGCTAGCAGAGACTGTCCCTGCTAGCAGAATGTCCCTAGCTATATCCCCATATAACTTCGTTAGTTAGTTAGTTAGTTAGTTGTTTTATTGCCATAATATGAGTAAGGCCTATCAGCCTTTTGAATTACATATTATTCGTAGGTAACATCGTATATAAAATAAGCGAGTAACAATTCAGTCCTTACAGTAAGCAAAGCAAAGCAAATCAAGTTAAAAATAGAAATTTGTTGGTTGACTCTTAACGTCTTACTGGAAGAACATATCAGCACATAGTTCAATGGATTAATACAAACAACTAGCACCACTAAAAACGATGGAAAGCCAGTTATCGATTAGATTAATAATTGTACAGAGTTGTGGCGATGAGTTGAATTTGGAGATTCCATGTCGAAGAATGAATGGGCACGATACGATCACTAAGTCAACAGCGTAGGGCACCAAATGTTGAAACCGTTGAAACCAAACTGAACATCGAGGTGAGCGAAAGCACATACATTGGTAGTTGGTTCTGGTTGATTCCATTGGTGCTGTGACTAGGGTAAATGGAAGATCACTTCTTGCGCAATCATTTTTGAGGTTAATGTTCCACGAAAATTTCACGCGTATATCCGAATCACCGCAAATAGCGTTGTTTAATTGATCCCGTTGTTTTGAATTGCTCGAATATGTTGCAATTGGTTTTGATTTCTCTAAAAATGCGATTTTGCACGTCGAAAAATGAAATGAGATCCAAGCACAAATTATTCAAAAATGGCAGCTTTACGTCAGGAACAAATAACAGTGACGACGACGATTTTGTTGTCGTGACGAAATAAAAATGAAACGGCCATGAGCGGTAAACAGCACAGATTTCTCGAATCGTAGATTGGCCATTCCATCGCCATAGTAAATCGTTAATAAATTAACATGTTGAAGATTCCAGTAGTTTTACGCAACGTCAACATAGCCAGAATGAACGACAAACAATACTAACGAGAAACAATAGCAATTGTGTTTAAGCTGCGCAGCTACATGTCTGTACCGTACGAAAGACTGAACTGAACTGAACGTTCTTCGTACGGGTCTAAAAACTACGTCACAGCAGCTTTTCAACGAGCCCAGACTCATCAAAATCGGTTGGAAATTGGAGATATCGAGGTTTGAAAATGACATTTTTGTATGGAGAGTCGATTTTTCTATTGTTCTCATTATTTCTAAAACATTTTTTCTGATCTGTCGGTTTCAATCTATGTTCTATCTATTAATAATTTTCGATCTCGAGAACTAGTCAGCTAATTTTTATGAAATTTTCAAGAAACGTCAGTCTCGGCCCCAAATGAAAAATTGCATATGCCGCTTTTCCGGGAAAACTCTTAAAAAGTCGTGGCATCTGGAAAAGTGGTCAATTTTGAGGGTTTTTCACGTAGTGCTTGGAGCTTTCGAATTTTAGCTCCGGAATGACAATACTTAAAGAATGGGTTTCTTCTAGAAAATTATACAGTTTCATCGGGATAATTTTTTAGGGTCATAAGAAAATGCCTGTCAGCTGTCATAGCGGCGCATTCTTGGATTTTCGTTTATGCTTTTTCGGTTTTTGATTTTTGGTTGACCCTAGGAATGACCCTACTTAGAGAGATGGTTTCTTCTAGAAAGCTATAAAGTTTGATCATTAGATTTTTTTGGGATTTTTTTTAAATTTCATTTATCATCATTCCAGTAAATTTCTGTGTGGAATACAATTTCGTATGAGTAAAATTATAATTTTGTTTTAAAGTTTGTTATAAGTTGTTGCTTGTTTCAAATGTATCTAGTACAAATTTTAATTTTTGTTTTCTTTGCGATTTTTGGACCCGTACGAAGTACAAAGGTCCTATACGTTTACTACAAACAATTTTATTGTAACATGGGGTAGATCGAGGTGGGAGGTGGGGGGATGCATCTATTATCGTCTAGACATGACGAATCAGCAATAAAAAAATGTCCGTCTGTCCGTCTGTCTGTCTGTCCGTCTCCACTTTTTTTTCCAAACGGCTCAACCGATCAGCCTAAACTTTTTTCCCCTGAAAGGTACATGCCTCCCATGATTCAAGTTCGAAGATCAGCAAAATCGATGAATTGGTTCCGGAGATATTGTCGAGGAAATGACCAAAAACATGGTTTTTCGAAGGTCGGTGAAGCTTTTTCGCAAATATCTCAGCAAGTATAGCACGGAAATTCCTCATTTTGGTGTCAAATGAAAGCATTTGACGTCACAAAACTGGGAAAATTTTTTTGTGGGAATCGGTACTAGAGTTTGGGCACTGGGACCAATGGAATGGACGAAATTGAGAATCTTGGCCATATACGAAAACAGTTTTTCGTCTATATTTCCTTAACTATGCAATATGGAGATTTACTGTCAAAGACAAAGTTGTAGAGAATTAAATTTAAGCGAAGGGTTTTGGGGAAATATGACCCAATCCTGGTATATGGCCACTTCCATAATTGGGCAGGATGACCCAGATCTCCAGAACTATTAGAGCTAGAAAGTTGGTTCCAAAGGCGAAGTTACAGAGAATTAGATTTAAGCGAACACGTGTTTCAGGTTTTTGGGGAAATATGGCCCAATCCTGGTATATGGCCACTTCCATAATTGGGCAGGATGACCCAGATCTCCAGAACTATGAGGGGTAGAAAGTTGCTTCCAAGGACAAAGTTGTAGACAGTAATAGATAACACGTGTTTCTGGGTTTTAGGGAAAAACGACTTAGTCCTTGGATATAAGCTTTTCTAGATTTGAATGGTCTGAGACGTATATCGGTAGGGCCTTTGACATTACCTTGGGTAATTTCTACGGATCTTTGAAATTCTTACAGTTATAAACGGAAACGGAAACAGAAAACGTTGGATTGTTTGCTTATTTGTATATTTAGGTACGTTCGAGTCACTTTCCCACATCTGTTCAGTTTGTCACATCAGGGCGTAACGTGAAGCAGTGTAGTTTGCCTGAAACGGTGCTCCGCTATCTTATAGCAAATAAACTACAACATCGGCTGCCAAATCTGTCTAAAGAACCTCCTGGCAACTTTTAATTGTCTCATGTTACCGTGAAAGTTAAAGTGAAAGAAATTTTTAGTGTAAAAGACCCCGAAATCACAATCCAAATATGTACACAAGAAACATTGGGCCTACCTTACGTGTTTGTCAATTCAACGTCGAGGGTATCAGTCTAGCGAAATGCGAGCTTTTGTCTAGATTGTTCGCCGAAGAAAATGTTGATGTCGCTCTAATCCAAGAAACGCATACCGGATCAGCTGAAGCTCTGCAATCGAGAGGAAACATAAAAAACTACACTTTGACCACATCAATTAACTCAAACGTACACGGAATCGCGACTTACGTAAGAAATAGTTTGACAAATTTCGACGTACTTGAGGCAGCAAACAACGATGCAACCGATGCAACTTATTCTTCTACAATTCGTGTTGGTGCTCTTTATGTCACAAATGTCTACAAGTCACCGTCGACCATATGGTCAGAAGCAGTGCTAAAAAAATTTCCCCATCCAGCAATGTATGCCGGTGATTTTAATAGCCACCACAGCGAATGGGGATACAACGATACCGACGACAACGGTGAACGCGTAGTGAAATGGGCCACAAACAATGAACTGCACTTAGTATTTGATCTGAAAGACAAGTGTACGTTTTTCTCAGCTGCACACAGACGTGGATATAACCCTGACCTGTGCTTCGTAAGTACTGACGACGAAGGGATACCGCTGCAAATTACACGGAAAGTTCTCGCCAGTTTTCCTAGAAGCCAGCATAAGCCAATTATCTACGAAATCGGATTGCAAATTCTAACAATAAAACCCATCCCAAGACCACGTTGGAATTTCCGGAAGGCAGATTGGAATCGTTTCAAAAATGAACTCGATGCTGCGGTTCGCTTCATCCCACCAGTCGCTAAAAACTACGATCGTTTCAACAAGCTAGTAATCAAGATAGCGAAGAACTGCGTTCCTAGGGGGTACCGAAAAGAGTATATACCATGCTGGAACGAAGACAGCGATCGACTGTATGAAGAGTTCAAAGAAACCGAAGATCCCGAAACTGCTAAAGAGCTTTTGAAATCATTGGATGAAGCGCGAAGGCGTCGATGGATTGAAACCGTCGAGGGAATCGATATGAGGAGATCATCTAGGCGAGGCTGGGCGGTTATTCGAAAACTTGGAGGTGCCACCAAACAGAATAAGCACACATCAACCATCAACCCGAACCAAATCGCTAATCACATCGTATAAACGTCCAAAGTACCAGCAGACAAACCGTTCTCAAAACAAATTAATCGGAAATACCGAAAGCTTCGTAAACTTACGCCCAGAAACAGTTATTTGTCGAGGCCAATCAGCGTAAACGAAATAAACGAAGCGTTGTGCGACACAAAAAATGGAAAAGCAGCTGGCTTCGACGCCATGTATCCGGAATTTCTTTCGTATAGTGGATCAAGAACCAGATCATGGCTATCCCGTTTCTATTCCCACATTCTTGCCATGAACTGCATGCCGAAGGCTTTCAAGATAGCGAAAATAATAGCTCTGGATAAGCCAGAAAATCTACCGGAGAGTTATCGGCCTATAGCACTGCTGTCAGTCGCGTTGAAATTCTTTGAGCGATTGATATATAACCGCATCAGGCCAGAAATCGATAAAACTGTCCAACCGGAACAAGCTGGATTCAGGGAAGGTCGAAGTTGCTCCGATCAAGTTCTGGCGCTAACAAATTTCATCGAGTCCGGATTCGAACGCGGACTGAAAACCGGAGCTGTTCTGATTGATTTGTGGAGCGCATATGACACAGTTCGGAAAAAAGGACTCATTTTCAAACTGGTGAAAGCGATTCCATGCCTGCAGCTGTGTGACGTGATTTGTAACATTCTGAGCGACCGATATTTTAAGGTCTTACTAGATGACAAGCTCAGCTCGCTCAAAAAACTGAACAACGGTCTTCCTCAGGGATCAGTTTTGGCTTGTGTCTTGTTCAACTTATACATACATGTCTTGCCGCCATCCAAATCTAGAAAATTTTTATATGCTGACGACAAGGCATACGCATATCAGCACAAGAAGTTCCGGCAAATCAACAAAGCGCTTACCGAAGACATGGCACAGTATGTTCAATATTGTAAACAATGGCGTCTAGTACCAAACCTGAAGAAAACTGTGGTTTCGTGTTTCCATCTCAACAACCAATGCGCGAACAAAAAGCTACGTGTCAAATTCGATGGAATTTTCCTCAAGCATACGTTTGAACCAACATACCTCGGTGTTAGGCTTGACCGATCGCTCACGTACAGGAAACATGTCGAAAAGCTTCAACCGAAATTAAGTGCAAGAAACAACTTGCTGAGAAAGCTAGTCGGTACCACCTGGGGCGCCACTGGCTCATGTTTAAGAACATCTGCCCTCGCATTGGTCTACTCGACAGCGGAATATTGCTGCTCGAGTTGGTTGAACAGTGCACATACAAAAAAAGTCGACGTTGTGCTGCACGAAACGATGCGATTGATCACTGTTACCGTAGCGTCAACACCAACAGAATGGCTCCCAGCCTTGAGCGGCATCGCTCCACCGGCTATAAGAAGGAAAACTGCATTAGTCCGTGAATATAAAAAAGTGATGGAGAACCCAAACATTCCACTGCATGACGATTTGATCAACCCGCCTACACCGAGATTGGTGTCTCGAAAACCTCCAGTGGTTTATGCAAAGCGTCTCATCGAATCCGATTTCGACCCACAAGCTGCTTGGCGAGACAGTTGGCATGCTTTCGGTGGAATTCGACTTGCCAAGAAAGGCGTGGAAAAACCTGAACCTACTACGAACTGGGCATGGAAGATGCAACGACTTGATGTACATGTGGGACTACATTGACGATCCCGCGTGCCAATGCGGATATCCTAGACAGACGACCGACCACCTACTCACCGACTGTCCGACCTTGTCATACGCTGGAGATTTGCAAGATGTAAACGGTTTAAAACCTAATGCAATACAATGGCTAAAAGAACTCGAACTTTGAACTCTGTGATATTCTTTGTAGTGATTTTGTTTTTGACGAAAAATGTGATAATTTTGATTGTTTCAGTCCAAGATAATTATGTCTGCCTTTTGCACAATCTATGTAATTACTTTTCACTTGAAATTTTTAGACGAAACGAATGTGATTTGATTATAAGAGTGCCATACGCTAAATAAATAAATAAAATCTATTCTGATACGTACGGGTCTTTGGTTATGTTTTTATATATATTTTTAGTAAGTTTGATTTAGAATTGAGTTAATCAATTAATTTATTTTTGTTTCGTTTTGTTTTATTGTTTTTAATAACGTCTTTTTTTGTTATTTAATTAGTTATGTCAAGTTTTACATGTCAAAAAAAATATATATCACAGTCAAATAGAGAAAACAGTATGGTATGTCAATCACATATCAGTTTAAAAAATAGTACGGTTATATCACATAAAATCTCAGACTATCTTGCATAACTTTCAGTCCCACTTTCATCTTGAATGTTTTGAAGTTTTTAATATTTCGGGTTGCCCTGTCAAGTTCGTTCTAATCGTTGATTGATGCTGAAAGAGCAGCATTAATACCATTTAGTGAGGAGCCAGTTGCATGTTCGTTGAAGATATGGATCCTGGAATTCCTTCTAGTCTTGCGTCCATGAACTCCTGCATTTGTGAGAAAACAGAAGTTGATTTTAGTAAGCGAGCGCAACAGTTTATGTACACAAATGATTCTCTAAGCTTTCGCAAGCTCACTGATTGACACCAAACTAGTGCTCTACAGAAAAGTTGTCGACGTAAATCTGTCCAGACGAAAGAGTGCCTTAATGCATCGGTTTTGTAGAGTTTGTAGCTCGTCTAGTTTGAATTGTGCACAATCACTGTATAGAGGCAGCATGTACTGCAGGAGACTCTGACCGTAGGCGTTGTACAGCTTTTTCCGTTTTTCTATTAGTATGAACTTGCTCTTCCGCCACATTAGTGATATAAACGGGGTGATTTTTTTCTTCACATGGTTCATATGTTCATGGAAAGTAAGGCCCTCATCGATTATTAATCCAAGGTATTTGAACTTATAGACACGGTTAATTGACGATCCGTCAAAATGAACATTGATATCGCAGATGTTCCTGGCACGTCCGAAAAGCATGAAGCACGTCCTGACTTCGTTTAATGAAAGTACATTTATACCAAGCCAGGGTCTATTTTTGAGAAAATTTTTGAGAAAATTTGTGAAAATTTGAGAAATTTTGTGAAAATTTAAGAAAATTTGCGAAAATTTGAGAAAATTTGTGAGATGAGTACTGCGTTTGTTAAGCGGTTCGGCTATTAACTGCATTACCACACCGTTTACATCACTAGTTTACACCAGAAGACAATAGAAAGAGCTTCAGGAGCTTTCAATTTCAATGGAGCATGGTATAAAGTGTCAGATTCTTTCATTTTCATGAAAAAATATATTCGTAATTGTTGTCTTAAACATGGGGATTTCATGATGGCTTTTTCCCCACTTTCATCTTAATGTAAAGACTTGCTTGTGAAGGATTTCCAAGTCAAATCTTAAAAAAAAGCCATGATGGTTTTCCACTGAAAATATCGAAAGAATTTTGGCCGGAACAATGACCTTAGAATTTACAAATTCTTGGAAAAAATTTTTTTTGGAG
>CM055403.1:91731712-91744026 GCA_029228625.1 Pseudolycoriella hygida
GTTCTGGAGATCCGGGTCATCCTGCCCAATTATGGAAGTGGTCATATACCAGGATTGTGTCACATTTCCCCAAAACCCTGAAACACGTGTTCGCTTAAATTTAATTTTCTACAACTTTGCCTTTGAAAATAAATCTCTGTATTGCGTATTTAAGCAAACACTGAAAAAAAACTATCTCTTATCATTTTGGGCAGAGAAATTTATTTTCGCCCATTCCATGGCTCCCAGTGCTCAGACCCCTGACCCGATTCCAACAAAAAAAATTCCCCAGTTTTTTGGCATCAAATGTTTGCATTTGACACCAAATTGAACAATTTCCGTGCTTTACTTGCTGAGATATTTGCGAAAAAGTTTCACCGACCCTCGAAAAACCATGTTTTTGGTCACTTCTTCGACCATATCTCCGGAACCACTTGATCGATTTTGCTCATCTTCGAACTTGAATCATGGGAGGCATGTACCTTTCAGGGAAAAAAAAGATTAGGCTGATCGGTTGAGTCGTTTGGAAAAAAAATTGGAGACGGACGGACGGACGGACGGACATTTTTTTTATTGCTGATTCGTCATCTCTAGACGATAATAGATGCATCCCCCCCACTCCCACCTCGATCTACCCCATGTTACAATAAAATTGTTTGTAGTAAACGCATAGGACCTCTTGTACTTCGTACGGGTCCAAAAACATTGGCTCATGTGTCGACGTTACAGTGAAAGCTAATCTGCGCCTCTCTAGCGAAGTGGGTCAGTACCAATTCCCCTAGTTCCACCTGAAAAAAGTTAGTTTTTTGTAACATTTCCAGGTCACGTAGACTGCGTGAGCAGAGGCCAATTAGGCTTTGACAAACCAGCTGTTTGGCTTTTACCTTTTTACGAAATATTTCTCGAGACATCGAGCTGTCGCATAATTCCGCAAACTTGTTGAATTAGATACTTACGTAGTTCACAGGTTCACTTTGAATCACAAGATGCTGAGACTTACGCTTGACGGTCTGCCGTGAAAACCTTGCAGGCTGATTGACTCTTAACTTTGACAATACTGCTGGAGCATCCAAGCGCATGCTCAATAGGTCAAGGGTGAAGAAAGCACAAGCGTTTATCCGGCGTCTTGCTAAGACCTCCAAACCAATCGACTTACACCTGTTGACGTAAGGCAGAAGTCTATAGTTTTCGTCACGGAAAACTGGTCGTCTTAAAGCATAAATTAAAAACTTCTTTTGAATGGACTCAATTTTGTCAATGTAAGTTTCATGATATGGATGCCGCACGTAGAGCTCGGAATGTTCCAGATTTCGTGTCAAAAATCGTTTTCCGCACACACACTTGTTGCTTTCGTTCCAAAAATCGTTTTCACCACAGCTATGTATACGTGGTGAAAACGATTTTTGAAACAAACAAGTGTGTGTGTGGTGAAAACAATTTTTGAAATGACGCCTGACGCCAAATTTCCTCAAATTTTGTCCAGTTTGATAGAACTGAACAAGATCTTTCTAAATGTTGAGATTTGACCACATTTCGATGAAATTTGGGTCAAATTTGGCATTTTTAGCTTTTTTTAGCAAATATTCTTTTCCATTAAAATAAAATTTCCTCAAATTTCATCCTATTGCCTAGAGTTAGTCAAAATCTTTCCAACGATGGCCCTCTCTATTAGATTGGACAACTTTTATATGAAATTTAAACAAATTTTCGGAAAAATTTACCTTTTTTTGTAGCGCTTCTGGTGGCGCTAAAAAAATTGTCGAATTTCATCCTACTTCGTAGAGTTCACATATCTTTCCAACGAGCCATCCCCGTCAAGATTGATTAAAATTTAGATACTTTTTGGAGGAAGTGAACATTGTCAATTTTAGGAAATATCATATGAAATTTCCTAGGAAATATCATATGAAATTTCCTAGGAAATTTCATAGGAAAATTTCCTATCCAATATCCTACACCTAACTTCATTTCGTAATATCTCCGGAACGGGTGGTTTAAATTGCATCAAATTTCATCCTATTTCCTAGTACTCGAAGAAATCTAGGAAATAGGATGAAATTTGACATGGGTAGGATACGATTAGCTCAGTCAAATGTAGCCCTGAAAGTCACTGCGGTTAAATTATCACTCTCGTAATTATTCACAAATCCCAGTTTTACCTCTAACCGAGATATATAGAAGTTTCGATGTTTCGTCGTTCGCATTATCATCAACATATCAAGTTGGATGACTTGGCTGAAGATTGGCACTTCTAAAAATTTCCATAACGCAACTGTGTTAATATCTGAAGCGTCATGTCAATGACAAAATAATTCGTACAGTGTATGTATGTGAGTTGTATCAAAGAAATTTAAATAAGTATGGCGGGCTTCAATACCGTCGTGACTTTGTCGTAAAAATCGACAAAACAAACCTTGAACATTTTTTAAGGCTTTTTCTCTATTGTGCTTTTGCACACAGTGAATTATGCCTCTGGTTCTCGGCTGTAGTAGAGACGACTGCCCTCCTTCGAATGTGAAGGCCGACTCTACCTTTAACCGTGGCAAATGTAATTCATTAATTCATTTGCTGTCCATCGAAGCCAGCAAATAAGTTTTAAATTTCTAGAACGTGCCTATAATTTTTTTTTATATGTAAATCCTTTATTGAAATAACTCATTTCTTAGTTCGTAGAACTTACAATTTTAAAGCGTCGAGATTAATCATATAATAGGATTTTACAGCGACTTAGTCATAAAACAATCTTGTAGCAAGCAAACGGAATACATAATCTATCGTCATCTAATCTATCGTGCCTATAATTTGTAACAGGTGTTTAAATGATTCTGCCACGCTCTCAGCAGCTGACCCCCAAATCATCTGTCAATATTAAAAACTCCAAATCATACTTCTAAGAATTCTTTAACAAACTTACCTCAACAACGCTAAATTTTCGAATTCACGAGTTCTGTTCCTGCTCGTGACAAATCGCAAGAGATGTTGTCATTACTACATGAAACCAAATCCACGATTTCTGACCATCGCAGAGAAAAGAAAACTTATGCATCAGTTTTATCTGAGATTAAGACGGCAACTTCGTTAAATAATGTTTCTAGCTTCCCGTCAACGTCAATCTGTTGAACGTTCAGGAATAAGCTTGAATCGCGCTGTAAGAATATTCGCTCAGGAAATGATTTAAATCAAACTTAATTTGGATAGACGGTGAATTCTGGATTGGAAATGGAGATCTGCTAACATTTATCGCTTGCTTTCATTAATTTTTAGTTGAAATGATTGATAGATTTGTTAGTGTACTTCAAAGTATAATAAAGTTTCAATCGTTATGAAAGCACTACCAGTCCTCTATTGTCCACTTGAGAGAAAGCAATTTGAAGTGAAGTTTTACTTTATACAATTCCAAAGAGAGCGAATAGGAGAAAGAGCAAAGGATGTAGAATCCCTTCTATTCCTGTTAGTTTCAAGATTTTTAATTTTAATTTGAACAGTACGAAACAGAACAGAACAAAAGGAGATCGTTGTTACTGATACGACTAAAAGTAAAGTTTTCCCACATTGATTAGTAACTTGGTTTGTTGAGGTAAAAAGATACAAGCAGTTTCTCATATAGATTGACTACTCATACTCATAATATTGGGTGCGTTCAATGTTCGACTTATCATCTCCTATGCAATAAAAAAATGTATTGCCATACGTCGATTACCTCATTTATTGGTCGCGTGTGCATTAAACGCTCGTTGTTGTTGAACAATAAAATTCGGGTTATCCACGTATGGCAATCATCTTATATTTTTCCATAAGTCTTCAGCCCAAACTCTCTAATCAATTAATCAATTAGTTAAAATTTGTTTTATAAGTTTGTGAAGCATAACGAATGTAAAGTCAGAAACTTGAACCGAAGTTTGAATTGCGGAGGTTCTATTTAAACAGATTTTTCTAACAATAGACGACGTGTCCAGGCGGTAGGTTGATCTTTTCTCTATTTCTGATGAATGATCCAGGAAAAATGCGAATTGATTGACAAGAAAGTGGCAGAGATAGCAGTTGATATAAAAAAAGAGAAGATCTTGAACTCGATAACACAGACTTTACAATTTTACAGTCACGACAACGTCTCTTGAAGCTAATCAATGATGACCATGACAAAACTCCACCAGAGCATGATATCCACTTGTTTGAAAAACATGTGAACCACGCTCTTGTTGACGAATTACCCACCGTGGAATCATCATTTAAGATGAAACCGCGATCAACTTCTACAATTGACAATGACAACGATTCAATATCTCAAAGAAGCCTGCACTTATTGGGTAAAAACTGTACATCATCTATGTTAAATAATCATTTCCACCTTTCACCATTTCCCACGAGTGTCACGCTCACGCCGGATAACATTTTACAGTTCATTGCAGAAAATGCCGCTATCGACAAGAATCTAATTAAGAGCCGTCTCACTAAAAAAGATCAAGACCTATCTGTACTGCATCACATTAACTTTAAAATAGGAACAACCACCGATATCTCCAATATCATTAGGCATTCGAGTTTCTGGCCAAAACACGTCACAGAACAGACATACGCTGTAATACAGTAAGCCACATAATTTGCTGTCGGGCAATTCCACGGACCTCATCGTTCTCACGCATGAAATTCTCAGTAGTTACAAAATAATAGTCATAGGAAAGTAACTAACCTCAAGTTAAAGGATCAATCTTTATGATACATGCGTTGATATGAATATTATTTTGTAACAACTGAGCATTTCGAGCGTGGGAACGGAGTTTTCGTGGAATGACCCTGCACGTTTTTTCGCACAGATGTCAAATTTAAAAATGAGATAGCAAATGTATGTGGCTTACAACATTATAGCGTAAGTGTGTTCATAAGCCTTGGTTAAATAGAACGAAAACTAGGGATATTACTCCTTTTTTATGCAACTAATCGACGTAACCGAACAGTCAACAGTTTCGGTTGAAATCTCGGGAATTGAAACGACGCTTGAGCCGGCAAGACGCAAGAGAGGCAACATTCTGCCCTCTACTACTGCATCCGAATATGATGTTTTCGTATTATCCGAGACGTGGATAAGTAACGACAAATTCAATGCTGAATTCTTTGATCCGCGTTTTTCAGTATATCGCAAAGATCGATCCGAATCAAACATAGATGCTGAGAAACGAGGAGGTGTTCTGATATCAATTGATTCGAAGTATGACAGTTAGCTCGTTAACATATCGGATATGGATGAACTAGAAGCAGTCTGTATCAAGGTCAACTTTCAATCGTCTAGCGCATGTTTATATATTTACGGATTATACATAGCAGAAAAAGTTTACGAATCCCATTTGGCTGCAATTATTAAGGCTCATTCATTGGTTAAACATGGCGACATTTTTGTAGCAATAGAGTGCGAACATTTTGAAATTGTATTTTTATCGAAAGTACACTTCAAAAAAAAAAAAAAAATCGGCTTAAGAACTTATTGAAAATTATTTTTTTTAATGTAATATCTTCAATTCGCGAAAAACGCTCTCAATCTCGGTGAGGGATCAAATTTAAATACTAATAAACAAAAATGGGATTTTTTAAACAGATGTTTTGTCATAGCTGCCAATAACAATAACTAAAAAAACAAAAACGCAAAAATTTTCGAATCATTGCGCAGAAATATTTTCATCAAAACAAACTCATCGAAACGAGATTTTTTTTTTCCATTGATCAGCAAGTACCTATGATGAGCAAGTTAAGTGATGTTGTGATTTTATATTCGGTTTAATTTTATATTAGAAATGAGATACTGTGCGATAAGTGGATGCCACATAAGTGGAGCGAGTTTGTTTACTTTTGATATTTGAATAAGAGAAATTTTTACGGTTGACATAGGGATTTTAATTTTTTTATCACGTTGACAAAACTGATGATCCCAATTTTTGGAATATTTTTTTTGAGCGCAATAAATTTCAAAACGAAAATGAAAAGTGTGGACTTCAAAATAAATGTTAAAAAAAATAACTTTCAATAAGTTCTTAACCCGATTTTATTTTTTTGAAGTGTACTTTCGATAAAAAATACAATTTCAAAAGGACCGGACTCTATTGGCCACTTCAATATGTCTATAGCGAAATGGTCAAAGAACGATGAAGGTTTTTGATTATTTACTACTAATTGGAGATTCCGAATCTGTTTCAGCGAGGATAGCAAGGACGATGACCTCTTCTCTTCTCGAATGTGGCCTCTTTCAGATGACGAACTTCGAAAATATTAGCAACAATGTTCTAGACCTCGTTTACACGAACATGCCCGAACTGTTTGTGGTCATGAATGCAAATTTACCAATCATTCTGAATTCTTTGCAAGACGTTGCTCATGTACCGATGCACTGTATGATTGAATGTGAACCTTATTCATATCCGTCATCACCAACATCGGAGTCTATATATTGTTTCAAGAAAGCATCATTCACTTCGATTCGAAATGATCTTGCTGTTACTGATCTAGATTTGTTGGGTGCTGACAAAGATTTGGATGGAATGCTTGAAGTCCTTGACAGTAGATGTTGACATTTTTGATCGACATATTCCTAAAGCTTCGCTTCGTTTCTCGAACCATCTAGTCTGGTATGATACTCATCTCATCAACCTCAAGAACAGAAGGAACCGTGCTTACACAAAGTTTCTTAACCCATCAACAACTTAGAGTAAATCTGACCGTGAAGTAGAGTTTGTAAAAGCCACAGACGAATTCGAATCCTATCAGGACGAACTTTTTAATTCATTCATGATTGACTTAGCTTCAGGATATAAGAAGAACCCGAAGAAGTTCTGGAACTACATAAGCTCAAAATACAAAGAAAGTTCGCTACCAGCAAAGGTGTACTATGAAAATGAACACGCAACAAATGACACGGAAAATGCCAAATTCTTCGCCAAATATTTCTCCTCGGTCTTTACGTTAAATGAGAACGAAAACGAAGATGAAAACGTATTGCTTGCTCACATTGCATCACGGTCTGACGACGGCTTCATGAACATTACAATAACGCCGGATATAGTTCGTCAACTATTGAAACGTATGGAACTCAGCAAAGGAGCCGGCCCAGATAAAATGTCACCATTGTTTCTTCGTGAATGCTCACAAATATTAGATTTTCCGCTCTCAATGATTTATTCAAGGTCATTATCAGACTTTTACTATCCCAAATTATGGAAAACTGGCTACCTAACCCCGATCTATAAATCTGGCAAGAAATCAGATGTGAAGAATTACCGTGGTGTTTGCGTTTCCCCGAATTTTGCCAAAGCGAATTTTGAACAGCTGAAATATAACATTTTTCCACATTTGAGTACGAGTCATCATGGCTTCTTTCCTGGTAGACGTGTTGAATCAAATCTGACGGTACCTTCTGTTCTAGTGAATGACAGTTTTTGTAATGACTGCCAGACGGACATTTTTTATGCCGACATTCGTAAAACATTCGATGTGATACGAACCATCTTGCTTATTCACAAACTGTGCGATGTGAAGTATCGATTGAGTAACAAGCTGCTTTTGTTGTTTCTCTCGTTTTTCCGAGGTCGTAAGCAAGTCGTTAAAATCAACTCTAGCAAGTCTTTTGAAATAAATGTACTTTCCGGTATTGGTCAAGGCTCGATCTTGGCTTCACTAAATTTTTTGGTCTTTTTTAACGACTCGAATTGAAGTTAAGTTACGATGGATATTAACTTTGCCGATGTCATGAAAATTGTTCACAACAAAATTGCTTCTATAGATGAACACCAAGCTACTACAATCCTCAATAGATGAATTTGTGAAATGGTGCTCTCAAAATGGCTTCGAGCTGAATAGAATGAAATGTAAAGTTATGACAATCACGAGAAAAATGTCCTTGATTGAAGCTGACTACTTCATAAATGGAGAGCTGGTTGAACGTGTCCATAGTAACAAAGACTTAGGAGCAACCTACAATGACACATTTCGAATTGGCGGCAAAAAAGGGCTGTTATCTTACGTAAAACGTCAATGCTACGGTTTGGTCACCACATCATGATGTACACATCCAATCGTTAGAGAGCGTACAGAGGCAATTTGTTCTCTACGCCAACCGAAACCGATACGTTGACGAAAGCAGTGATAGCTACCGATTACGCCCTTACCTTGACAGATGTAATGAATTGAACCTCTTATCTCTACTACGCCGACGTAAAAATGCTGCAGTGTTATTCATTCATGACGTGCTAACCGGCAAGATCAATACGCAGTTCCTGCGTGACAGAATAATATTACTAATTATAAAAGTCAAAAGTTTGTCTGTTTGTAAATTGTCGGTCACAAATTTCCAGCGTGAACCAACATACGTCCGACCTGCTTGAATAGTTCCGAGGAACTAAAGCAAAAAGTCGTTTTGCATTGCCTTTTATAAGCCGAAAGCCAAAGAAAAGGCAATGCAAAAGAAGATTCCCATGCGAATCTATCTACGTCCGACCTGCTTGAAGAGTTCCGAGGAACTAAAGCAAAAAGTCGTTTTGCATTGCCTTATAAGAATCAAAAAAAGGCAATGCAAAAGAAGATTCCCATGCGAATCTATCTACGTCCAACCTGCTTGGAGAGTTCCGAGGAACTAAACCGTTTTGCATTGCCTTTTTTAACCCAAAAAAGCAATGCAAACCTAACTTCGAACGGGAAGAGAAAACCACAAGGGAAACCTAGAGGCAGAGAACGAGAGACGTTCCTTTTGTTAATTCTGGGACCGCAATGAAGCGGTCCCCTTCAAAAATAAAGCGCTCTTATTACGGGTACAGTCTCCCATATAAGAACAGTATCGCCATCCGCACCTAGCATCGTTTTGCAACGACGCTTAGCGCTGGACATCACCAACCGGCGATACTTTCAAGCGAATTGAAAAGAGGTATTTATACATTCAAAACTGAGTATTTTCTGTGAAGTATAACATTTATACAACAAAAATAATTAGTAATTTTATATGAGAAATTTGTTCAAGTAATTTCAGGGAGAATATACGTGTTTATGTGTGTGTGTGTAAATGTGGAATGGAATAAACGAAAAAACTATTTTATGCACGTGGCTTCATTCAGTAATATTCTCAATGTATTTATTACATGCATTGTGTGACAATACAAATTTTATGTTTGTTTATTAACTGGCCCTCTTCGCGTTTTAAATCACAGTTTCTCGTAAGTAAGTTAAGTTAAATTAGTGTGTGTTTTTGTAACTTTTTTAGATATCAATTAAAATCTGCATTTTCTTTTCAAGCAACGTAGTGCTCACATAACCTCAAAGTTACAGCGTTTTTCGGGTGTTTGTTTTGTTTTCTTCATGCAAAACAATCGGCGTTTTGTGTTTGTGGTTTTGGTATAGGATTTCAAGTAGGTGTTTGTCTACGGTTACGGTTAACTTCTGCGCTATTCATATAGCAATTCTTTTTTGGCAAAAATAAATGAGCTTGCGCTTAGCATCTCAGGCATGTGTGTGATGTCCCCATTGAGGCTTGAACTTCCAGTGCGGTTCGGCTTACCAGGCCGTCCCACTGTATTCATTATTGGTAAAAACGGTCATAGGCAGCCTCGGACGAGTGTTGGTCACGGGGTACGACCAATGCGGGACTCGAACGGTACCCCATCGCTGACGATCAGGCAATGTGAAAAGGTTGATGGTTTGTTTTGAACGTGCGGTATGTAAGTGAAAGGATCATGTGGGTCTCCATTAAGCTGACAGGAGGTATTTATCGGCTGGTTAGTGTTTATAGCCCGTGCGAGGGTAGCAGTGCTGGCGATCTTGACACCTTTTACGAGCAGTTAGGGAATGTTGTCAGCAAAAAAGGTAGTGAGTGTGTGATTCTGTTGGGGGATTTCAACGCGAGAATAGGAAACAGTAAGACCAGTGGCGGCTATGAAAGGGTAGTGGGCAAATTCGGGGAGGATGTTTTAAACTCAAACGGAAAGCGGTTGTTGGATTTCTGCGATTTCAATGGACTGGAAGTAACCAACTCTTTCTTTAGGCATAGGTGGATCCATCGGTACACTTACGTTAATAATAGTTTGGGGCACAAGTCAATAATTGATTACATGGTTATAGAGCAGGACAGGAGACAGGAAGTCAGGAACACACGTGTTTTCAGGGGTTTCACCTTTGGCTCAGACCACTACCTTTTGGGTACCCATCTCTGTGTTAGTAAACTCTGTCAGGCTAAAAGGAAAAAAGTGGTGGTTCGGAAATTTCGTGTGGGAAAATTCAGGGACGAGGAAGTTAAGTCTCGCTTTATGTCAAAATTCAGCGAAGCTTTCGAAAGGCTGCCTCCGGACTGCGTAGACATTGAGGTTGAGTGGGCAAACTTTAAGGAATTTGTCTTGGGCGTAGCTGAGGAATGTCTAGGTAGTGTCTCTAGTGGGGGTAGGAACAAAAAGACAGGCTGGTGGAACGCAGATATCAAAAAGGTGATATTAGAGAAAAGGAAGCTGTATTTGGTTTGGTTACAGGATAAGACGGACGAAAAGCATGAGGCTTACAGGGCTTGCAGGCAGACGGTTAAGACTCTAGTCAAGGAAGCGAAGGATCGGTCGTGGAAAAAGTTTGGGGAGGAATTGGAAGAGGCTGGTCAAGGAAGGGGTAAAAAATTTTGGTCGGCAATCAAGGATATTAGGCGTGGTGGTGAAAAGGAGGGCTGCGGTAGCATTTTGGGTAAAGATGGCGAATTAGTTACAGATAAGGTGAGGTCCTGAAAACCTGGCAGGATTACTTTCAGGATCTATTCGCCTCTGTCAATCCCGTAACAAGCCTTGACAGGGAAGAGGGCCGTAGCTTGGAGGGTGAGGAGGAAATTACATTAGAGGAAGTGTCACGAAAGGTCAGCAGGCTGAAGGCAGGAAAATCCGCAGGGATAGACGAAATTAGGACAGAATTTATTAAGAATAGCGGGCCGGGTGGGGTTCAATGGCTTTGTAGGATTTTCAATTTAGCATTGAAGTCCTCAGTAGTACCCGCTGACTGGAGCTTCGGTGTTATTGCTCCGAGCTTCAAGAAGGGTAACCGCAAAGTCCTTACCAACTACAGGGGGATTTCACTCTTGAGCGTGGTCGGAAAGGTTTATACAAGTGTGCTAGTAGACAGGGTTAGGGTTATAGTGGAAGATGTTCTTGACGAGGTTCAGAGTGGTTTCAGACCTCTGAGAGGTTGTCAGGGTCAGATCTTTTGTCTCAGGCAGGCTATAGAAAAGCTCTCTGAGAGAAATATTGATTTATACTTGTGCATCATCGACCTAGTAAAGGCATTCGATCGGGTACCGAGGCAAAAGCTGTTCGAGGTACTTGGCGAATACGGGGTTAATGGAAGGTTATTGGGCGCTATCAAAAGCATCTACTCAGGGAGCAAGGCTGCGGTAAGGATAGATGGTGAAATTAGTGAGGCTTTCGAAGTTAATGAGGGAGTTCGTCAGGGTTGTTGTCTCTCCCCTCTTCTGTTCATAATTTTTATGGACAAGATTATCAGGCAAGCGCATTTGCAAGGGAATGTGAAGGTGGGGGAAGTAATCATGAAAATCCTGGCCTATGCGGATGACTTAACTCTATTAGCAGATAATGCCAAGGATTTGCAGGAGAATTTAGACTGCCTGAATGCTGCATGTGAGGAATACGGCATGCAAATAAGTGTCAGTAAAACTAAAGTTATGCATATTGGCAAATCCCGGAAGGATGTAGTTTGCAGTTTAAATGGGGAGCAGTTGGAACAGGTCTCTGAGTTTAAATATTTAGGAGCCATTTTTTCGGAGAATGGCAAGTTAGTTAGGGAATTTGAAGAAAGGAGAAGAATTGGGAATGCAGTGGCCAGTCAGTTGAGGTCGTATGTGTTCAACAAAAAGGAGTTAAGTAGTGGCACAAAGCTAGCTATTCACAGGTCAATCTTCAGACCAACGATTTTATACGGTAGTGAAAGTTGGGTGGACTGCGGATACCTTGTGCATGACCTGGAGGTTTCGGATATGAGGGTTCTTAGGAGCATAGCAAGAGTAAATCGGAGGGAACAGTGGGACAATCATATTAGGAACGACGACATCAGGGAAAACTTAGGGGTTACATCAGTGGAAGAGGCGGCAAGGGTTAGTCGTCTGCGGTGGTACGGGCACGTTCAGAGGAGGGGTAATAGCAGGCTACCAAAGAGGATATTGGATGCTCAAGTCCCGGGTGTGCGTCCCAGGGGTAGGCCAAGGAGAAGGTTTATAGACTCAATTAAATCCGATTTAGAAGTTAGGGGACTTTCTCTAGGCGAACAAACCATCTACTTGGCACAGGATAGGGGAGTATGGAGAAGGGTGGTCCATGATCAGT
>CM055403.1:91748250-91768540 GCA_029228625.1 Pseudolycoriella hygida
ATGGATAGACCATTTTCGTATTCCGAATTCGTTGGCATATTTTTCTCAAGATTCGTCTGAAAATCACACAATTTGAACTATTCGTCTTCAGCTCGGCAACAGCTCTCGCATACTGTTTTCATATCAAACTACGAATACCGTAATTTTTGACAATTTTTCAACAAAAATATTTTAATGTTTCTAACATTGTACACATCAGGGCCTATTTTTAATTCATTAATTTCTTCAAATTCACGAAATTTCATTATAGTTCATCAAAATTCATTAAGTTTCTTTAAAATTTATTAATGAATTTATTTTTGGATGTAAAATTCATTTAAAATTTTTTAATTTCATTAGATTCATTAACTATTTGAAAAAATAGGCCTTGGTATACATCAATTATTATCGGTTCTCATTTAGTAAGCGAAAAATGTGATTTTTGAATGTGATTGCTGCTAAAAATGTAATGTCGGCTGAAAAATTTAATTTCAGCTGAAATTACATTTTTCAGTACAAACTGCCTTGAAATCATGTTTTATAGAAATCAGGCATGAAATATCCATTTTTGCTCCTAATAATAATAATCCGCCGTTACAGCGGAATAATTGAAGAACAAAGTGTACCCAACTTTTCCTAGCGCCAGACCGCGACGACGACATAAGGTAGTGCCAAACTAATTTAAGGGAAATGCTAGGAATGAATAGTACTTTTAATATAAACAATAATACTTGGCTTCAATTCACAAACTTGAAGTTTCCTGTGTCTTAAAAGTTGACCCATATTTCTTCACGATACTGTTAGAACCGCAAGAAGTCATTTGCTCTTACGTTTGAAATTTTTCTACTCCGCATCTTTTTATTCCCTAAAAGATAATCGAAAATGGAAGGTCAAGTTCGAAGATGAGCAAAATCAGTCAACGGAAACCGGAGTTATGACCAAAAAAGTGGCCAAAATCGGTGTTTTTTGAGGGTTTCTGAAACTTTTTCGCATAATCTCTTGTGGATTTTCATGGTTATTTCCATTCTTTTTGATTTTTTTTAAATTGTTTTTTAAACTTTTTTTTGAACATTATTTTTGAACTTTTTTCTATTAAGGGGACTTCGAGCGGGATTTCCGGTTTCCGTAGACCGATTTTGTTCATGTTCGAACTTGACCTTCCATTTTCGATTATCTTTTAGGGAATAAAAAGATTCGGAGTCGAAAAATTTGAAGCGTTGGAACAAATGACTTCTTGCGGTTCTAACATTATCGTGAAATATGGGTCACTTTTTAAGACACAGGAAACTTCAAGTTTGTGAATTGAACCCAAGTGTTATTTTTTATATTAAAAGTACTATTCATTCCTAACATTTCCCTTCAATTAGTTTGCCACTACCTGATGTCGTCGTCGCGGTCTGGCGCGGCGCTAGGAAAAGTTGGGTACACTTTGTTCTTCAATGGGCTCCCATGATTCCGACAGCGTGCGGAAACTCAAAGTAAGTCAAAAAACGTTCTCTGCGGACTATTCTGAACGGATTTCATTAAACTTGCCTGAACATGACTCCTACCCTTATACTAGTTTCATGCAATTTCGCAAAAGTCTACGTTTTTCACTGTTTTTGGGATTTTTTGACTATTTTGATTTTGCGGAACCCCTAGATCACTCCGGATTAAGCTGCGTCCATAGACACTTTTTACCAGGGACCCATTTAGATTCGTTTTAACGCTGGTGGCCCAAACTTTTCGACCCTTTAATTTTTCTACACATTTTTGGACCACCCTAGCTCACATGGATTCTCTTAGAGATCCTTTCGTTACCGACGTTTTTACTGTGTCAGTGGTAAATTGCACACAATCCTAGTGCCATCTTTGATGTACTAGGTGGTGCGGAAACTGGTAAGGCTTAGAATTCCGGTTCATCCGGTCCCATCAATGTGTTTTACCGGCAGGCATTTTTTTGGACCACATGCTTAACGTGAATTCCAAACCACGCCTAATGGTAGCTAGCATTTTACCATTAGGATTTCTTCTGGTGCAAATTATATCTCCGTCCAAAGTCAGACTCACATATTTGTACACAGAATTCATCGAATATGGGTGACGGACGTCATATTTGTCATTTGTCTGTATACGATTCGTTGCGGAACCAAATTCACAGCTACCCGAATTATTAGGCATGGGTGCGCAACGTTGCTTTTATGCTATATGCGTCCGAAAAAGTAATTTCATTTATACTTTTTCGGCCGCAATCCATAGAATTGTTGTAGAGTGATTTCTATATATTCGTTTGTGTGAATTCGTCTCATTATGATCACAACGGAGTGGAACTTTTTGGGACTAGCTCCAAAAAATTCAACTTTTCATCACAAGATATAAAATATACTATTATTTTCGTGTATTTTTCTGGTTTCTTTTGTAATATTGTACGACTCCTCTCTTTGCCCAGCACCGTCCGGCTTTAGCGTAGCTCTACCCATTATAAGACGTCATTTATGGGTTATATTCTTCGGCTACTTTTTTTAACGAGGTTATGCTTCTTAGTATATGCACTCAGTATTTCACTCTACTAAAACAATATATAATAGTAATTTATTGGTGGGCGAGAGAAAATCGAGGATTTCTTCTAATGTAAATATTGTACATAACGAATGAGCGTAGCGAACAAGTGAGAGTACAATATTTACATAAGAAGATATCCGAGATTTCTCACGCCCCCCAATGCAGTATTTTATTTCATTAGGCGAGAGAATATCGTACGTTATTCATTCGAGCGCATGAATGTGATAGCTGCGAGAATTTATCACTGCTTCGAAGTGTCAGGGTCCTGGGTTCGAGTCACGGCGGCTGCAGGTCTTTTTTTCAATATTTTTTTTTTTTTAATTTTAATTATTTGGTCGTTTAGGTCGTCACGTGAAATTACTATTTTCATATAGACATTTGAATTCTGCAACGCTAGTGTTTGTACATTTTACGTTACTATATTTGTTATTATATTTGTCAACAAACAGTATCAACAAAATTTGTACATACCAAATGAGCTAATTTGTGCAGTGGTTAGCGTCGATTCTTGCGGATCGGTGGGTTGTGAGTTCAAATCACGGCGGTGCCACTGTTTTTTTCAGTGAATTGGCAAACAGAAAACGAATTTTCCCTAGTGATTTAATGTATGGTTTTTCCTGTATATGCAAGAGTGAATAACGTACGATATTCTCTCGCCGATGAAATAAAATATATTTTCAGCTATTGTTCAACTTTTTCATGTACTCTTTTTTTCTGTTGTGTACTTTATTGCACTCTTTTTTAGTTGAAAAGTATCTACTCTTTTTTATTCGAAAAGAGTTGGCCGCTTTAGCATTGGACTCAAGTATTATTAATGAAATCGGTAGATCGGATGTATGCCAAGCGTTGGCAGATAGTTGGAAAAAATTGCTTATGATTCGGAATCACATTTGACCAACAAACACGTGCTTTGATGGATTTAACCTAAGAGTCTATGAGTTCATGTTTGTCTTTGAATTGTGCCTAAGAAACACATTCAATTTTTCCAGCTATCTGTCAATCGCTTCGCAAGCATCAGATCTACGGATTCCATTAATAATAATTGCTAATTTTCAGCTAGTAACTATCAAAAAATAGGTTTTTCATTGGTTTTGACAGAGTTATTTGAAATGTCAAAAAGTTAAGAAATTAACTTTTAAGCACCGATTAACTTTCAACGTTGTCGTCGTGAATTTCTCAAATCCTTTTTTTCTCATGGAAGGTAGGGACTACAAATAAAAAAAAAACATAAAAAATTTTGGGACAAGACATTTATGTAAAGGCGAGCTTTTGAGTTTTAACCTTTGTCCCCTCTGCACCAAATCTCCATGAGAACCTCATATAACGCATGAAAGTTTGTTGGAAATGAGCTAAGATATTGATGTTTCAAGATGACATTTTGCTATACAATTTTTCAATTTCATTTCATTTCTTATTATTATGAAAAAATTTTAGACCCGTACGATCGAAGAACGCAGTGCTTAGAAAAGGTATATAATTGTTTTTACCACTATATTTCTAACCAGTCGTATTTCCAGCCAGAGTGGGTTAGTTTTTGAACTTGATGTTTATTTACACCAGGGTCTGCATGAATAACTGTTTCACCATTATTTTCGTTTCGGAAAATGGTTTGGAATTGTACTAAATTATTAAATAGCTTTTCATAAAACTAAAAGTCAAAATTTAGTAATTCCTGCAACCAAAAAAAATGTGGTTTTAATTATTACCACGAAATTTTCTGGTTTTACTATTAACCAAAAACTTTATATTTTGTTTAAAAACTAAAATTTATTTGGTAAACCAAATTTAATTTAGTAAACATAACCATAGACCCGCACGTATCAAAATAGATGTGACAAACAGAATAGATGTGGCAAAGTGACTCGAACGTACCTAAATGTACAAATAAGCAAACAATCCAACGTTTTCTGTTCTTTTATAACTGTAAGAATTTCAAAGATCCATAGAAATTACGCAAGGTAATGTCAAAGGCCCTACCAAAGTACGTCTCAGACCATTCACATCTAGAAAAGCTTATATCCAAGGACTAAGTCATTTTTCCCTAAAACCCTGAAACACGTGTTATCTAAAAAGTTATTCTCTACAACTTTGCCTTTGGAAGCAACTTTCTACCTCTCATAGTTCTTGAGATTCGGGTCATTCTGCCCAATTATGGAAGTGGCCATATACCAGGATTGGGCCATATTTCGACAAAACCCTGAAACACGTGTTCGCTTAAATTCTCTGTAACTTCGCCTTTGGAACCAACTTTCTAACTCTCATAGTTCTGGAGATCTGGGTCATCCTGCCCAATTATGGAAGTGGCCATATACAAGGATTGTACCACATTTCCCCAAACCCCAGAAACACGTGTTCGCTTAAATTTAATTCTCTACAACTTTGCCTTTGACAATCTCCACATTGCATAGTTAAGGAAATATAGACGGAAAACTGTTTTCTTATATGGCCAAGAACCTCAATTTCGTCCATTCCATTGGTCCCTGTGCCCAGACCCCTGTACCGATTCCCACAAAATTTTTTTCGCAGGCTTGTGACATCAAATGCTTTCATTTGACACCAAAATGAGGAATTTCCGTGCTACACTTGCTGAGATATTTGCGAAAAAGCTTGACCAACCCACGAAAAACCATGTTTTTGGTAACTTCCTCGACCATATCTCCGGAACCACTTGATCGATTTTGCTCATCTTCGAACTTGAATCATGGGAGGCATGTACCTTCTAGGGAAAAAAGGTTTAGGCTGATCGGTTGAGCCGTTTGGAGAAAAAAGTGGAGACGAACAGACAGACGGACAAACGGACATTTTTTTTATTGCTGATTCGTCATCTCTAGACGATAATAGGTTCAACCCCCCCCCCCTTTTTACCTCGATCTACCCCATGTTACAATAAAACTGTTTGTAGTAAACGTATAGGACCTTTGTACTTCGTACGGGTCCAATAAATTGAACCAAAGTATTTTTTGTTAATTTTGAAAACCTTCATATTTATTTTACCACACGTTTCTGGTACGGTATTAATCCAAAAAATAAATGATTAAATTTAATATCAGAAAAAAATGGTTAAACAGAAATAGTTAAACGAGTAACCAAAAATATTATGTTACAATCGATCCATTCCATCCACGGTATGCAATTCTTGTTCTGCGAGTTCTTTGAGATCTAAAACCCACACACAGTTTTAGTTTTGTCTCTTTTGGCTAAATGTATGTGTCGATAATGCATTTTCATTTAGTTCGTTAATTGGCGCATTTTTTTGTAAAATTCAAACGTTCCCTGACTTAACATTTTTGCACATTTGTTTGATGACTCTGTTCTTAACAAATTTTAGAATAGATCAACGTTTGTTTCTTCGCATTATTTTTATTTAATTTTGGATTTACAAATTGCTACAACAATTTGAATTTTCTTGCAAATGTAGTTTTTTGTTTAATTTTGTAATTTTCCTAAAAGCTTAATTTTCCAGAAAATTCGATTATTTCGGATATTCGCATATATGACAAAACTCAAATTTTCTTAGAGAGTCTAATTCTTTTGAAAATTTTAATTTTTTTGATAATTTGAAATTTTTCTAGAAATTTATATTTTCTTCTAATTTTGGAGAAAGAATTGGGATTTTTAAAAAATTTGAGTCATCTTGATAGTTTTGAACTTTCACAAATACTTTAAATTTCTTGAAAATTTTCGAAAATTTACAATTCTTTTAAAATTTTAATTTTCTCAAGACATAAAATTTTTCGAAAATTAAAAATTTTTTGTTGAAAAGCTTTAAATTTCTTTAAAATTAAATTTTGTCGAAAAAAGCTTTCACTTTCTGAAAAGTCAATTTATTTTTGAAATAACCGTACGGGTCAACCGTATCTTGGCTTTCATCATCTTTATTGACATTATCATCCATTGTTATGATTGACGGCTTTGACAGTATTCAGTAAATTTTTTAAAATTTTAGATTGTCTAGTGAAGTATCTCCCAAATTATAGCTTTACTTCCATTAAATTGATTTCAAATGTAATTACATTTTGATCATTTGTTATGCTGTGTTTAATTGTTGAGTTTTGAACCTTTTTTTTAATAAATAATTTCCTGTATCCATAAAAAAATCGCTAATTTCTACCGTGTGAAAAGTGTTTTAAAACTTCCAGCTTCTGCAAGCATTATTTCGCTTTCTTCTAGTGGATTTTCGAGAATTTTGTTTTTATTTGAAACATTTATCTACAGCGAACCGTATGTAAAAACGGACATGTCGAATTTTAAACAATGGAATTTCATTGTTCAAAATTTGACTTGTCCCTTCTTATATTCGGTTCGCTGTATTTAGAAAAAGTTGTATAATTTTGTGAAGTTTCCAATTAAGTTTTGGGATAAAAAATGTAATTTAATTTGTGATCATCACTGGAATCTTCAGATTTGTGTTTTTGTTGACAAATGACATGACATGGCCAATTTGTTTACATACATTCTTCCAAAAGCGGCAACCCCGAGTTGGAATTTATTCATTGTATTTGAAACCCGCAAAAAAATTCTCAAAAGACATAATTGTAGACTTTCGAGATTGGAAAGATTGTATTTCGATTGCCATAAATTAATAGCACTTAACAATACCAGTTTTTGAGATAGTACTTCGAGTAACCATTTTTTTATACTACTTCGGACTAAACCGAAATTCAATAGTTACGCGTATAGCCAGAAAATAACTACCCGTTAAAAAATTTGAAGTGATAAAAATTCACCAATATTTTTTGGGTAGTGAAACAGATAACCATGCAGACCTCTGATTTAGACGAAGTCTGCAAAAATAAATTTTATATGTCCGTTTGTCCACACGAAAACTTGAGTAAAACTGCGGGAAAACTTATTTATCTACTCACCTTCGGCTCGGAATGCAAACCTCCCTCTCGGAGATAATAAAATCTAACCGCAGGTGCATAATCTCCTATAGACCCCTATCCTAGCCCCTGTGTGATGAACCCGAGGTGAAGCATTCCTCATCCGTGCCGCTCTCCCGGCCAAGGAGTGAAAGTCCACATGTCAACTTGTATGGAAATATGTCATTTTCAAGGCCTTATATAGAAGAATGCGCAGATCACGCAAAAACCTATGCGATCGTCACCTGCTTTAAAAAAACCAAAACAATTTTACCCAGCAAGTTTGAATTGTGGGTACTAAATAATGGTTTATGATTAATCAGACTTGCTGGGTAAATATATTAACTTTTAGTTTAATTCGTAACATGGCCACAGCATATATTTTTAAGTTGCCACCGCAGCGAAATGTCAAGGATTTGCGCAACCGGCCGGCGCAACCTCATATATAAAGCCTTGGTCATTTTGGCCTATTCGTATGAGTGCCACTCATTTGCTGTGGCTCGGGTATAAAGAAATTACGCGAGAAGACTGTAAACTTGCTTAAATGAGTTAATGAGTATATAATAAGATTCCGCTGTCTTAATGTGCTTTACAAAAACAATAAAATATTTTTAATTAGTGCATTTATAAGTGACAAAAAGATGTTAGCTAATCCTATGCTTATCTTATGAAAAGATTACATATTCATGAGATGATGTGTTGTAAGATTTTACTGGAAGTGTCAATTTTTTAAGAGGAATTTTTAATTAGCAAAACAGCGTCAGTTGAAGTCTCTTGATACAATTTATGCAAGCAATTGATGTCTTCGAAAGAAAAACGATAGAGTTGCTTCTGTTTCCTGAAAAGCCTGGCTTTTTATGCATGGTTCGTCAAACAATTTCCGATTTTAAAAACTACAGTCTCTCTTTTTTAATTTCCAACATGTTATGCGATACGTGAGATATCAATCTCAAGCGTATTTTAACATGAAATTTGCGCTTAACATTGATATTGCACGCATCACACAAAATGCTGGAGATTAAAACGAAAAACTGTATTGAAGTAAACATTATTCAACGTTTACGCACTCACATCGTGGTTGTGAAAATAAAAGTCCAATATTTGGTGTTACGATGTCAGTTTTACCTTTTCCTTCCAAGAGAATCGTCCGTATACTTTCCGAGACGAAATGCTGCATTTGGGAATCGTGTGGCAGCACCGATTACTGGACAGCCTCTTTCATTAAATTTATATAATTAAGTTTTCGTATTCGATTCAGTCTTTATTCTCTGATCTAATCAACCCACGAAGGTAATTCACCAGGAAGTGATAATGTAATATGTAATGAAGCTATTTTTTAATTTACTTACATCACCATCATCTCAAATACGCATTTTTCTTTCTAAATTCTTAGTGTCGTTTTTATGTTTTATTTTATATCACGTTTCAACATTTTTCAAAAATAAAATCTATTACTCTATTGAACGTCAACAATAATGCATTCTTTAAGTAAGTCAATAAATAAAAATTGAATTGGATCTAAATGATGGCTCACTTAACATTGATGTTATTCTTCTGGAGAGGTAGCGCTTCTTCAGCATCGGCGGATCTTTGAT
The DNA here is from genome assembly GCA_029228625.1 of Pseudolycoriella hygida. Lineage (NCBI taxonomy): Eukaryota > Metazoa > Arthropoda > Insecta > Diptera > Sciaridae > Pseudolycoriella > Pseudolycoriella hygida. Next base: position 91,757,228 of record CM055403.1, read on the forward strand.
TTTTCTCTGGTGGTGTGTTCCATTTCTGGAGCTCACCGGAACCAAAAATAACGTAAAATAAACCACCGAAAATGTAAGTAACAGCAAGAACGCCGAAAACAATTTGCCACTGCCCATAAGATTTCTGTAATAAAAAGTTATTATTCCTTGTTTTCTATAAACATGTTTTTCGATACTTACATCTACTTTTGTCAAAGTTCCAACCATGTAAGCTGATAAAAAGCCGCCAAGCGAAGATAATGTATTTGCCATACCGAAAATTGTACCAGAGAAATTTGGAGCGATGTCTAGCCCGTTGCCCAAATACCCAGCTGTAACAGCTCCATTGAAAAGTAGTTGCAATGTGAAAATGATCACGGCAAATGTTCGATCCATTCCGTAAAATATTTGGAGGATCATCAGTAGTCCCGGTATAATAACAGCAAATGCTGTAAAAGCTTTCCTTGCTTGACCTGTAGTGAGGGTACCCTTCTGTCGAAGATAATCGGCTAGATATGATGCCACAACTGCCATCACGTATTTACCGAAGTACGGTAGCGATGATAGGAGACCGTTCTGTGGATTTGATTTTTTATTTAGAGAAGTGTCGTAGGAATCAACGAATTAATAAAGTGAGTAATTTTTTAGGTGTCTTTCACCCGAGGGCGGGTGGCGCACTTCATTTATTCCATTTACTCTTTTATTCCATTTATTCCCAAAATTTTTTGTTATTTTTGCGAAATATCTGAGCCAAACACATCACAAGTTAGACAAATAAGTTCAAAAAAAGGTTTGCACAAATTATAAAGCATTTTAACCATCTTGAGATTAAATTTTTTTTTTTTTTGAAAAAATGGAATAAATTTATTTATTCCATTTTTCAACAAAACTTCTTTTAAGTTTTCAAAAGTGGGTTTTTTCACTCTTTGACACATTAGTATGGTTTGTTGTCTGCGATGCCATCAAAATCAAGTCTATTTGACGTTTTGTCGAATTTGAAAAAATTATCATTTATTCTATTTATTGGACCCGTACGAAGTACAAAGGTCCCATACGTTTACTACAAACAATTTTATTGTAACATGGGGTAGAGCGAGGTGGGAGTGGGGGGATGCATCTATTATCGTCTAGAGATGACGAATCAGCAATAAAAAAAATGTCAGTCCGTCCGTCCGTCCGTCTCCACTTTTTTTCCAAACGGCTCAACCGACCAGCCTAAACTTTTTTTTTCTCTGAAAGGTACATGCCGCCCATGATTCAAGTTCAAAGATGAGCAAAATCGATTAAGTGGTTTCGGAGATATGGTCGGGGAAGTGACCAAAAACATGGTTTCTCGAAGGTCGGTGAAGCTTTTTCGCAAATATCTCAGCAAGTATAGCACGGAAATTCCTCATTTTGGTTTCAAATGATTTGATGTCACAAAACTGGGAAAAATTTTTTGTGGGAATCGGTTTAGAGGTCTGGGAACTGGGAATGGACGGAATTGAGATTCTTGGCCATATACGAAAACAGTTTTTCGTCTATATTTCCTTTACTATGCAATATGGAGATTTACTGTCAAAGTCAAAGTTGTAGAGAATTAAATTTAGGCGAACACGTGTTTCAGGGTTTTGGGGAAATATGGCCCAATCCTGGTATATGGCCACTTCCATAATTGGGCAGGATGACCCAGATCTCCAAAACTATGAGAGGTAGGAAGTTGCTTCCAAGGACAAAGTTGTAGACAATAAAACTTTAGATAACATGTGTTTCTGGGTTTTAGGGAAAAACGACTTAGGCTTTGGATATAAGCTTTTTTAGATTTGAATGGTCTGAGACGTACTTCGGTAGGGCCTTTGACATTACCTTGGGTCATTTCTATGGATTTTTGAAATTCTTACAGTTATAAAAGAACAGAAAACGTTGGATTGTTTGCTTATTTGTATATTTAGGTACGTTGGAGTCACTTTGCCACATCTATTCTGTTTGTCATATCTATTCTGATACGTACGGGTCTGGAACGGGACGATATATGTGTAGACGTAATGGCAAGCCCCAGACGAAGACGGTGACATGAGGGCGCGCCGCGTAGCGTCAAATATTAATGCACCGACAGAAGTTACATCAAAGAAATGGTCCAAGATATTTAATGCCCTACCGCCACCTAAGGGAAAATCAGTTAAAAATGGAACGGACTTCGCTCATTAAGTCAAAGGAATGAAAGTAAACAAAAATGAGGAAATGGGCCCGGACGGAATATGTGAACGCTTTTTCTTTCGTCATACAAATTTTCCATGGCATAATACATTCCCACACGATTACTGTACGATTCTTAAGGGAATGTGTTCACTTATCCCTGACGGGGGGGTCATACGACGTATCATCGCTGTATCCAAAGCATCCCGAATTGAGAAAAGAGTGACACATGAACGAGCGGCGGCGTACGTAGAACTTGCACATGTTTGTATGAGGCAGAACACTTTCCAGTTTAGAGGCCTATTTTACGTACAGCGTGAAGGCACGAGTATTGGTAATGGGTTATCGAGTTTTTTAGCGGAACTATTAATGTGCCATTTTGAGACACGAAATCGCAAAGGCATCCACTGTATCCACGTTTTTATCGACAGTACATGGATGACATCTTCGTAGTCCAGAATCAAAGGTTTTTTGAGCTTACGGTTAACAGATGATAAAATTGCTAAGGAAACCGCCAAAATCCTCGAGATAGGTGAAGTCAACGGTTTCACGAATACAGCGGTCATGAATATCATCAAAAAGCATCGAAAGAACAAAGATTTTTCAGATATTTCGACTTTCTATAACGAACCGCCGCCGGACGTAAAACCGAATTATAGTGAGGTATTACCCATTCAGAAATCACAAAACGTTTAAAATCGATCTACAGACGCATGAATATGGAACTAGTGTATCGAAATGAAGGGTCCCTAAAAAATCTACTAGGTTCGACCAAAGACGCAATACCTCCTTTGCATAAGTCTGGCATCTACCGAATATAATGCGCTCACTGCGGTAGGTGTTATTTTGGTATGTCAATTCGCAAGTTGTTCAACGAGCCTGTGAAATCAGCTAATTGGCAACGATAGACAGCTGTTGGGAAGCACATATCACGAGGTGAACATTAGTTAGCTCAAACTTGTGAAACCCGTCCGTCAGCTATAGAAAATCGAGTTTTACAAAGCAATAGAAATTCACCGACACAAGCGTGAAAATTTACTGAACGTGGATGATGGCAATGTAAATTCACCTCTACTACGACTGGTTTTATAATAATAATAATCTGCCTTACAACCCATAACGGGTTAGAGGCTAAATCATTATTTACTAGTTTCGCTGTTTGTGGTTCTATTTTTTGAGATCCTTTCATTACCGGAAAGTTTTACTGTGCCAGTGGTAAGCTGTGCGACAAACCCAGTGGCATCTATGAGATGTAACGAGGAGCGAAACTAGTAGGAGTAAAATACAGGTTCTCCCAACAATGCCTTTTCCGGTAAGCCGTACGACGGCACTACACTCAACTTCACTTGACTTGAACGATTCAATCAGTTTTGTTTTGTATACAAATCTGTCTGCGGCTGAGTTTCGAACCAACGCACTGGCAGCTCGATCTCGTAGTAGCAAGCAGACGTGTTTACCACTACGCTATCGAGTTTAATGTTCGGAACAGATTGTTTTTATCTGATCTGAATCTGAAAATCTGTGAAAATTTCAGATTCAGATCGGATAATTTAGATTCAGATTTATCTGATCTAAAATTTTCAGATCGGTGCGTTTCAGATTCAGTTCAGGTTTTATCTGATCTGATCTGTTTATCTGAAATTTATTTATGTTCAGTTCACTTTTTTATTCAAGAAAATTTCAAATTAAAAAAATCTGAATCTGATCTGATTTTTCCAGATTGAAAAATTCAGATATTTCAGATTTCAGTTTGAATTCAGATTGATCTGAAAATTTTCAGATTGATTGGTTGAACGTAAATGGCTGATTCCATCGGTACCGTAAATTGGGAACGGTCTTTCATCTTTTTCATTCTTTCAAAGTGATTCTTAATAAAATGAGACAAAAAATGCCGTTCCCAATATACAGGTCATCTACTTTGTAAACTTTGTGAATTTGCTTGCATTCACCATTGTTTTCCATACAAACCCCGTCAAGAATAAGTGAAAACATTCCTTAAGAATCGAATAGGAATCGTGTGGGAATGTCTTATGCCATGAAAAATTTGTATGACGAAAGAAAAAGTGTTCAGATCGTCACTCTCGTGACAAAGTGACACATCCTAATAAAAGGGAATATCGCAGTTGCGTCACTTTGTCATGAGATCTTCGACATATTCCGTCCGGGTGGTAACTTTTTTATAAAAGTGAACGAAAATACATTGATGTACACTCAGTTTCTATAGCATTTACATTATTTACAAGGGTAGAATGGTTTGTGGAATGAGCCAAATACGATGAGAGAATTACCGATCTCTGCGAAGACACCCCCGTTTCGAGCGATGAGATGCGTCTACATGTTTGGAGCAATGATCCGCCTCATACAGACATAACGAGGCAAAATTTGTCCTTAATCAAACACGTTAGAAAGAGAGTTCAATTAGACGCATGGGAAAGTTTGTATATGAAAAAACATAAAGATAAATTGATGAACGTAGATCCGAGCCCAATCATATCACCAATCACCACCAAACTTCACAAAATAAATTTTTTAAAACCTAATAATAATTCACCGGACCTTGAAAGTTCGGAAAAATTCGATTTGCTAACAATTAAAACAAAAATAATTCGGTATTCATCTTCTTACACACGTATGATATACCTTATCAAGAGATAGAATTTTTGTATAATTTCAGTCGTATTTTAGCTGATGATGGTATGACACCGAAATGCATCCGCAAAATAAAATATTTGTAGTGTAAAACCAAACAAAGGAGTTTCAATTAATACGAAGCGGGAGAAGTATTTATGGTAAAGACTAGTATTTCTATTCATAGTGAAGCACCTGAAAGTACAAAATAAAAGCTATCGATTGCGGTGAGACTCCACGCTTAATAAGAGCAACAGTCATTTTCGAGAATCCAGCTCCGGAAATGTTGGACTTTTTCGATGAAATCGAATGGAAAAACGACACGATCGACACGAATCATTGGCGTCCCTTGAATAAAAGAAAAATCCAGGGCAACAGAACCATTGCCTTCTTCGGGGTAGGCGAAAAGGCGGTAAGAGACCTAAAAGCGATTAGTTTCAGACCTTGGCCGCATCCGCAGCTCAATAGATTAAGAAAAAGGCAATAATTAATATGTTTCATTTCGGTAAGCTACAATCATAAATGTCAGTAACAACAAGACATTGCATTCTGCTTAAAATACATAAAAATAAATATTTTGCAAACTCACAGTGTAGTCTTTCACTTTTCAGCAAGTCGTTGTCACGTAAAAGTAAGTATTCTAGAAGCAAACAATTGCGAGCTGTAAAGTACAGTAAAAAGGTAAGCAAAAGTTCTGAAGTCGGTACAATTATTATGAAAGTCAGAAGAAAGGCGATTAGCGCGATGAATTCATATGTAACGAGCAATCCCAGTAGGTACAGGGAAGGGAGAAACAATGATGTTTTAAATGTATGCTCACGAAATAAAGTATGGTTTTGTTGGGTGGCTTACCAAACCAAACAATTTAGGGTTGCACAGTGGCTAGTGAACTGGATATCTTTCAAATAATTTTACATAGAGCTTATGCACCTCTGACTGAGCTGAATAATTTAGTTAAGAGTAAAGCATGCTTCACAGCTCTCGTACAAGAACCAGTAGTTAGGAAAGGGAGAGTAATCAGCTTTAATAGAAAAGTATGATACTTAATTCATTCATAATTGCAAGACCACGGCAATATACCACTCTAAAAACCTAATTATGCATCCACTATATAACCTTAGTACATTAGATTAGATGGTATCGATGGTTAAAATATGCGGAACTGATAGAAATATTATACGAAAAGGCATTGTGCTAATAGCGAAATAAAGTCTATGCGCACAATGCGCGAATAGTGAAATAAAGTCTATTCGCACATCGAAGAAAAGTACTTGCTGAATTTGTTTATGATGAAGAACATATTGTCGTAATGTGTAATGAATAAGAAAATTTAAACTATAAAAATGCTTGCAAGGTTTTTCCTCTTAGTAGTTGAGCCAATTTCAAATTCAAATTGATACTTAGATGACTAATCAATCCTAGGTGGCCAACAAAACTAGGGAGTCTTTCCTTTTACGAAATGTCACAAAAACTATGTGGTTAACGACGCTAAGGAACTTTTCCTTTTACGAAATGCCACAAAAACCTATGTGGCCAACAACTAGGGAGCTTTTCCTTTTACTAAATGCCACAAAACTAGGGATTTTGCGCTTTAATGAAACGCCACAAAAACCTATGTGGCCAACAACTAGGGAGCTTTTCCTTTTACAAAATGTCACAAAAACTAGATGGCTGACGACGCTAAGGAACTTTTTCTTTTACGAAATGTCACAAAAACCTATGTGGCCAACAAAACTAGGGTGCTTTTCCCTTTACGAAATGTCACAAAAACTAGGTGGCTGACGACACTAAGGAACTTTTCCTTTTACGAATGTCACAAAAACCCATGTAGCTAACAAGACTATGGAGCTTTTCCTTTTTCGAAATGTCACAAAAACTATGTGGTTAACGACGCTAAGGAACTTTTCTTTTTAAGAAATGCCACAAAAACCTATGTGGCCAACAACTAGGGAGCTTTGCCTTTTACGATATGCCACAAAACTATGTAGCTGAGAAAACTAGGGAATTTGCGCTTTAATGAAACGCCACAAAAACCTAGGTGGCTAGTAAAACTAGGAAGCTTTTCCTTTTGCAAAATGTCACAAAAAATAGGTGGCTGACGACGACGTTTTGGAATTTTTCCTTTTACTAAATATCACGAGGACTAGGTGAGTAACGAAACATATTCCATTTTGACTTAGTTGATTTAACTACTACTGACAGGATAATATCAGGGTGAATAGCCATAATACTATAAAAAGACTATTCGCACTGCGCTGTGACTATTCTCTCTGCGTGCAAGTTGCATTTACTTTTATTGTCTGTGTAATATTGTGCAAATAACTCTCACACTCACATGACTACTCGTACGATTTGTGAATAGCCCTTATAAGGCTATTTGCACAATGTGCGATTAGACTTTATTTCAATATTCGCACATTGTACGATTAGACTTTTATTAGACATTGTGCGAATAGTATCTACCAATATTACAATTTGTTCAAGTTACTTTCCGTATGATGATGTGAATGGACCGCCCCCAACACGGAATAAGCCAAGTTAGTTGAGCATTGCAAAAAGATTAACGTACCACTGCTGTCAGCAATTGATGCAAATGCACATCATGTTGCATGGGGAAGTACCGACATAAATCAACGAGGAAGTGACCTATTTGTCTTTATATTAGCAACAGAGCTCATGATATTGACGTTTAAAAACAAGCTAAGGGAAATGGTACTAGATATCATCTTATGCTCCGAAAAATTATTACCACAAATCACGGACTGGCATGTCAGTAAGCATATTCTCACAAATGCATCAATTTCAGAATAAATCTAGATCATATAACTCTATTCAGGAACCCGGTTGCGTCAAATTATTCACAAAATTGGTTAAGAGTACCATAGAAGTAGGCACACACCTGAATATATTTGCATCCCAGCAGGAATTAGATGAAGATACAGAATATATACAAAGTATATTGGTGGAAGCATATGAAAAGTCATGCCCAATCCTAAAACATAAAGCAGGTAACTCTGTTCCGTACTATACTATGGAAGATAGAAATCAAAGGCGGAAAGTAAGGAAACTGTTAAATAAATGTAGGCCGACAGGATAATATGAGCCATATTACAAAGAGCTAGAAGTGTATAATAAAAATCTAAGAAGAAGAGAGAGAATGGGATGGAGAAATGCAAGGCGATAAAAAAATACACGATGCATCTAAACTCTACAAAATTTTATCTAAAGATCCGTCCCAAATAGCAGGCTCTTTACTCTTGCCTAATGGAGAATACACAAAAAATCAAGAGGTAATCTATAAGCACGTGTTACTTTCATTTCCTATCTTTTCGGGCGAAGGAACATCTAACGAGGTATTAATTAACAGAATTACTACTGTAAACAAGATAGATAAATCAACAGAAAACGCATAACAGAAATTTGTACAGAACATAGAATTGTCTCCATCACAAAATGAATTCGCTCTAGGGCATAAATACGGCATGTCAAAAATATGGCATAGATCCTGGCATGACATGATGGATACAGGCAATGCTAAACAGCAGATTGTTATTGGTCGATGGCGGCACATCGATACTTACCGTTGCGGTCACGAAAGGCCGTCCTCAAGTGGGATTACTACCTCCATTGCTATGGTGCCTAGTAATAAACTCGAGCTTCTCACTATCTTAAACGACATGAACTTTCAAACGGAAGGATTTTCGGACGACCTCGCAACTCTAATCAGAGGTAAACTTGTCAACGTCCTGTGCGAGCTACTTCAAAACGTTATCAATGACTGGTGCGACAAAAACGAACTATCAGTTAATCCCAACAAGACTAAGATGATCGTATTCACGGGAAAGTAGAAAAAAGAAGGCATCAAAATTCCAGTAAATAAAGGTACACCTATTTTACATGTCTATAAGACAAAAAGGCTTGGAATCACACATTGGACAGACAACCTAGACGAACGTCTACAAAAAGCAACCATCGCTTTACGGCAGCCGTGGTAAGACCTATTTTAACTTACGGATGCTTTCTCTGGAGTAGACCTGTGCGCCGGAAATAATTTTTCGGCGGCGGCGGAAGGCAATTTTCAAAATATCGGCGGCAGCTGAAATCGGCTCAGGAATTCTATCAGCCGCGGCGCACGACGTAGGAAATAAAAAAAATGGCGGCGGCGGCGTCGCAAATTTTAAATGTTTTCGGCTGAAAACGGCGCAATCTTCAGGTACTTTCGGCGGAAATCGGCGTGAGCAAATCGGACTAAAATTTCAATTTTATATTAATGACAGCGACAAAAAAAAAAACAAATTTTTTTCAACAGTCCATAGTGAATAAAATATTTAACATGTTTAACAACAGCAATTCAAAACTGTCTCACCCTTTTGGGAGACCAGTTGATATTTTTTCTTCTAGCTATATGAATGTTTTTGACAAGCATATATCAAGTACGGATGGCAGGGAAATGTTAAGTCGGTAACCGTGCGTCGAAATAGAAGGAGCAGGAGAAAAAAATTGGCAGGTGTACCAACTTATCATTTTTTTGACGAATGGCTTTATATCAGTTTTTTTTTTTGTTTCATGAATACAATAAACTATTACTAATTATAAAAGTCAAAAGTTTGTCTGTCTGTAAATTGTCGATCACAAATTTCCAGCGTGAACCAACACACGTCCGACCTGCTTGACGAGTCCAAAGGGACTGAATTAAAATGCGGTTTTGCATTGCCTTTTATAGCAAAAAAACCATTATGCTACCTAGATTTCAATTGAAATTTTTTCTTGATGTAATTTAAAAATTTTTTTTGATTTTTTTGGACAGTTGGGTTTCTTTGGGAAAGTTAATGATATTGATGAGTAGAATCTTTTTGAATCCTAAGAAAATGGCTGCCAGCTGTCAAAGTGACGCCATCTTGGATTTTTTGCTATTTTCTGAATTAAAATAGCTAGACAGTTGGTTTCTTCGGGAAATTTGTTGACATTGATGAGTAGAATCTTTATGAATCCTAAGAAAATGGCTTCCAGCTGTCAAAGTAACGCCATCTTGGATTTTTCGCTATCTTCTGAAATAGAATATCTAGACAGTTGGTTTCTTCGGGAAAGTTGTTGAGAGTGATGAGTACAATCTTTATGAATCCTAAGAAAATGGCTGCCAGCTGTCAAAGTGACGCCATCTAGGATTTTTTGCTTTTAAAATTATTTGGGAAGGTATGTGAGACAGATCATTGGTTTCTTTGGCAAAGTCTCAGGATTTTGTGAGTAGAAGTCACCAGTATTGGTGAAAATGTCGGGCAGTTGGGTATTGGGTCAATTTTTATGCTTTTGAAAGTATGTGGGAAGGTATGAGAGAAAGACCATATGTTTCTTCGGCAAAGTCTCAGAGTTTTGTTAGAAGAAGTCACCAGTATTGGTGAAAATGTCGGGCAGTTGGACATTGGATCAATTTTTATGCTTTTGAAAGTATCTGGAAAGGTATGAATGTCAGACCATTGGTTTCTTTGGCAAAGTCTCAGAGTTTTGTTAGTAAAAGTCACCAGTATTGGCGAAAATGATGGGCAGCTCGGGGGAAGAAGCAGTACGGGGGTAACCGGTTGTATGGGGCAATGGTAGTACGGGGAAAACAGTAGTGAGGAGAAAATGGTAATACGGGGGAAACGGTTGTACGGGAAACAGTAGTACGGGGGAAAAGGTTGTACGAAAAGCAGTAGTGCGGGGAAAACCCGTGCGTGGGGGAAATGGTAGTACGAGGAAAACAGTAGTGAGGAGGAAATTGTAGGACGGGAGAAACGTTTGTACGGGGGAAATGTTAGTAGGGGGGAAATGTTAGTACGGAGAAATGGTAGAACGGTGAAATTGTAGTACGGAGAAAACAGTAGTGAGGAGGAAATTGTAGGACGGGAGAAACGGTTGTACGGGGAAATAGTAGCACTGTGATAACGTTTGTACGGGGAAATGGTAGTACGGGGCAAACGGTAGTACGGAGAAAATTGTAATACGGGGAAAGTGTTGTACGGTGGAAACGGTAGTACAGGTGAAACGGTAGTACAGGTGAAACGGTAGCACGGGGAAAACTTTAGTACAGACGTAATGATAGTACATAGCCAACGGTAGTTAGGCAAAACAGTTTTGCGGGAAAATGGTAGTACGGGGGAGAACCAGATTTACGTAATCTTATGGTAACTACCAAAATATTACTAAATCCATTCATCTACATCTAACTTTGCATACATTTCAGCAAGGTTGGGTTAGCGTCGCTAGTTAGCGCAAACATAAAACTGCTTTAGCGAAATGTTTTCGCTAGTCGCTAACGCATTCGCTAGTTTTATGGACTAAAATATTATGAATTTCGGTACTAAATCCTTTGATGAAAAAATAGAAACAAAATTTAAGGAAAGATTCAATTGACAAATCGATCTGCAACGACTCGAAGAAAGAACCGAACAAAGAGGATCGTTCTGATATTCAACATTTCAAGACATTTCAAAGACTTTTCGGCTACTCAGATGCAGGATTCTCAGGTCGGTTTATTTAGTCCATCGCTTTGTA
>CM055403.1:91769040-91787359 GCA_029228625.1 Pseudolycoriella hygida
GAATACGGGGAACGTTGCATACGGTGAACGTGGAATACGGTGAACGTTGAATACGGGGGAAGTGGAATACGGGGAACGTTCAATACGGTGAACGTGGAATACGGTGGAAATGGAAAACGGTGAACGTTGAATACGGGGAAAGTGGAATACGGGGGAAGTGGAATACGGGGGAGTGGAATACGGGGGGTGGAATACGGAGAGGTGGAATACGGGGGAGTGGAATACGGGGAAATAGAATTCGGAGAAAGTTGAATACGGCGAACTTGGAATACGGGGAACTTGGAATGCCGTGAACGTTGAAAACGGGGTAAGTGGAATACGGTGAACGTTGCATACGTTCTACGGAGGAAGTAGAATACGGGGGAAGTGGAGTAATTTTGCAGCAAAGAAAGTATTTTGATTTATAGTACCTTTCTCGCCCACTTCGATTTTAGTATTATTAGCGGTAATATCAACGAAGTGATATAGTGACATGAAACATTATGCATCATTATTTAAAATGAAAAAAAAATATGCTTTGGCTCTCTGAATAGACAACACGCGAAAATGATAAGGCCTGCGTAGCCCCTAGGGGCGGGGGTATCGACTACGTAACCTACCCGTTAATGTTAAAGCGAAAATGATAAAGCCTGCGTAGCCCCTAGGGGCGGGGCGGGGGTTCGACTAGTTTTCGTTTATAAAATATGTAATTTTATTTAGGGGCGGTGGAGTGATTTTTTAAATTCGGTGGCGGCGCGATCGGCTGGAAAATTTAGAAATTTTGGTGGCGCACTTTTTACTACTTTTTCGGCGGCTGGGCACAGGTCTACTACAGGAAACATGGTAGGTACAAAATTTCTGAAAATTACTTTACAGTACTCGTCTTGAGTCTTGAGAAAAACGCTTTTATTTATTTTAAATTTGCCAAAGAAAATTTTTATTCGCGAACCAAAGGTTTCGTCTACTATCAAGGCTCTTTCTACACGGAAAAAAAAATAAACGAACAATAACTTGTTGCGAATAAATAAATATTAGTAACAAATAAAAAAAATACTGGCGACAAATATTAATGCAATAAATTTGTAACAAATAATTTATTTATTTATACCGAATAATAACTTATTTGTCACAAAAAAGACAAAAAGACAATCTAACGAAACAAAACAAAACATGCTGATTTCGGCGTATCACGCCCTCACATACCAAACAAAGTATGTGATTTCATCAGTACACCTATGTCTTGCAGGACTATGTGTATATCAGCGCAGACACAGAACAAATACAAATTTTGAACTTTGAGCGCCAGCTTTTATACACTGAAAAACTTCCGCAATCTATTAACAAATCTCTTCATTTTTGTTAATATTTTTGGAAGTCCAAATGCGGCAGATTGTGAGATGGTTCATTTCTTGACCATTTACATTAAAAAATGAAAATCGTCACTGGACTGCACAAATCTGGAAGTTCCATCTTAGATGGTATTAACTCCAGATGTTTTTGGCTTCCTCGGCGAACCGCACCACTACGTAATAAAGTACGCAAACTTGCTTTCATTTTTTAATGTAAATGGTCAAGAAATGAACCATCTCAAGAATATTAACACGCATTAGACACCAAAATAAATTCAAATTTCTACTACAAAAACATCCAAAAGTGAGTAAAAAAGAACCGAAATTTTAAGATGATTTCGTCATAAACATGTCGTCAAAACAACTGTCGATGAATGAATTAACTCTTCTTAACAAAGGTCTAAAATTTATCCCACCACCAAGAGAGAGTCCGATAGAAGATATATGTGTTGATATAATGGCTTCAGTTAGGAGAGTGTGTGATGAAACCAAAATAGATATAGAAAGTAGAAACGAATGCAGTGACAATTATGCAGAAAGTAATAGCTAGTAAAACATTCAAACCTAAAAAATATGAGAGACATAAATGAGCTGTTAAAGTCATTGAAAAAAAAAATCACAACAAAAACCTCTTTAAAGGTAAAGAGTGACGCAGTCCGTAAGTCCGCTTCCAAAATTAATGATATCGCTTGAGGTGACGCTATCGCTGATAATACGCAAAAATTTCTTTGAATGAAATCTTGTGTTCAAGTTTTTTTTAAAAACAAAATTACGTTGTGTTAAAAAAATTGCGTCACAAATGTCCACACGCAAAAATTTAAATTTACCTTAAACAATCTACGCAATAAGGAATAAAAGTCAAATTTTTGCAGCGCAAAAACTGAAAAAACAGAAAAATTGTTTCGCTGCAATTGTGCCGCAATTTTTTTAACACAACGTAATTTTGTTTTGAAAAAGGCGCGATAATTTTTTCAGAAAATAAAACATTGAACACAAGATTCCAAACAAACAAATTTTTGCGTATTATCAGCGATAGCGTCACCTCAAGCGATATCATTAATTTTGGAGGCTGACTACCGAACTGCGTCACACTTTACCTTTAAAGAGATTTTTGGTGATATTAGTAGTTTTGGAAGTAGGGACGAAATTTGGCGTTACGGTACTTCACACAGCTGCCATAGCTAGCGGCGGCGACCCCAACTTTCGTGATAGATAAAATCAATTAGTGTCAATCCATTTTGGAAGAAAAAGGAAACCAATTTTGGCAAAAAAAAAGCTCCGTCGAAAAAACTTTTCGGCGAAAAAAATTTCTGGCGAAAACAATTTCCGATGAAAAAAATTTCCGTTGAAAAAAATTCCGCCGAAAAAATTTACGCGCAAAAAAATTTTCACGAAAAAAAATTTTCGTCAAAAAAAAAGATTTATACGAAAAAAAATTTCCGGCGAAAAAAAATTTCTAGCGCAGAAAAAATTTCCGGCAAAAAAAGTTTTTAGGCTTCAGGCTAAAACTCCTTTCGCCAATCTCTATAACTTTTCCGAAGAAACCAACCGTGTAACTATTCTAATTGAGAAGATAGCAGAAAATCCAAGATGGCGTAACTTTGACAGCTGACAGCCATTTTCTTAGGATTGCAAAAAAGTATCCTCACCAATCTCTATAACTTTCGAGAAGAAACCAACTCTCTAAGTTTGTCATTCCGAAGCTAAAATTCGCAAACCAAAAAAGCCTAATTTATTGCCTACGAAAACCCAATATGGCGCCGCTATGGGCAGACACTTTCTGAAGATCCAAAAAAATTCGCCTGACGAAACTCTATAACTTTGTAGAAGAAACCAACTCTCTGAGTATTCTCATTCCGCAGCTAAAATTCGAAAACCCAAAGAAGCATAATTTATTCCTAACGAAAATCCAAGATGGCGTCACTTTGGCCGATTTCTGAAAATCCCAAAAAAATTCTCCTGATCAAACTTCGTAGAAGACACCAACTCTCTAAGTATTGTCTTTCCGAAGCTAAAATTCGAAAACCAAAAAAAACCTAATTTGCTTATTATTTATTATTTGCTTAATATTGCTTATGAAAATTAAAGATGGCGTCACTTTGACAACTGGCAGACATTTTCTTAAGATCCCAAAAAATTCTCCTGACCAAACTTTAAAACTTTTCCGAAGAAACCAACTCTCTAAGATTGTCTATCAGCAGCTAAAATACGAAAACTCCGAGCACTACGTGAAAAACCCTCAAAACTTTTCCGGATGCCATGAATTTTCCAGAGTTTTCCCGGAAAAGGGGAATATAAAATTTTTCATTTGGGGCCGAGACTGACAGTACCTGAAAATTTCAGGAAGATCAATTGTCTGGTTCTCGAGATCGAAAATTATTAATAGATAGATAGAAACCGATAGATCAAAGAAATTCTTTTTGAGATATTTATTAATATTTCAAAAACTTTCGACCATAGGGCACAATCTTTGAGCTCGAAAAACCAAGTGACCGATAGATCAGAAAAAAAGTTTTCGTAATGATGAGAACAATAGAAAAATCCATAGCCCGTAGAAAAATGTCATTTTCAAACCACGATATCTCAGCCAATTTCCAACCGATTTTGATGAATGAGTCTGGGCGCGTTGGAAAGCTGCTGCGAAGTAGTTTTTTTTTTTAAATAATTTGGAGAGGGAGTGGGGTAGGAGGAAAATTTCCAAAGTTCCCCTTTTCATCGTGCCTTGCCCCAAAGGTCTTTGTATGACGTTTTTTGAGTATGTGGACTTTTTTTCTGGGGTGTGGGGACTGCATCACGCCCTCCGCTACCGCTGCGGGCATGATTTAGTTTTTACTAAAGCTGATAAGAGCAGTAATGTTGTTCTCGATGAAGAGCAGTACGTACACATAGTAGAAAAAAGCGTTAGTCAGGGGCCATATGTTGAATGTGAGAATGACCAGCTAAGAAAGATGGTGGATGAAGTCACTCTTAAAAATTCATGTTATCAAAGGAAACTTTTACATTAATTTAAATCGATTCAGATCCTAGGTAGCTCTGTAATAATTTTTAGAGTATAAAAACAGAGTAAATGTATGAAATAAAATCATTTTATTTCGAACTAATAAAGGGTTTACTTCTTAGTCTAGTAGAAATAACTCCAGCGTCTGTGTGACGGGAAGAATATTCCACTGGAGGAAATTTGATACAAATTTAAACAAAAGAATAAAAACTTGTTAGTAGAAATAACTCCAGCGTCTGTGTGACGTCAAGAATATTCTACTGGAGGAAATTCGATACGAATTTGTTGATTATACGAAAGAACGAAAATTCGTTACAATTACTGATGTTTATAGAAAACCAACACACACGATGCGACTGATTACCAGTGACTCTTTCCATGATTTTAGACAGAAAATGGCGGCTTTCCACTCGATGCCTCATTTCATGCTTAGCCTGACACTTTATGAAAATAAGATCCAGAAAGAAACTCTGAAGATAGTAGAGATTGAAGAAGTCAATGGTTACGCTAGTTCAACAATTTTAGACATTATAAATAAACATAAAAAGAAAAAAGAACTATTAGAAGTATCGACCTTTTACAATGAACACGATGATTCGCCCAAAAGAGTGTGCATTAAATTTTTCCCTGAAGTAACGAAGCTGCTGAAGCCTATATACAGAAGGAACAACATAGACCTCGTTCATAGAAATGAAGATCGTTGATGAGTTTACTTGTAACAGTAAAAGACAAATCTCTAGATCTGCACAAATCTGGGATCTACAGAATACAATGTTCCTGTTTCGGCTGGTTTTACTACGGAATGAAAATTCTTAAACTTTTCATCCGTTTCAATGAGCATATCAACTCGTCCAGATGGAACAGCAGTAGGCAGACACATCTCCAGAAAGATGATGTGCACATCAGCGAATTAAAACTTATACAGCATGTGAGACGAATGTGGAAGATTGAGTATTATGAGGCGATACATGTTCACGACGATGGCAACCTTTCCTTCTGTAGATGAAGGAGTTATTGATTTGACAGTTGACACGCCTAATATAAGCATTGACGAAGAGTTTTTTGATTGTGAATAATCAGTTAGCGACATCTATATGGTCATCAACCTTAGCCTGTTTGAAACGAGGATCAAAACTATCACTTAGCTTCTCTGTGTTGTTTTTCTGTCTTTGTCTAAAATTTCAATTATTTGCATCTTGTATAAGAAATATTTTTCAATCTAGAAAGAGCCTTCATGATGTCTATTTAGTAGACGAAACCTTTGGTTGGCGAATAAAAATTTACTTTGGCAAATTTAAAATAAATAAAAGCGTTTTTCTCAAGACTCAAGACGAGTACTTTAAAGTATTTCAAATTGTGCCGGATTCCGTGGCATCTGTTTACGCAATAATTTTCATATTATTTAAAATGAAGTTGATACGCAATCCGAAAGAGTTGTTTCTGAAAATTACACTTGCGGCAATAGTAAAACGGATTTTAAAAATTTTTCACCTTTTCTAAAATGAACAGTGTCGTGCCCCGGAACGTCTCCGGGCGCAGGAGTTAAAAAAAATTGAAACGCTATACCCTACCACATAATTCCCTCGATTATACGAGCGCAGACGTTCATTCTCATTCGACAAAACACAGCAACAAACACACCAGAAAAACTCGAAAAGACCCGTAGATCAATTGTTGAAACGCTAAGAAATTACAAAAGTTGCAGAATCATATTTTAGCCAAAATATTGAATGATAGTTTTTCATATTTACAACATGAATAAATTAGACGTGAATGCAGCTTTTGAAATACTCAGAATGCAAAAAAATTTCTAATTATTAAATGCGAGAGGCTGCAAACAGTCAATTTTATTTTGATCTAGCCATGTCTCGAGTCGAGATTTGAGATTAAGGTTTTAAATCAATGTCTCAGATTAGGCGAAAAGATGAGGGTCTACTCAGCAGAACGCGGGATAGGCTCAGAGAACGAGTATTCAAAATGCATATACGTGCTCTGTTAATTGTAGGTACTTTCGTGAATGATAAGTTGCATTTACATTGGCTGTATTCCCTTCATCAAATATCTCTTGCGATAAATTTAACTCGGTGATAAAGTGACAGAATGCACCAAAATTAAATTAAATTAAAAATATCGTGATAAACACTAGGGGCTAGTATATTGATGCATTTATCACGTTAAATGACGCGAAAAGCTTGAATTTATTATTTTGTTGTCGAAAGACATCCAAAATATGAGCATTAACGTTAAGAAAACGTTAAAGTTCGATGTTGCAATTCTTCCGATTTTTTGTTTACATTTTCCGATCTGTCAAATTTAACCAAATAACCACGAGTTAAATTTATCACTGAAGTGATATTCGCTGAAGGGAACACACCTATTAATTTATCATCCCTAGCACAGTTTAGTAGACTGACCGCCTGTTTTCCTGAAGTCCCCTTCACCGAAAGCAGACGTCATATTTTAATCTACTTTCAATAATTTAGAACGAAACCATAAATTTCACAATGTTCAGAAATGCTTAAATATTATTTTTAAATGTTACACCTTTCCCCATACGTACGATCTGACTCAACCCCTTAAACCCCATACGTTGTCATTTGTGTACGGCCCCTTATTGTTAGATTGAAATTGCTAATTACCTCCTTAATATCGAAGTGTAGTATATTTTTCATGTAAGTAGGCAACTGATTAACGACAGTAAAGTATCCAAATACAGAACATCCGTGTGTCACTATAATAGCCCATACGCAAGGTGCCGTAAATATCGACACCCACGGGACGTATGACGGCCTTTGTTTAGATGTTGTTGTACCGATGGCTTCTTCGATTTCTCGTCGTTCTTCAGGTGAAATCCGTGGATGAGCAGCTGGAGTTTCGTAAATAAAGATAAACCAAAGTATGGACCACAGTAGACCAACTCCTCCTACGAAATTTAATTTTTTAAAAATTTATTTGAATTATGCAAGTTTTTTTTTTGTTCACAGATGTTTGCTTACTTATATGTTGAGCAATAAACAGGTCTTGCTTGTTAGAACTTTTAAATTGATTATTCGGTGTTCAGTACCGAAAGAAGGACCAAGTTATTCAAAACATATGCAGAGGACCCGTACGTATCAGAATAGATGGGGCAAACAGAATAGATGTTGCCAAAATATTCGAACGTATCTAAGTAAATGTTGCCTTAACTCTTAAGTGTATTAAATTACGTCGACATTAAATTCGATTGGAAATTGCCGAAAGGGCAATATTGAAAAACCCTTCCGAAGAAACGGTATAGAAGTCTCTGCAAATATTCAAGAATTCGTCAAAATAAAAAAAAGTTCAAATAATTTAAAAAAAAGTCCAGGCGCTCAGATTCAAAAAAGTTTCTTCCGTAAATTGTAGGGAATTGATTTATCTTTTGATTGAAAGAAAGTTTTGAAAATCGGAAAAGATTTACTCGAGGTATGTACAAAAAACATTTTTGGTCCTAGCAGAGACTCTTTTTTAGTGCTCTAGCTAAGTACTAAGGCTCAAGATCAAAAAAGCTTCTTCCATAAATTGTCAGCCATATCCAGGCCTTTCAAACAAAAAAAAAAGATTTTGAAAATCGGAAAAGATTTACTCGAAAATCGAGTTATGTAGAAAAGACCAAAAACCATTTAAACGGCCATAGTTCATTGGCCCTTGGGCCGACAGCGCCCAGATTCAATCCCTAAAAAGATTTTTTGATTAACTTTTAGGGAAAAAGAAGTTTTTGAAAATCGGTTGAGTTTTACTCGAGTTATCGTGTTGACAGACTGACGAACGGACGGTGAATCGTCATCTAAGGGCCATGATCGGTGCTCCCCCCCTTTTCCCGGGTCGAAATTCGACTGGTTACAAACATCGTAGTAAACACATAAGACCCCTTTTCGAAGAACTTCGTTTTTCGTACGGGTCTAAAAAGGGTCTATTGCGTTTACCCTATTTACCACGACAAACATTGGACTGAATGAAGTCATTTTCGAAGCGCATAGCACCTGAATGGTTGTCAGATTTGTCATATGTGTAAACGTTTCTGCATAATGGTGCGCGGGTCGATTCGAATCTGGGTTCAGAGAAAATGTCGAAGACAAATTTAGCTATGGCTTGTGGACCTGTTTTCAACCAAGCACTATATTGCACTTATTGCATAGTTGTGTATTGTAGAAATCTGAAGCATTCGCACGATTCGAATCGGCTCCTGAACAATTTCTAAATAGCGATTCCAGCAATTGTGAAATTCATATTTTAACTCAAATTAGACCTGTGCGCCACCGAAAAAAGTGCCAAAGAGTGCGCGAAGAAAAAAATGTTCGGCTGTGCCGCGCGCCGTCGCCGATGCTGAAAAAACGTCACGCCGCCGCCATCAGCAGCCGAAAAGTGGTTTTATTCTCTATATTTGTGCCAACAACACAAGACAATGAACAATTTACATAGAAATTTTATATTTGCTACCACAATGGTATGTTCCAATTCGATCTTTCGATCAAGAAAACTGATACAGTGGATCTCACGATATCACTTATTGAAAGTCTTAAAATGGCAAATAAGTCACGAAAAGCTGCGATTTGTACTGCAATTTTTGGAAAAAAGATTTTTTTTTGAACCTTCAATTTTTGGGGTTTGAATGTCAAAGCAACTCCAGTTCCAACCATTTTTTAAAACTGTTTCCCACATTTTAAAATCTTTATGTTTTCAAGCTTTTTTCCCAGAGAGGTACATCACATGATTCAACTTTAAAGATGAGCAAAATCAGTCAAGTAGTTCCGGAAATGTGATTGAAGAAGCGTCCCAAACCGTGGATTTTCGAGGGTCAGTGAAACTTTTTCGCAAATATATCGGCAAACCACCGAAACCGTTCATTTTGGTGTAACATCAAAGCATTGAAAGTCTTATGTTTTCTGTCAGATTTTCGTGGAGAAAAGCTGTAATAAACAGAGGTCTGCATTTCAAGTTGGGCTGCCTGGTGCCAAAAAAGTTTCTTTGACAATGTTGGAGTGAGAAACGAGCACATTACTACACATTAGGTTGCCTAGTTGAGAAGTTTAAGTAAGCATGAATTTTCGACTAATTTCTAGTGCCTGAACTCCTTATTGCGACGTTTTGAAAAACATACTTCCGCCGCCGTCGAAATTTTGCGTCCGGCGTACACTTCTAAGTCAAAGAGTTTTACCAAAACTTAAAAAACCACAATTCGTGATCATCAATCAGGTGTAAATATTTTACTAGTACTTTTCGCCCCCTTGTCAGACTCTTTCAAGGCATAGGGGAGAGTGTATGTTTTAGCTAAATATTAGCATATCTAGTGTAATGTATAGATTATATGATGGAGAGAACGTGTGCTAATGTGTGCTTTTCGCCTGCGACTTCAGAACAGGGAAGGTCAGACATAGGGAGGGCGAAGTAGCAAGATGTATATATAGTAGAGTGTTTCTCAAATTTAGATGTTAAGTGGTACACTCACGGAATAGTGAAAACCGACACATATTTGCTTTTGTGTTTTACTTGAGTATGTGAATTTTTGCATGTATTTTTATATGGAGAAATCAATAAAGTCAGTAAACCACATCACTAACTTAACTTGCCCATTACATGGGACTACCGCTTACAATATCGTCATATTTTCTTTCTGTCGTGAAAATGTAGAGTAGTGGGGATGTTATATTTCCTAAGTCTTCGTTCAGCAGGCTTTCGTGTTTATGTCGGTGCGTGTGTTCGGCTTCATAGTACTCGATCTCCCACGTCTGGTTAATTGGTTGCATAAGTTTCAGTTCACTCATGTTCACTTCGTGATTCGTCATAAAGATGTGTCGGCCTGCTGCTGTCTTATTTTTCCACTTCGCAGACTTAATATGCTCATTAAATCTCTCAAATAATTTCCGAATTGTCATTCTTATGTACAATCGGCCGCAACAACCGCACCTTCTCTGTTAAATACTTGATTTGTGCAGGTCAAAAGGTTGGTATTTCAAAGTCTTTAGAGCTTGTCTCAACCATCTGTCATTTCTATGGACTAGGGTCATACCAAATTGTTTGTATTCAGGTCGGAACTTATTCGTTATACTAGGATAAAATCTGAGTGCGACTCGCTTGTTTGTCTCTCAATTTTAAAGCACTTTTTTTTGGACACTTTCTCTAACAAAATTTTAAGTGACCTTTTCCTTCTTATCTCTAATGGAATTTAAGTGATAAATAAGGTAACACTTAATCCCTTTTTTACTTATGGCAATATAAAACAGGAAATGTCCTAATATTTTTTCTGAAATTTTACCTATTTCGTGATACCTTTATACCATAAATCCATTTTGAATACCTTATTTAAAATCCTTCGTGGAAAGTGACCCTTGTCGTAACAGGGAGGTGCGGGAAAAGAGTGGAAAAACAAGATTTTTCCTAAATTTCTAATGTTTTCTTAGTTTGTTTTACAATTTATAAATGTTAAAGAATAAGTGTTGAAAAGTTCCTTCGGTTTTATATTGTTTATAAAATTTATTGAATTTATAAGTTTTAAGGAACCCAATTATTATTATCTCCAGAAACTAAAGATTTACAGTCTCGTGCTTTTTTTATTAGCTGTCAAAATTTAGCCATTTCGCAGTTTTGCCAATACAAAAAATTATTGAAAAATTAAAAAAATTATTGAAATACTCTTAAAAGCAGCTGAATTTTGAGAGTAAAGAAATTTTAAACTTTCTATTAGATGCCGTTGTTGTTACAAGGCAGTCTTGAAGATACCACGGAAATATTTACAAAAATCATAGAATATGTCGCTTTTTCCTGTTTAGTTCTTTAACTATTGTCAAATTTCATGATGTGTGATTGATATTAACAAGACCTGCAAAGCCCCTATTTGTAGTAATTTTCTTTTTTTCAAAAGATCCTTAAAGTGTTCATGTTCTTGCAAATGTGTTAGCCCAATAGATCAAAATTTTATCAAATTTCCTAGATTTCGACTATATTTTTCAACAAACCATTCTACATTACATACAGTAAATTCTTACATAACTCTTACACGAAATGAAAGTAATAATTTTTTTGAAAAAGTAGTTGCTGCCATTAGTGGATTTCACATTTCCGCAAATGTCATGCAGTTAGATAGTCGAAGTTTTATAAAATTTTCTGTGATTTTACTAATTTTACGAATTTCTTACGAATTTCTTGGAAATATTTTTGTCAGTTAACTTCTAATTTCTTCCAAAATCATTCAGTTTTATAAGTCTGGACTAGTCCTTTCCAAATAGCCATAATTTGTTAAAATTGGGCTATTTTTTGATGACGTTTGAGAAAATTTTGTGTTAATTTTACCAATTTTTGCATATCACCGTAAAACTCCAAATTTTTCAAGGAAATGGAGGAAATGAAAGTAGAGAAAATTCATAAAAAGTGGAAATTACGAAGATTGACGTTTTTAGCGCTTTCTTCCCTTTTTTGTCTTTCGTGGCGTCCAAATTTCTTCAAATTGCATACAGTTAGATTCGTCTTGACTAAAGACTTCCAATAAACCCTGTTTTGAATTTGGACAAAAATTAGATGAAGTTTTAGCAAGTTTAAGTTGATTTCCTTCATTTTTGTAGCGCTTTTGGTGCTTTTTTTACTAATATTCTTGTATAGTCCTTTTGGTTGACGCCAAATTTCCTCAAATTTTGTGCAGTTTGATAGAAATCAACAAGATCTTTTTAAAGAACCACTAAATGTTGAGATTTGACAACTTTTCGATGAAATTTGGGTCAAAATTGGCATTTTTAGCGCTTTTTTGCAAATATTCTTTTCCATTAGTATACAATTTCCTCAAATTTCATACTATTTCCTAGAATTAGTCAAGATCTTTCCAACGAGGCCCCTCTCAATGAGGTTGGACAATATTTAGATTAAATTTTAAGAAATTTTCTGTAAAATTTATTTTTTTTTGTAGCGCTTCTGGTAGCTCTGTGGCGCTACAAAAATGACTAAATTTTATGCTATTTCCTAGATTTCTTTCCAAGGAGCCATCACACGTCAAAATTGATAAAAGTTTAGATACTTTTTGGAGGAAGTGAATATTGTCAACTCTAGGAAATTTCCTACCCAACTTCCTAAGCCTTACTTTAGTAGTAGATAATGATAATTGGGTTCCTTAAAACGTATAAATTCAATAAATTTTATAAACAATATAAAACCGAAGGAACTTTTCAACCTTAATTCTTTAAAATTTATAAATTGTAAAACAAACTAAGAAAAAATTAGAAATTTAGGAAAAATCTTGTTTTTCCACTCTTTTCCCGCACCTCCCAGTGGTAGTGATTCATTCAAATTTATGGATTGTCGAAATGGTGAAAATGAATGGATGGTATTTGATCGCAACATGAGTCAAGTTGAACAGAGACCAGAAAACTGCTATGAGAATTTATATTTTACCAGAAATGTGCGATGGTACTGTATCTTAATGTAATGTCGTCTGTCCGTAGAAGTCCCGCTGAAGTGAGAGATGATATTAAAAGCGGAGCTTTGAAAGTGTTGAGGGAGATTGTCAGAGAGAAACCGTTCCAAAGAGTTACTGGAGATTTACAATAGCGCGTACGTATAAAATTTCCCAGCCGCAACAGAAAATTCTTTTGTTCTAGCTGTCAAACATACGTCGGCCAAATTGAATTTTTTCAATTTTGCCAACGTATCTTTCCAATACAGCAAACATTTGAATTTTTTTGATTGACTTTATTTTCAAGACATTTTAGTGTGTGATTAAATAATTTTGCACGAAATATGAAAATTATTAACTTTCTTGATGTTTAGCGTGTGACTTGTAAGTTAACTCGTGGAAATGCACTGAAAATATGCATCACAAAATTGTTCACATATTTTTGTTTGTTTATTGTGGTGTTAATCTGTCACTTTTACGTCGCAAATCAGCAATGGAAATAATACGTTGCAACGCACTGTGAACTAGGAGTTACTGCTGATTTAGAGTGCGGCGTACGTATAAATTTCCAATGCTGGATTGCGATGGAAAATGACAGTTCACGCAAAAACAATATTTCGGAGGCTTTTCTATGATATAGTTTTTCAGTATATTTTCGCATATTAACATGCAATTTACACCTTAAACAACAAGAGAAGTCAATATTTCTCATATTTGTTTAAAAATTATTTAATATCAAACTCTAATTTCATTTAAAAGATCTCACTCAAATCGTATCACTAAAACATTAAAAACTTTGTTTACAATTTTGAGTTGCTGAATTGCTGTATTGAAAATCTATTGGAAAGACACGTTGGCAAAATTGAAAAATTTCAATTTTGCCGACGTATACTTGACAGTTAGAACAATAAGAATTAGCTTTCGACTGGAAAATTTTATACGTACGCCGCGCCGCACTCTAAATCAGCACTTACATAAATATGATACTTCACAGAATATACCCAGTTGCAAATGTATAAATACCTCTGTTCAATTTACATGAAAGTATCGCCTGTTGGTGATGTCCAGCACTAAAGCATCGTTGAAAGACGATGCTAAGTGCGGATGGCGATATTGTTCTGATGGGAAATTGCTTGCATAATAAGAATAAACTATTTTTGAAGGGACTACTTCATTGCTTTAATAAAAGGAACGTCTTTCGTTCTCTGCCTCTAGGTTTCCCTTGTTGATTTCTCATCCCATTCGAAGTTAGGTTTGCATTGCTTTTTTGAGATATAAAAGGCAATGCAGAACAGTACATTAATTTAGTTCCTCAGGTAGGACGTAGGTGGAATCTACTATTGCATTGCCCTTTTTTAGCTTTTGGCTTATAAAAGGCAACGCAACTTTGCTTTAATTCCTCGGAACTCTTCTAGCAGGTCGGACGTATGTAGATTCACATTTTATTCTGCTAAAGCATTCACACACCAAAATCGGAACACAGGAAATTCGATAAAAGACCAGGTAATTCTCAAAAAATTCAATCCACAAGTTTTAGGTCAACTGATAATAAGTAAAACTACAAACCTATTACTAGAATTCGAAATTTTGTTTCAAAATGTGGTCGTTACAAGAAATATAAATCAGAAATCAAAAAATTGCTTTGCACAAATTTCTCCAAATTTGAACTACATTAGTTTCACTTGTATTAAAAACATTGAAAGTGCCTTGAATAGAGTCTTTGACGATTGTCGGACACTACAAGGGAACTTTGGCTGTCAACAGGGCTAGTGGATAAGATCACAAATACGAGCAGTCCTACTGAAGACTAACCAAGACGGAACTGTGTTCCGTCAATGAGAGCGCTGGACTTACGTGCGAATATTGAGTCAGAAAAATGATAGAAGTCGTTTCTAACATGCCAATAATCATATCGGTGATTTGTATAAGTCTGATGGTTGTAATAAAAGACTGGACAAGACAGAAAAGCAAAACCGGATTTAAAGAAATGAAAAAAACTTTGGTACAATGTAGTGTTGACCAAATTTAGAGTTATTTAATTTAAGGCTCTAAAATGTATGTTAAAGGTGAACCCTTGCAGCTGTAGCGGCACATATCTTTTGTAACAAATAATCCTGGGGGAATGCTACGTTATTTGCAATATATTGGGGAGGTCAAATCTACTAAGAAGGTTATGAATTGTGAGACAGTAATTGCACCTGACCACAATGCAGAGATTTCAACTCTAAGTGAACTATCAAGCGCTTTCCCTACATTATGACGTGCTTGCAATAACGACTTCTGGCATTCATTGGAGGCTATCATTGTCCTAGTAACTTCTAGCCATGGTAAGCCACTGGTCTTTCTTTAGGATGATCAAGAAACGGCACCTACGTGGCTGACCACAATTTCTCACAAAAAACATTCATTCGCTTAAGTGGTACCAGTTCGTTCGTATCAAAAAAGAAGTAGTTGTAATTACGTCTAAATTAAAAAAGGGACGTGACTCCTTAAAAATAATAAACTAATTGCAAAATTCTAGAAATAGAATTGCTAGAAAAGCTCGTCCCGAAGTTGTGCAGAACCTTATGGGCTGCTTCAGCGAAAACTCTTTGAAAATTATCCTGTCAAACATCATATAAGTTCAAGATTTTTTCAAATCGTACCTAGAGGGTTAATGTATCTATTAAAAAAATTTCGACATCGTACCAATTACTTTTCATTCAAAATTTTAACATTTTCCGCGTTCCGATTTTGGTGTGTGAATGCTTTATTGCATTGCTTTTTTAGACCCGTACGAAGAACGAAGTTCTTCGAAAAGGGGTCTTATGCGTTTACCACGACTTTGGAACCAGTCGAGTTTCGACCCGGGAGTAGGGTAAAAGGTAATCAAAAAATCTTTCTTGGGATTGAATCTGAGCACTGTCGGCCCAAGGGCCATTGAACTAGGGCCGTTTAAGTTGCTTTTGGTCTTTTGTACATAACTCGAGTAAATCTTTTACGATTTTCAAAAACTTTTTTTTTTGTTTGAAAGTCCTAGGTTAGGCCGACAATTAATGGAATAAACGTTTTTGATCTTGACCCCTAAGACTTAGCTACAGCATTAAAAAAGGGTCTCTGCTAGGGCCAAACGTGTTTTTTGTACATAACTCGATTAAATCTTTTCCGATTTTCAAAACGTTTTTCTTAATCAAAAGATAAAGCAGTTCCCTACAATTTATGGAAGAAACTTTTTTGAATCTGAGCGCCTGGACCCAGCAAAATCTTTTTTACTTTGGGTTGCTGGACCTAGCTAGAGCCCTAAAGAAGCGGACCCACTAGGGCCCTACTTGTTTTTTATACATAATTCAATTAAATTCCATCCGATTTTCGTGATTCTTTTTCTATTCGATAGGTAATGAAAGCCTTAAGCAAAAATTTCAGCCCGGGCCGAGCCAAAGATGGCCGCCAATGTTAGGGTGGATCGATCATGTCAATTTATTTTGGAAAAATTCAAATATTTGAAAACTATAAGGGATAGAAGATCGGTGTCAAAATCAAAGTTGTTGGTTTCGGTGTGGTGCATGTCGTGATGCCTGCCAATATGGCCGCTAATTTAGGGTGAATCGATCTAGGCATTTTATTTTGGAAAAATTCAAATATTTTGAAAACAATAAGAGATAGAAGATCGGTTTCAACGGCAAAGTTGTTGGTTTCGGTGTGGTGCATGTCGTGATGCCTGCCAATATGGCCGCTAATGTTAGGGAGGATCGATCTAGGCAATTTATTTTGGAAAAATTCAATTATTTTGAAAACTATTAGAGATAGTGTCAAAGGAAAAATTGTTTGGTTTCGGTGATACGCATGTCATGATGCCTCCCAATATGGCCGCAAATGTTAGCGTGGATCGATCTAGACAATATATTTTCGAAAAATTCAAACATTTTAAGAAATAGAACTGAAATAGAACTGAAGAAATAGAACTGTCTATGGAAGTATGGGTCAGAGGCCCTTCCTAAGTGCTCCAGGTCGGTTCTAATATCGGAGGTAGTACAAATAACATTTTTTGAAAATATGTCTGAAAAAAAAGTTTTTACTTTTTTTAAACTATTTTAACTACTTTTTATTTTGACGAATGCTTCAATATTTGGAGAGACTTTTACACCGTTTCGTCGGACGGGTTTTTCAACATTGCCCTTTCAGCAATTTCCAATCCAATTTAATTTCGACGTAATTTTACACTTAAGAGTTAAGGCAACATTTACTTTGATACGTTCGTATCTTTTTGCAACATCTATTCTGTTTGCCACATCTATTCTGATACGTACGAGTCCCCTGCATATGTTCTTGACTCATATAAGGCAATGCAAAACGACACTTTGCTTTAGTACCTCGGAACTCTTCAAGCAGGTCGGAAGTGTAGGTAGATTCACATTGGAATCTATACTATTGCATTGCCTTTTTTTAGCTTTCGGCTTTGCTTTAGTTCCTCTCGGAACTCTTCAAACAGGTCGGTTCACGCTGAAAATTTGTGACCGACAAAGAAACAGCAAAACTTCTGACTTTATAAATTAGTAATAATTGTTTCCTCATGTAACGAATTACTTTCGCAGGGTCCACTGTAATATGCTATTTCCATGAATGACTATTCTTACATACATTTACGTTTCTGTATAAACTTTAAGTCATACGTTACTTGCATTTGGAGCCGTGTCTAGAGCATTAATTAAATTAAACATTATCCTAAATTTTATAGTCCTCATTTTATAAAGAAATTAAAAAAGATGTCCGCACTTCGAATTGAGCTCAGGACATCCGCGTCAGAGTCGAACGCACTGACCACTACTCCTCGGTGGCGCCTAATTTACGACGATTAAAAATCGAATCGTTATCAACCTTGTCGAAAATACATACGTTTTACTTTTTTTTAATTCTCAACGCGTATGTGTTGTCTATACATGTCATGTCATTGATTTTCAGAGAGGTGATTTATTAGCTGGGACACTAGAATATTGCGATTGGAGCATGAAGAAATACATTCAATTTTATACGAAAACATAACCAAAGACCCGTACGTATCAGAATAGATGTGGCAAACAGAATAGATATGGCAAAGAGAATAGATGTTACAAAAAGACTCGAACGTATCCAAAGATACAAATAAGCAAACAATCCAACGTTTTATGTTCTTTTATAACTATAAGAGTTTCAAAGATCCATAGAAATCACCCAAGGTAATGTCAAAGGCCCTACCGAAGTACGTCTCAGACCATTCAAATCTAGAAAAGCTTATATCCAAGGACTAACTCGTTTTTCCCTAAAATCCAGAAACACGTGTTATCTAAAATTTTATTGTCTACAACTTTGTCCTTGGAAGCAACTTTCTACCTCTCATAATTCTGGAGATCTGGGTCATCCTGCCCAATTATGGAAGTGGCCATATACCAGGATTGGACCATATTTCCCCAAAACCCTGAAACACGTGCTCACTTAAATTTAATTCTCTACAATTTTTCCTTTGGAACCAACTTTCTAACTCTCATAATTTTAGATATAATGGGTCATCCTGCCCAATTCTGGAAGTGGCCATATACCAGGATTGGACCATATCTCCCCAAAACCCTGAAACATGTGTTC
>CM055403.1:91787859-91811357 GCA_029228625.1 Pseudolycoriella hygida
ACGCAAGTCGTTGTCCCTTCTTCCAAAACAACTGATATCACAACAAAATCCCTTTTAAAAGGGAAATGTGACGCAAGTCGTTGTCCCTTCTTCCAAAACAACTGATATCAATTTGGGTGACGCTGAACGCTTCGAAACGCAAAAAAACTTTCAAAATATTTTCACATTTGATTAAAAAAATGCGTCACAAATGCCGGACACTGGTGTTATAGTTTCTCTGTTCTTTCAGCTTTCACACCGCAAAAATTTGACTTGAATGTAGGAATGTATGTAGTATTTTTGTACAGGAAGTCAAATTTTTGCGTATAAAATTGAAAGAACAGAAAAACTATAACACCAGTGTCCGGCATTTGTGACGCATTTTTTAATCAAATGTGAAAATATTTTGAAAGTTTTTTTGCGTTTCGAAGCGATCAGCGTCACCCAAATTGATATCAGTTGTTTTGGAAGAAGGGACAACGACTTGCGTCACATTTCCCTTTTAAAAGGGTTTTTGTTGTGATATCAGTACTTTTGGAAGAAATTGAAACCGATCAAAAATATCAAAAAAGCCTGATGGAAGTTGAAAAGTGCTAGAGAAATCCACAAAAATCCTTGAGAATCCCTTAAACCTAGGAAGCTCCATTGCATGATTTCACTCATGTCGAGAATAACCGAAAAATATCAAAAAATCTGATGGAAGTTGAAAAGTGCTAGAGAAATCCACAAAAATCTTTGAAAATCCCTTAAACCTATTAAGCCCCATTGGATGACCTCACTAATATCGAGAATAACCGAAAAATATCAAAAACTCTAATTGAAGTTGAATACCTCACTCACCCAACTGTGACACTCACACACATACACATTATTTTATATGGGATTTGTATGGGAGCTTCCAGGAGCTCTAGCGCCCAAACGAAGCCGGTGACCCCACTTTTTTAAAATCTTAGATGGCGTGGAATGCCCATCCGAAGGTCCCTGCAAAATTTAAAGAAGATCTGACCGCCAGTTTTCGAGAAATCGCCAAATCATACAAATGGAAATGCCACAACTAACTAACTAACCCACTAACTAACTAACTAACTAACTAACTAACGTAGGATGTATACATTTTCTTTGGCTCCTATGAAGCAGCACATTTTGTATGGAAAATGACGATTTTCTAATGGTCATATCTTCGGATCCACTGGACCGATTTTAATGAGTGAAAGGTCGATTTCAATCAAAATTTTACGTAGAATCCGATAAACTAGGTCTCAGGGGGTACGACGCAAGGGAAAAAAGTCGAAACTTAGCTGTATATATGGTTCCGCAGTCTACGAAAAAAAATTCTGATTTTTTTAATCGTATAGGGACTTGCGTCACGGGCGCAATGCTACCGCGCGCCCATGATCAGGTCGGTTCAGGTCGGTTCAGGTCGACCCAGGTCAGGTCAGGTCAGGTCAGCCATAAATCAGGTTCAGGTCAGGTTCAGGTCAGGTCAATTGTAAAACAGGTCAGGTCAGGTTCAGTCGTTAAAGAAATGACCTGAACCTGACCTGAAACTTTTCAGGTCAACTGTTTCAGGTCACAGGTCAGGTCAAAAGTGACCTGTTCCGAGCTTTAGTCTTCAGCAGACACTGTCGACCATCGAATATCACTCATATTAAAACAGGCTGTCTTTAATCAAATTACGGAAATTCTCATCAACGACTGATGATTCATCAACCGGAAAATTCATAAAATTGGGTACATGGGCACAGAGGAAACATGTAGAGGCTAACTTCCAACTGACACAGTTTCTGTTGGCCCACGAATTCTTCAGGAAATACCTGCACAGGTTTGGGTTCACATTGTCACCTTTCTGCACGACATGCGAGGGAGAGGAAGAGACTGCGGAGCACGTGTTATTTGTCTGTCCCCGTTTCGAACAAGAGCGAGGTGAGCTGATGACTGTGAGTAGGTCAGATGTAAATGCCGAAAACATAATATCGGAGATGTGCCGCGATGAGGAGGTGTGTAGAGTATCGGATAATGTAGTTGCGAGCTGCAAAGTGCATGGAGAGACGATCAAAGAAGACAGTAACTCCCCGAAGTAATGCTGTGGAGGTTTCAGTTGGTAGGTCATTGAAGAATGGAATCCAACTCTACCTTGGCCCGGGAGGACCGGGTGTCTATGAAGATTTCCCCACCCTTATAAAAAACTCTCAAAATGTGTTGAAATAAGTGGGACTCAGCTATGGACCTTGCAGTTATTGAAACGCCAGTGATCGAACAAACGATGTTTATTACATAAACGTACGAACAAGACTAAAATTGGTATGCAAAGAGCATATCATCCGAATGACATGTAACAATAGATTATGATGCAGGGTTACATAAACTATAATATCCAACACACTCCCTGTTTATTAACCCTCATCAAAAAAAAAATTACTTTGAAAGTCAACTATTACATAAAATTTACAAAATTTTACATTAGTTCTTTCGCAACTAATTCCACGACTTGTTTCTAACCGAACATTTTGCGACAAATTCGCTTCAACGTCCTTCATTTTCGTTGTTGAAGGAATGTCTTTCAACTTTCGATAGCAATCCTCATACGAACAATGTATCAACTGATTCACTGAGATTTCCAAATACGTTCCAACCAATTCACTGCAACGTCCTCCGTTTTCGGTGTTGATGGAATTTCTTTCACATTCCGACAGCAACCACCGCCAAATATTGTCTCTACTGTTCACTAAGCATTCGTTGCGCAACCAATTCACTGCGACTTTTGATTAAAATCATCATAAAACCATCTATGACCAAACACTTTGGTGTTGAGTTAACCGCCAAGTTCAAGCGCACACCAAATTCACCTGAAAGCTCATATATTTCGCAACCAGTTGTCCACACCGCAAATAGTTCGAAGACCTTGATCTACTATTCCACGTTGCACCAATTTATTGTCCAGAAATTTCTTTTAGGTTAATGACGACTCCACTGCTCCAGTTATTTTCACGTAACCAAATAACAAAACGAATCTAGTTATTTTCACGACCAAACAACCAAACGATTCCAGTTATTTTCACGACCAAACAACCAAACGATTCCAGCTATTTTCACGACCAAATAACAAAACGAAAATCCAGAAATTTCTTTTCTCCCTATTTTAACGTAGCCAAATAGTCAAACGATGCTTTAAAAAGTTTCTTCCAACTGAGTCTTTTGTTCGCCAAACAACCGTTCAACAAAAATGTCTTCAAACATTGACTGAAGTTCAATCATTGAACAAACAAAATTCGTACTGCTTTAATTTTAACACATTCCAAAAACTGAAGTAATTCTTTTCGCACTTATTTTGTTATTCCAGTAAAAGAGCTTCGTGCTGATAACGTGTTGAAATAAGTGGGACTCAGCTATGGACCTTGCAGTTATTGAAACGCCAGTGATCGAACAAACGATGTTTATTACATAAACGTACGAACAAGACTAAAATTGGTATGCAAAGAGCATATCATCCGAATGACATGTAACAATAGATTATGATGCAGGGTTACATAAACTATAATATCCAACAAAATGGTCAAAAAATTCGTGTACCTTGGATCGGAGCTGAACGCTAACAACGTTATTACAGCCTTATTAAAATCTTGAAGTTCAAGTCAGTAAGCCGAAATTCAAAATGCACAATATACAGATCTGTGATCAGACTGGTAGTTACATATGGCTCGAAGTCGTGGTGCTTGACACAAAAAGATGAACAATCGGGTTCGAAGAAAATTATTGCGGGCAATATTTGGACCAATATTTGACCAAAGACAGAATCGATGCCGCAGACAATTGAATTATGAGCGTAGTCAGCTTTATGGAGAGTCGGGCATAGTCAGAACTACCAAAATAATACTAGTAAAATACGACTGTTTTGTGGTGGTTTTATGACGGTTTTCAAAAATACGTAATTTCACTGAAAACTATTTAAATTCACACATTCACACGTCGTTTGGCAGCAAAGCTTGGTTGCAACGCGATGCGTGAACAGGTGTGAGAAGTGTTTCATCATACTCCGAAGTTGTACCCGTTTTTGTGGCAGTGTTATGCCACTCCGTCACTGCTGTTTTTTGGAGATAACACTATCGCTTCCCAAGCTGGGGACCAACAGGGGGATCATTGTGGCCCGCTGATATTCTGCTTGACCATTCATTCATTGCTTAGCAAATCGAACTCTGAAGTCAATGTCTGGTATCTCGACTATGGATCACTCGCCGAACAACCACAGGTCGTTTTGCGGGATTTCAAGTCACTCATCGATACAAGTGCCAGAGTTGGTTTGACAATAAACCCATCAAAGTGCGAAATTCACTTTTGCGGCGAAATTGATAACGTTATTTTGGAAGCTTTCAACGAAATATCACCCGGAATTCAGGTAATCCAGTCCGAAATTGAACTGCTGGGGGCTCCATTGTCATTGCAGGCGGCCAGGAAACTTTTGTTAAAAAACTGGACAACGTCAAAGCAAGTTTTGAAAAGTTGAAAATGATCGAAAGTCACGTAGTGTATTTTCTGCTGAAACATTGTTTCTGGATCCCGAAACTCCCATTTATAGTTCGCACTACACCGACGTGGATATTTCAAAACATTGTTGCAACTTTCGATAAATGCTTTCAAAGCGTATTTGAATCAACCACAAATATTAATTTTAGCGTCGACAAATGGAACTTGTGTTGTCTGCCAACAAACGATGGTGGCATTGGTGTCCGTAAACCTAAAGATATTAGTCCATTGACGAATGGAGTATTACTCACACCCAATTTCCAGCAAAAAGAGTGGGACAATATCAACATACGAGCGACCAAATCATATTTCAATTGTGTGGACAAAACAAATGCGGCGAGATTTCTGGCATCACAAAACAATGAATCAAGTCAATGGCTTCCTTCCAAGATCATAGGCACCTTACTCAGCGATAGCACATTTCGAATCTCAGTTGCTCTTCGTTCTGGCTGTGATGTATCTACACCATAGTAGTTGCGGGGAAGCATTCGTGAATTAAGATGGAATTCATGGCTTGGCTTGTCGTAGAAGTGCTGGCAGGTTCGGGAGACACTCTGAAGTAAACAAAATTGTGAAACTGGCATTGGCATCTGCTCAAATACTTTCACGTCTGGAGCCACATGGCCTGAATAGTGGCAACAGAGAGAGACCAGACGGAATAACGTTGATCCCTTGGCCTAGTGGTCGATTTTTGCTATGGGATGCATCGTGTTTGGACACATTGGCTCCTTCATATATCGACGTGTCATGTAGAGCGGATGGCAAAATAGCCGAAAAAGCTGCATCATTAAAGCGGAAAAAATACAAGGACATAACTCAGGCGGAAAATCACATTTTCGTACCAATTGCAATCGAATCGATGTTGCCCATTTGCTTGGAGGGCAAAAAATTTATTTCGGAAGTCGGTAGAAAGATTGCGGAAGTGACAGATGAGTTTCGGGCAACTCAATTTTTACATCAGCGGTTGAGCATCGCATTGCAAAATTTTAATGCTGGCTGCATTTCTGGAACCTTCACCGAGTCCTCCCGTTTGGACGAAATATTTCTATTGTAAAAATTCTTATGTTATCTTTTTTCCCATATTATGTTGGGAAAATTCACACATTAATGTTATCGCAACGTATTATGGCCACTTCAATTAATTTGTTTTAATTCACAAGAATGAGAACGAAATTGGATTAATTAAAATTAAATTAAAATTAAAAATTAAAAATAAACCGATTGAAGTCTGACATTTGGAGCGCGTTCAGCAATTATTTCTTCGTTCAGTTAATCGTAAGTGAGAGCTGTCAAAGTTCACTGAGAGTGTCAAATTTCTACACATATGTCGGTGATATGGGAAGTTTTGTGAGAGCTAGCTGTCATGATTGTTTACATTTTCATTTTTAAGCAACATTATTGATGATTGCATGAAAATTATTGCAAAATTTATTTCAATGATCAATATTTGAGTTGTAAATTAGTAAAATCGATTTATATTAGGAAAAAATAGTTTCGAAACATATAAAACCTAAAAAAAATAATTTTTATACTTTTGTGTTAAAACAAAAACGACAGTAAATAGCTGAACGATATTGTGAAAGTTGTCATATATCCTTTAACGATTCACCAGTGAATCTTATCGGACAATAATTGCTGTACACGCCCTTGATCTGCGTTCATATATTTTTCTTCTTTTCCATCTTACCTCTACTTCGAACTTAGGGAAGCACATATGACCATTGATAAGTTAATGATTTGTTTTATCTTCCGATTATTTTGTTTATCCCAGTGACTCGTTTATGTTAAAGGTATATACATTCCATTAAATTATTTAATTAAGGGGACTCTACCGCAGCTTCAAGTAAAAATTAAATATGAGGTTCAAACTTACTCGTTAATCTGCTAAAATTTTTGCTTTGAGGCATTGTACACTAGAAATAGAACAGAAAAATACCCATTAGTATTCCATGCTGTATGCAAAATAATTTAAATAGTATTGATTTAAAAAACTCGAAGGTTCTGACTTAATGTTTTACTTAGTAGAAAATTCGTAAAGTTACCGCAAAATTTTGTTCATCGTTAGTTCTTACTCACATAACCAAAGATCCGAGCGTATCAGAATTATGTGGAAAACCGAACAGCTTTTAAGTGCGAACTTATCAGAATTGCAAATTGCTGCAAAGTTTTTGAAAGTATCACAATTCGAACGACCCACACAAATTAACCAAACCCTTGCCTAAGGGTCATCGGGGAAACGGAAGTAGGTTGGGCGCTTGGCTAACTCCCAGACACCGTAAAAACAGATTTGTTATGAATTCTACAACACAGCCTCCGATC
The DNA here is from genome assembly GCA_029228625.1 of Pseudolycoriella hygida. Taxonomy (NCBI): domain Eukaryota; kingdom Metazoa; phylum Arthropoda; class Insecta; order Diptera; family Sciaridae; genus Pseudolycoriella; species Pseudolycoriella hygida. The sequence goes on from CM055403.1 coordinate 91,794,679, forward strand.
GGACAGGATAAACGGCAACGACTCAAGCAACGGAAAAGGTACAATGATTTAAAACTAGGAACATGGAATGTAAGATCTTTGTTGCGGCCAGGAGGATTGAGATCTCTCACAAGTGCGCTAAGAGCGGCAAAAATTGACATCACGGCAGTGCAAGAAACGAGATGGCCTGGAAAGGACACCATGATCAGTGGAGACTATAAGTTCTACTACAGTGGAAAAAGTAATGACGGTCCAAGAGAGTATGGAACAGGTTTCATGATTTTCGGCACAGCTAGAACGCGGTGATTGGCTTCAATCCTGTTGACGAGCGATTTTGCTCTCTACGGATAAGAGGAAAATTTTTCAACTATACAGTTATTAACGGCTACGCACCCACGGAGGAAAAAGACAACGAAGCGAAGGAGCTATTTTACGAGAAAATGGTGCAGATAAATGATGGAGCGCCGAAACGTGACATTAAGATTCTGCTTGGAGATCTGAATGCCAAGATAGGTCGCGAAGTCTTCTATCGTCCCACAATTGGTAAATACAGCCTCCATGAAAACTCTAACGACAACGGTACGCGGGTAGTTCATTTCGCAGCATCAAGAAACATGGTTGTGAGCAGTACGTATTTCGAACATAAAAACATCCACAAAGCGACATGGGTATCACCTGATGGACAAACCAAAAACTAAAACCAAATTGATCACGTTTTGATAGATGGACGGCACTGTTCAAATGTATTGGATGTCAGGAGCTGTAGAGGACCAAATGTTGATTCTGACCACTACTTGGTTGAAGTGGTTGTTAGGTCTCGCATATCGGTCCAACACAACCGACAACAGGCATTGAAAAAGTGGAACGTTGAAAAACTGCGGAACGAAGACATCAAACACAAATACGTGGATAGTTTGGAGAGAAAAATTATCGAAGAAATGGTCAGCGAGCAACACAATATAGACGATGCGTGGAATCAAATCAGGCGAAATGTAGAGAGCGCCGCGGCAGAGACTTTGGGAGCGAGAACGGGAAATAAAAGAAATAACTGGTTCGACGGTGAATGTCAGCAAGCTCTGGAGAACAAAAATGCAGCTCGACTAAAAAGTCCGTTTCGATACACTCGAACAGGCCAGGCAGAGTACCGTTCGAAGAGAAATTTCGCTCGAAAACTGTTCCGAAACAAAAAACGGCTGCAGGATAGGAACGTTTTGATCGAAATTGAAAAGCTTGGCAATAGGAAGGAAACTCGGAACTTCTTTGGGAAAGTAAACGAACCCAAAAATGGTTACAGTCAACAACCTTTGCTGTGTAAGGACAAGAATGGATTGGTCTTAGCAGATGAGGAAAAGTGCATTGCGAGATGGGCTGAGTACTTCAAAGAACTGCTTAATCCGAACACACCGCTCAACCGAAACGAAGAAAACAGCGAATTTCCATTTCATACTGCGCAACCATATATAGAAGAACCAACGATGCAAGAAGTTGAAGCTAAAATTTCGAGGCTCAGAAATTTCAAAGCCCCGGGGACGTACAATCTACCCGGCGAACTTTTCAAGAACGGTGGCAACGCGCTATATATGGAGATGCACGAGCTCATCACGCGTATATGGAATGTCGAGGAGTTACCGGAAGAGTGGAAGACCAGCTTACTTTGTCCCATATACAAAAAAGGTGACAAAATGGAGTGTGGCAATTTTCGAGGAATTGCTCTGCTTTATATTACTTACAAGATATTTGCAAATATTCTTTACCAGCGCCTTCATCCATACATGGAAAACTCTGTAGGTGAATACCAAGGTGGTTTTCGTGTAGGTCGTTCAACATCGGACCAGCTGTTTAATATCAGACAGATCTTGGAGAAGTGCAAAGAGTACAACATTGAAAGACACCATTTGTTCGTTGATTTTAAGGCAGCCTATGACAGTGTTAGAAGAAGTAAGCTATGGAGAGTAATGGAGGAATTTGGAATCCCCAACAAACTGATCTCGCTAACCATGTTAACACTGAACGGTGCTAATAGCCGAGTAAGGATCCGTAATCAACTGTCAGAGATTTTCGACATAAAGGAAGGCCTACGTCAGGGAGATCCTCTCGCGACGCTGCTCTTTAACCTGAACCTTGAAGCAGCTGTGCGCACCATGGACATAGATTCCAGCGGCACCATTTTCACCAAGTCCAGTCAGTTGCTAGGTTTCGCAGACGACCTGGACATACTTGATCGGAAAATGGATGTTGTTAAAGACAAGTTTATGGCCTTGGAGAGGAAAGGTACCTTGGATTGACAGTTAATGACGATAAAACGAAATACATGATCATCCCGCCTTCGAATCAACACCAGGAGGAAACCGTAACGATCGACACACACACATTCAAAATGGTCAACAAATTCGTATACCTCGGATCGGAGCTGAACACTAATAACGGCATGGCGGACGAAATTAAGAGACCAGTATTTGATCAAAGGCAGAACCGATGGCGCAGACGATTCAATCATGAGCTGAGTCAGCTTTATGGAGAGCCGGACATAGTCAGAACTACCAAAATAAACCGACTGCGTTGGCTCGGTCATGTACAACGAATGGAAGATCATCGTATTCCGAAAAAAAATCCTTAAAACCAGACCGGAGGGCAAGAGAGGTGCAGGGCGTCCAACCGACTTAAAAACTGTGGGATATGTTAGCTGCGAATAGGTCCGGTTGGAGAAGCATGTTGCAGAAGGCCAAGACGCTTAATGGGTTGTAGTGCCGGTTAAGTAAGTAAAGTAATGTTGAAAACCCTACCGAAGTACGGCAACCTTGAACGCTCGTTCTCTAAAATTGCATCTTCTACTACTTTCATAGTCTTTTATAGTCCTCGCAATTCTAGAAGTGAAAGTTGCTTCCAAAGGCAAAATTTATTATTTTAGTATTTTATTTCAATTAATTACCTAAAGATACTAATCACATGTTTCATTTATATTAATAAAGCTAACACAATTTTCATCTTCAGTTTTATTAAGCGAAAAAAAAGGGCTACTCACAATGGCGCAGCCAGTAAAAAAACGATCTTTTCAAAACAAATTACAAAAAATAAAATTCATCTACTCTACCTTTCCCTAATGTGTTCCAAGATGCAATAATAAGAAAAATAAAAATAATAATTATAGAGAGAGAGAGAAAAAAAATGAAACTAGAACAAACAGAAAATTAGAACAAATCAATTCATAAAAAATTTAATGAGAATAAATACAACATTAAGAAATTAATGGTGTTGTCAGCAGTGACTTACGGATGTAGTCTGTCTGACTGACCGTGAGAGCATAAAATTTATTGTGGTAGGATCCGCTAGAAATTAAATTTTTATAATGGAAGATGTAAGTTTAGAAAACAGAGTAACATATGACACTTATTGGTAAACCACGTATGTGAAACTCTGTAGGTTGCGAATGAATTTTGGAAATATTATTAAACTTTTGGAAATATTATTAAACTAAATTTAAAACGCTCAAAACGCAAAATTTTAAAAAGGTCTGGAATGGACGAAATTTTGATGCGTTTTTAAAAGTGCATCGAAAATGGAGTAAAAAAACTCATAGTATCAACCCAACCGGCAAAAAGTGCATTGAAAAAGGAGTTATGTTGATATTGTGAATGCCGCAAACTCGACTATTATGGATTTATTAGTCGAGGCTATTGTGAATGCTCGAAAACTCGACTAATATGAATTTATAAGTGGAGGCTACTGTGAATGTTTGTTTTAATTAGAATTAATGGTCACACATTTAGTTGAGAATGACCTCAAAATGTTGTCTGACAACAATGCATGGATAAAATTAAGTTTTTTACAATTTCTCCCCATTTTTAATGTTTTTATTTGCCCATTAAAACTCAAAATATTTTGAAAAACAATTCTTTTTTTGAACCTTGAAATTTCAGTGCAAAGCATACTCATCAACCGATGCGTATTTGAATCAAAATAATAATTCACATGAAGAGTATATTTTACTTAAATTGTTTTGTTTTTCCATTATGTCGAGAACGATAAAAAATTAGAAATCCATCTTGTACCACATGTGTCTATTAGAGTGCTTGGTTAGAGAAAAGTCCACAGGGCGGCGCCCGCCGGCGGGGACTTTTCTCTAACCTCGCACAATAATAGCCATATGTGGTAGGAGTTGCATTAATAACTATTGTTGCATGAGACCAACATACATACTTTATCGTGGAGTCTTTAAATCAAAATCAAAATACATAAGCGCCAACAGTAAATTCAAGTTCACATAAAATAGGCAAAGACTTAACCGCGACGCGAAAACTTATATTACTCGAGGATTAATTAAACGACAAAAGTTGTTCTCGAAGTTGTTAAAACGTACGATGAGTCGGGACTAACAAACGAAGGTTTCTAAGGAGACGGTTTACCTGAAGCTTCCTCAGGAGCTGTGGTGCATCAATACGTCGATTCAAAAGATCATGAATAACGAATGCACAAGCGTTAAGCCTACGTCTCGCTAGGGAATCAATATCAAGAATCTTACACCTTGATTCATACGACGGCAGCCTAAAATTGTACAAATTAAAACTTTAAAGAACACTTGTTTTAGGATTTTAGGGAAGACGACCCATCCCTGGGATATAACCACTTCTAGAATTAGGGGGAGTGACTCATTTCTCGAGAGCTATGGCAGTTAGAAAATTGCTTCCCAAGGCAAAGTTCTAGAGATTAAATTTTTAGAGAAAACGTGTTTTTTTGTCAGTTTATTATGGGTAGTATTATAATCGATCACCCAAAAATAATTTTTGATCGACTGAAATTATTATTTTGATCACCAATACAAAATAAAACTTAATTAGGGGCAAAATTAGTTACACCTACGCTGAGTTAGCCGCTTTAAAGATACATTCCTCCTTTTACGAAACGGTCGGACACACTCCTGGCCCTAAAAAAGAGTATTTTTTTTTCTGGTGATCAAAATTGAATTTTCTGGTGATCAAAAATGAATTTCTTGGTGATCAATTAAACATATGCCGTTTATTATAATTCCGATCGATCTCTGCGTGGAACACAATGTAGCAATACAGGAAATATGGTATAAAAATTAATTGAATTAATCAATGTTTTGCTGCAATATCTAATCTTGTAGTCAATAGTTAGTCAAAATTTTACAGTAAATTCTTATCTAAATTTTAAAATAAATTCTCGTCTCAAAATCATTCATTTATTGAATTAGTATCGAAAGTTCATCTTGCTATTCATTTTTCAATTTCGTCACAGTAAATATTAGTAATAACTCATCTAATAAGAAAGCGTTTGTTTACAAACACGAAACATAAAGATAAATAACACTAAAAATAAGAGATTGAAAGAGTTAAAATATCACAGTAAATTGCAGTTCTTTGAGTCATTTATCACATAGAAGTATGGCGATATCACATTAAAGTCTTAGCTGTATTGCTTTTTTTCAATTCACCTTTCTTTAAGAGCTTTGTAGCTTTTAAATGCCGCACTGCACTTTCAATACTGTTGAATTCATTAATTACCAAAATCAAAGCTGTATTCAACGAATTCAAGCTCGTAGAGTGTACGTTGAAATTATGAATCAATGAGTCACGTCTCATAGATTTACCGTGAACATTTGCATTCGTTAGGAACCTGAAATTGTGTTTTGTCAACGAATCAGCTAACTTATAAATCAGGCAATTAAAGTGATAATCCTAAAATAATTCAGTTTAAAAGTGGTGATCATACGAAATGTTTTGGTTTGTCTTTTATATGTAACGACAAATGTCAAAAACTCGGTCATTGTTTTTTTCGAAGATAAGGTAAGTGCTGCAGTAGCTGACCATGTACCTTCGTAGCCTTCGCACACGGTTGACATTTTTATAATTTAAATAATTTTACTAAATGGTGAATATTTCCAATTTTCCAAGATTCTTACGTTTTGCCAAAATTTTGATTTTTCCAAAAAATTTGAATTTTTCAAAAATTTAGTTGATAAAAGAAAAAGTCAAGTTTGTCCAACACTTTATTTGTCTTCTGACTACGAGTCTTTCTAAAAATTCAAAAAAATGTTGAAAAATTGCTAAATTAGGAATTACAGCCATACCGGGTCTCGAATCGATTCCAGTTTTATTCTAATGACGACAGATGTCCTTAGATTGTGTAGAAGCCATGGTTTTTAATTTAGCTAAACTTTTGAACATTGGGAATTTTGAACTTTTTTTTTGTTTTCAAAAAAAATTAAATTTTTAAATAATTTTACATTTTTAGAATGCTTTAAAAAAATCATTTTCAAAAACTAATAATTTAATAGAAATTTCAAATGTATGAAACTTGTGTATTTTTGTTAGCATGTTCTTTTTGCGTGCGGGTCTCACACTGTCTTCAAGATAATTTATCAACATAAGTGCGAGCGATAAGAAAATTAAATGCGTATATGAAACAGATAAAATAATCAGACACATGTTATAGCCTTGTATTTAAAATTTACTAATTATTCTTATTTCCTACGTAAATTATAATTATTACAAAAATAAATGCAAAATTCACCACAATGCAAAGCCTAAATATGTTGACATTTTCTAATCGTACAAAAATAATTTGAATTTAATTGTAAGTGAACGAAGCCAGTGGAAGGTTGGAAACGTTGGAAAGCAGATTAATTAGAGAATCTCAAAATTTGGGAAAAATAAAAAGACCTTATCTGTATTCCCAATTTTTTTTTTTTTTGTTTTTGCGAAATATCTGAACCAAACACATCACAAGTTAGACAAATGAGTTCAAAAAAAGGTTTGCACAAATTATAAAGCATTTAAACCGTCTTGAGATTAAATTTTATTTTTTTTTGAATAAATGGAATAAATTTATTTATTCCATTTATTCCATTTTTCAACAAAAATTCTTCTAAGTTTTCAAAAGTGGGTTTTTTCACTTTTCGACACATTAGTATGGTTTGTTGTGTGCGTTGCCATCAAAATCGAGTCTATTTGAGGTTTTGACGAACTTGAAAAAATTATCATTTATTCCATTTATTCCAATATTTATTCCATTTATTCCCATTTATTCCATTTATTCCATTTATTCCCATTTATTCCATAAACCACAGAAGTGTGTACCCCTCGGTAAAATATGAAAGCATAGAAATATTATTTCGTTGTAGGGTTTGGAATTTGTGACGCAATTTTTTAAAAACACAACGTAACTTCGTTTTAATTTTTTTGCGTATCGAAGCTGAATGCGTCGCCTTTCTCCGATTTCAGAACTTTTGTAAATGGACGAAAATCGTTTTAACTTAGATGCTCAATGCGTCACCCTTTTCTGATTTCACAACTTTTGTATGCAGAAATGAAGACTTGCGTCACACCTCCTCTGTAAGAGGTTTTTTGGCGGATAGCAGTACTTTTGTAAGTTTAAGAAAATATCAAAAAACCACATTGAAGTTGAAAAGTGCTAGAGAAATCCGTAAGAATCCGGCTTTCAAACTTTCATAGTTCTGGAGATCTGGGTCATCCTGCCTAGTTATGGAATTGGCCATATATCAGTATTGGGCCATATTTCCCCAAAACATCTTAAATTTAATTCTCTATGACTTCGCCTTTGGAAGCAACTTTCTAACTTTCATAGTTCTGGAGATCTAAGCCATCCTGCCAAAAATTGCCACAAAGAAAGAAAGTTTTACCAAATTGACTATTTAAAAATATTCGATTTGGGTCAGTTTCCATACAAAATAGATGATACAAAATGATTCATATCTTCGGATTGGCTGAACCGATTTTAATGAGTAAAAAAGCATTTCGGCCTAACATTTTTTGGCGTGTAAGACTTGCGTCACCTTGCAAACCGCATAAAAGATCAAGTAACCAACCCTGGTGTAGTAGTGTGGGTCATTTAGCATACGGATGACGGGATCTGTCTTCGGGTAGTACCTTAACGTCACGTATAGGAAGGGCCGAAGGCAGCTAGGGGCTATCAAGATGGTTTGGTGACTTAGTATGGTGGCAGATGATCTCATAGGCAAGAGACAACGGCAGCATACACAGCCCTAGTCAGTTGGGCTACCATCACAAAACAAAATCGGTCCTCCGATGAATAGGGGGTTGGAGTCGAGGCTTGCGTCCTGGCTCTGAGACACACGACTGCAAGCGATTGTGGAAAAATTATTGCAACGAAAGCTGGAGATGAAAGCGGTCTAATTCGGATGCTGGGAGGCCTTCGTCAACGACTCGGAAACGGATAAAGGATATGAGAATTGCAACATTGGAAGATACCGTCTGCATGATGAAACGAATGAAAACGGACAGCGCATGATTTATTTCGCGGCTGAAAGAAACCTTGTAGTGAAAAGTACCTTCCACCAACTTAGAAGCAGACATCTAGCTACTTGGAAGCACCCCAATGACAACTTGTCAAATAATCAACCACCTATTGATTAGCGGAAGACACCTCACTGATGTAATTGACGTCAAAATATTTTGGAGAGCAAATGTCGACTCTGATCACTATCTTGTGGTGTCAACCCTTATGTACCCCATAATGGCCAACGGGAAACTGTGAGGCGTTTTGCAGTGGACAATGTAAAGTAATAAAACAAGAAGCGACCAACACGGAAAATCACTGTAAAACGGGAAATGACTGAAAAAGGGAAATGACTGAAAAACGGGAAATTACTGAAAAACGGGAAATGACTGAAAAACAGGAAATGAACAAAAATGAGGAGATGACTGAAAAACGGGAAACGACAAAAAATCGGGAAATGACTGAAAAACGGGAAATGACTAAAAATGGGAAATGACTGAACAACGGGAAATGACTGAAAAACGGGATATGAACCAAAATCGGGAAATGACAGATGTCGACAGGACAACAGATGCAATACTTGACGGAGGTCAGCTGGATACGATTTTCACTGATTTTTCCAAAGCATTCGATCTAGTCTCACATAGTCTCCTACTATCGAAACTGAGGAGCTTTGGAATCAATTTCAATGTTCTTGATTGGTTTAAATCATATTTGGCAAATAGAACTCAACATGTAGTGATTGGCGGCAGTAAATCTCAGCCGATTACGTTCACCTCTGGTATTCCCCAAGGTTCCATTCTTGGTCCGCTCTTATTTGTGCTCTTCATAAACGACATGCCAGACATATTTACATCATTTAGCAGTCTGTTCGCTGACGACAACAAAATCTATCGAAAGATCAATTGTGAAGCAGATTGTTACCAGCTTCAAGCTGATATATCGTCCTTTTCGACTTGGTGTGATAACAACAAGCTGAAGCTGAATCCAGAGAAATGTTTCGTTCTGACCATCACTTGTAAGCCCCAACCAATTGAACACCAATACTTTATTAAAAACTTTGAGATTGAAAAAAAATCAGTGAAAAAAGACCTAGGTGTGTCATTCACCAGCAACCACGATTTCAGCACGCGCATTTCGGTCATTACCAAAAAATCTTACCAAATTATGGGATTTATATTCAGATCAACAGTAAACTTCAGTCGACCAGCGAGCATAATCAAGTTGTTCGCAGTAGGTTAGAATACTGCAGCTCCATATGGAATCCTTTCTATGACAAATATATAGAACAAATAGAAAAAGTCCAACGCAAGTTCACGAGGATGCTCTATTATAGATTCAATTGAAATAAACCAGATTATGCCACCCGATTGAAACAGCTTAAAATGCAATTATTGGAGACTCGTAGAATCCAGCTAGATGAAATGCTCCTTTATAAAATAACTCACGGCAAAATAGATACAAATCTAAAATCACGGATCTCAGTTCATCAACCACAACGCAATACACGGCAACAATCTCATCTGGCATTTTATGTACCTTTGAAATCCACAAACATCCAACTCAACACCCCAATCCACCGTATTCAAAACAACCATAACATTTATTTCAGATCACTAGACATCTTTGACACAAATTATAACCGGTACAAGAAAACAGTGCAAAATTTTCATGAGTTTTAGTTCTTTTACTTTTATTTAATTAATTAATTTTTTTTTTAATTTCGTATGTAAATGTTCGTAAATTTTGTTTGATTTTTTTTCCTCCTTAACTTTTTCTTATAACCGATCAAATCAGTTTCAATGATTAATGTATAATTGGGCAAGTGGCCTGTACATTTAATAAATAAATAAATAAATAAATAAATAAATAAATAAATAAATAAACAAGTGTTTTACTAAACACTTTTAAAAAATGTGCTTTATGTTTATGAAAAGGGACAAATGTTTTAACACCAATTGAAGATAATGGTATATGGTATGTTATATGGTGTGTTCTTCTTAAATTCATCTGTTTATTATTTCAAAGAATACAATTTAGATATATTCATAAGATTAATATATATTTATGTAACTCTTGTTAAAATTGTAAGTCAAGATAACAATTTCTGCAAGAGGTGCATACAATATTTTATCTACCGAGAACAGATATATCGAGATAAATGAAAATGGTCTAGACGGATAAATGCGACATTACTGTCCAAGGTAGATAAAGTGTTGCCAATCGTTCCTAATGTTGCTAGAATAAACAAATAAACGATTAGCAAGGGATTGCACACGGATTTCGATGAAATTTTTGAAAACTATTTTTTCGTTCAACCAATTTTTTCGACTTTTTCACACTTAAGACAGCACATAAGTATCTAACCAATGCACATATATGGCCAACCATATACGCGTTTGAAAGCTCTTGTCAGCCCTAACAAAACAAGATATAACACAATATTTTTTCTCACTATTCATAGGATCGACAGGCCTTCAAAGTCTGAAAATTGACTAAAAAGTCAGCGTCGGCAATATTTCTTGATAGTTATCGGCAGGAAGGTCGATGTAATTGGAACGGCTTCGAACGCTAATTTGCGGCCACGTATCTCAGGAGTAATTATCGTCAAAATACACTGACTTCTAATGTAGCCGTCTAGCCGGAGGAGTCGTACTATGGTGACAAGTACCAAAAACTCACAAAAATAGCGTGCGCATGGGAAGGTCGACGAGTAAAAAAAAACTTCGACTTGTAAAACAATCAGTGGACAATTCTGGATCATTCATACCCCCAGGCCTCAAAAAATAAAATATTTTTTCAAAAACGCTACACCCTAATAAATATTGGAATAAATGGAATAAATGATAATTTTTTCAAATTCGTCAAAACCTCAAATAGACTTGATTTTGATGGCAACGCACACAACAAACCATACTAATGTGTCAAAAAGTGAAAAAACCCACTTTTGAAACCTTAAAAGAATTTTTGTTGAAAAATGGAATAAAATTTAATCTCAAGATGGTTTGAATGCTTTAATAATTTGTGCCAGCGAATGTCAAGAACATGAATCTGAATCAGCCACTAGCCAAACGGACTCTGTTTCCCTTTATCCCACTTGTTCTTCTGTTTGTTTAATCTAAATCCGGCTGATGTGGGAGCTCGACAATTTGCAATACAATTTAATGTGGACGTAATTTCACACAACTAAGAGTTAAAGCAATATTTACTTAAATACGTTCGAGTCTTTTCGTAACATCAACTCTGTTTGCCACAACTATTCTGATACGTATGGGGCACGGGCAGGCTAAAAGTGGGTCCCCGCTCAGCTGTAGTGTAAGTCTACTTAAAACGTAAACATAAAATGCTAAATTTTATTTTAAAGACGTACTTACAGTGTGAATTTTACAAAAAAAGGCTAAAATTGTTTTAAGGTAAATCTGTTACGATTCGTCATCGACTTTGTCTCTATGTATATAACACAAGTTTATTGGGTGAAATCGCAAGTCCAATATGTTTTAAACGCTATTCAAAGAGTAAAATTACTTCGGAAATGTTCTGGGATCTGATACGCGAATGTAACTTGAAGCTGTACCCAAGCTTTAGTCGAAAGTGCAGGTCTGACATCAAGGACTGAAAAATTAGTATCATAATTTTGACAGTTCTGCGACAACCAAAAAGTTTTCAACAGCGTTACATAACAACAAAAAAACAACTCATGTTTCCCCAGACTATCCCAGAAAATTATTTTGCTAAAATGTTTTTCCCTGAAAGGTAATTGGAAAATGTTTTGTGGGATTGAATCTGGGCGCTGTCGGCCCAAGGGCCGCCGAGCTAGGGCCGTTTAAGTGGTTTTTTGTCTTTTGTACATAACTCGAGTAAATCTTTTCCGATTTTCATAATTTTTGTTTTGTTTGAAAGATCTGGGCATGACCGACAATTTGTTGGAGAAACTTTTTTGGATTTGAGTCCTTGGACTTAGTTAGGGCACCACTAACGAGTCTTTGCTAGGTTCTTACGTATTTTTTGTACACAAATCGAGTATAGTAGATTTCATGCTTGCTAAGAAAACGAGTCATTACCGTGTTACGAATAGTTGCACGACGAGCCGCCAGGCGAGTCGATGCAATTCGTAACAAGGTAATGAACGAGGTTTCTTAGTAAGCATGAATGCTATTTTGTCATGCTGTAGACGGGTCGTTGAAACCACCAAAACAAACTATCTACATTTTGTAATAAATTTTACATTAAATATTTATGTAAACAAAATCAGTTAATGACGTTTTTCGAAAAAACAATATCGTTTGTTGAAGTAACGGGTCGTTTGAAACCACCAAAAGAAACTTTTGTAACAAATTTTAAGTTAAATATTTATGTAAACAAAATCAATTTTGAATCCAAAAATCATGGATATATTATGACATCATATGACACCAAATGATAAGCAACAATATCGTTTATTGAAAAAACTACGACGTTCATCGAAATAATAATATCGTTTGTTGAATAATTTAATAATTTTATTTTCGTGACGTCATTCACACTCACTCACACACTAAGCTACCTTACATTATTGTTGAATTAACAATATCGCAACAATTGAATAATTTTATTTTCGTGACGTCATTCACACACACTCACACACTAAGCTAACTAACATGTTCTGCAAAGTTTTCATTACCGTGTCCTAAAAGCAACACAACAATGTGTTATTTTCCAGGCTGAAAACATGTTCAGCAAAATCAACGTACCCGTCTACAGCATGACAAAATCTTTTGCGATTGTCTAAAATTTTTTTTGTTAGAAAGATCTAGGCATGGTCGACAATTTATAAAAGAAACTTTTGCCTGTGCTTATGGCTGAAGTGGGCCTCAATTCGGTCCTAAGGTCGGCCCTAACCAAAAACAAATGCAGAGGACCCGTACGTATCAAAATAGATGTTGAAAAAAGATTCAAACGTATCTAAGATTTAAATTGTTGACTGTTTTTTGACTTATTACTTTAATTTTTTATTTTTTTTTATTTTTTGACCATTTTTTATTTATTGCTTGACTTAGATTTTTTTGATCTTATATGTGTATTGTACTTTTGCTTGTTGTAGAATTGAATTTGCTCTTTTGCTTTTCAAGTTTTGTACTTATTTATACGTATCCGTGTTAATGTTATTAATGTCATATTGTAACGTTTTTCGTGGTTTTTTAATGAGGGCTATGTATTAGAAAACGAATTTGTTCAAGAATACATTCAATTGGCGGAAACATTTTTGTCAAAAATACTTTTCAGTACAAGTTCTATTTTAATTTTATTAAACAAACTATCTACACTAAAATTGGTATTATTTCTGCAAAACAATTATTTTACGGAGTGACTAATCGCCACCGGATGTGAATAGCCAAACAACACAGTGTATGCTATTCGCATCCGGTGTCGATTAGCCACACAACACAGTGTGGGCTAATCAACACCAATACACATGACGGACGTATTTATTCGGGTTTTGTAAGGCGGTGTCGGTTAAAAAAGGTCTCTGTTTGTTGCAATTTTACTCCATGAAAATGATCTACGATACTATGAAATAAGGAGTTCACGCAGTAGACTGGTCCTTTGTCTAGTGCATGTCTTCATATGTCACCGTCGTGTAGAACATTTTCATGGAGAAAAATTGCAACAAGTAGAGGCCTGCATATCAAACTGGGCAGCCTGGTGCCAAAAAATTTTCTGTGGCAATGTTGGAGTGGGGAACGAGTACATTACTATGCACAATGTTCCAACTCGGCACCAGACTGCCTACTTGCCAAGTTTAAATAACTGAGTCTCTACTAGGACCAAACCTATTTTTTCCACAAAAATTTGTTAAACCTCATCCGATTTTCGAAATCTTTTTTTTTCCTGAAAGATAGTCAAAAAATTAATTACGGAATTGAACTTGGGCAAAATCAGTCAAAAACTTTCCGTAACTTGAGTCGAAAAAGTGGTCAAAAACGTGATTTTTTAAAGTTTGTGGAACTTTTCCACCTATGTCTCTGCGAAACTAGAACGGAAATCGCTCTTCGAATGAGAAAGACGTGGACATCAGAAAATCACGAACATTAAATAGGTGGAAATCTGTTGAGAGCTTTGGGCTCTGGTGTCCAAACCAAACTACGCGACCCTACACGATATTTGGTTGTTTTTCGTTAATATTCCTTTAATGATTAGGTTTTTCGTTCAGTTTTGTTGAGAAAAAAGAGTAGACTTTTTTGTTTTTGGAAGTATGGCTCAGAGGTCTGGGCCTATTTTAAGGGATTGGAGAGGTTTTTAGTGCCGCTGCTTCGTACGGGTTTTTCAATATTGCCCTTTTGGCAATTTCCAGTCCAATTTAGTGAAGACTCAATTGCATATACTTAAGAGATCAAGCAATACATACGTTCGATTCTTTTTGCAACATCTATTCTGTTTGCCACATCTATTCTGATACGTACGGGTCTCTTGCATATGTTTTTCTGTTATTCTCGACATGAATGATCATCCAATGTGGCTTCCTAGGTTTATTTGATTATTTTGGATTTCTCTGGCACTCTTCTACTTCCTTCAGGTTTTTCGACATTTTTCGGTTATTCTTGACAAGCGTGCGGTCATCCAACGGGGCTTCCAAGGTTTATGGGATTATTGTGGATTTTCCTAGTACTCCTCAATTTCGATAAGGTTCTTTGATATTTTTCTGTTATTCTCGATATGAGTAAGGTGATCCAATGGGGCTTCCTAGGTTTATGGGATTGTTGTGGATTTCTCTGGCACTCTTCAATTTCCTTCAGGTTTTTCGATATTTTTCGGTTATTCTCGACATGAGTGAGGTAATGCAATAGGGCTTACTAAGTTTTTGGGGTTATTGTGGGTTTCTCTAGCACTCTCAAACTGAATCAGGTAAATTGATATTTTTCGGTTGTTCTCGACAAGAGTGAGGTCATCCAATAAGGCTTCCTAGGCTTTCTCTAGCAATTTTCAACTTCGAAATTTTTTTTGTAGAGAGAACCTGGCAAAAGTCCTGATCACGGGAACTACATCTCAGTATAAATTATAATTTCAACATGGCTGCCTTCGTGCCAAAAAAAATTGAATTATTTGCAGATATCATACTACAGGACACGCAACGAACTTCACTTCTGTCAAATCTGTCACTAGCATTTTGCACTGTGAGCCAGTTTTTTCGGTTGGCAGATAACGAATTCAAAATAAAAGCTGTTTTTTAATATGCTCGCTATTGCACTTTGTTGCAAATTTTATAAACAAAACAATTAAAAAGAAAAGCTGTCTTTGTAAACATATTTCTTACGTTGCAAGTAAAAAAAACATCAATTTCGTGCGTGGTGTGTTTGTTTTCAAAATGGTTATCGAGTGTTGTGTTCCGTATTGTAGAGTTAAGGCCAGCGCCGGGTTCCACAATTTTCCAAGGAACAGTGAACGGCGACGACAATGGCTAAAAGCAATTAAAGTTTTTTACTGTGAGAACGACGAACTGGACTCGTTTCGAAAAGTTTGCAAGAGACATTTCCTGCCTAGCGATTTCTTCGTACATGCTAACGGGTTGCTTCGTCTCAAATTCGACTCCGTCCCCAGTCAACACTTGCCTTGTTTTACATGGTTGGAGCATAGTTACGTAAATGAATATACGAAAACACGCATAATTGGACTCTTACCAAAAATTCAAACGGTAATTATAGAAATAAGATGAAATGATTTAATTTGTATTATTATGGCAATGAAAAGTTAACGTTTTGTTGTTGAATGTGTTTTTATGCGATTTGTTTACATTCGGGTATGCATTAATGAAAAAAAATGTCATCTATACACAGGTTAACCACAGGTTAACTCTTCTATATTATGATGGCTCACAGCGTTCACAGTGGAGTGAAGTTGTTAACCTGTCATGTAGTATCATAATTTCAATTTATTCAAAAAAATTTTGGCACGAAGTCAGCCATATTGAAATTATAATTTATACTGAGATGTAGTCCCTGTGGTCCTGATATCCGCACAAAAAAACTCTTACAGAAGAGGTATAACGCAAATCTTTTAATGTCTGCTTACAAAAGTGCTGAAATCGCTCACCAATGCGTCACGAGCGATACGCAAAATAATTAAACCGAAGTTACGTTGTGTTTTTAAAAATTTCGTCACTAAAATTATTTCGTTGTAGTCAAACATGACGTTACGTTGGTTTAATTTTTTTGCGTATCCCTCACCAATGCGTCACCCTTTTCTGATATCAGAACTTTTGTTAGCAGACATAAAGACTTGCGTCACACCTCCTCTGTAAGAGCTTTTTTTGTTAACTTATCCAATAAATTTTTTTCCGCAATTTTGTAGTAAAAATGTAAATTTTGATGTACAAACTAATAATAAGCCAAGCAATCAGAAATATTCGAGAAAAAGATTAAACAAGATCAGCATTTTTTCCATACAAA
>CM055403.1:91811857-91827334 GCA_029228625.1 Pseudolycoriella hygida
AGATGGGTACCCAAAAGATAGTGGTCCGAGCCGAAGGTGAAACCCCTGAAAACACGCGTGTCACATATTTCCTGCCTCTTGTCCTGTTCTATAATTACGTAATCAATTATTGACTTATGATCCCAACTTTCATTGACGTAAGTGTACCGGGGGATCCATTTGTGCTTAAAGAAAGAGCTGGTTACTGCTAACCCATTGAAATCACAGAAATCTAACAACCGCTTCCATTTGAGTTCAAAGTATCTTCCCCGAATTTGCCTACCACCCTTTCATAACCTGCATTGGTTTTACTGTTTCCTATCCTCGCATTAAAATCGCCCAACAAAACCACACACTCACTTCGCCTTTTTGCCACAACATCTCCTAACTGCTCGTAAAAGGCGTCGAGGTCGCTACCCTCGCATGGGCTATAAACACTAACCAGCCGATAAATACCCCCAGCTAACTTAATAGATATCCACATAATCCTTTCATTTACGCAGCGAACATTCAAGACAAATTTTTCTAATTCCTGCTTGATAGCCATTCCAACTCCCCAGTTTGCCCTACCAGACTGAACGCCAGACAAAAACACTTTAGCTTCCACCTGCTCTTCTCGCTGTCCCTTAGTTCTAATGTCGCTCAATGCTAAGATATCTACACCGTAATCCTCAGCCAATTCTACCATTTCATTCTTGCGACACCGAAAACCCCCATTCACGTTTAGACTTCCAATAAACAAACCACCAACCTTTTTACATTGCCTGATCGTCAACGATGGGTACCTGTTATGTCCTGTGCTGGTCGTACCCCGTGACCAACACTCGTCCGAGGCTGAGCCAAATTATTTTTACCGCTTGTGAATACAGTGGGACGGCCTGGTAAGCCGAACCGCACCGGAAGTACAAGCCTCAATGGGGACTTTAACACACGCGCCTAAAGTGCTATGCGCAAGCTCATCCATATTTTGCCAAAGCGATAGCTATGCGAATAGCGAAGCCCGTATCCGTAATTATAAATCACATTGACTTGAAATTGCATCCACTCAGTGTTGTGAATAAAATTAATTCAATTGTAATGTGAAATTTACTGAACCCTATGAGAACATACAAGGTTATTTTGAAATCATGATCACATCGAACGCATATATTTTATTTGTTTGACATTAAATCTGTAAACAACCAACATTGAATTTTTCGGTGCTCTACGAACCACTGCGAAAATAAAGTATTTATGTCCATTAAAATGATATTAAATTTATAAAAATTTGGATCTATTCCTGTGCTAACGTATAAGTATTCGGTTGAGATTTTTTCTAAATAAAATAAGCGGTGTGAGCAGCAAAAAATCGCTAATTTCCGCCTTGTGAAAAGTGTTTTTATACTTCCAAAGAAAGCGTTATTTCGCTTTCTTCCAGAATATTTACGAAAAATTTGTTTTTATTAGAATTTTTAAAATATTTCAAAAAGATTGTTTCAGTTTTGTGAAGTTTGAGTAAGATCTTAATCTTAAAATTTAATTTAATTTGTGATCATCACCTTTGTGAGATTTATTTCAATATAAAAAAAACTATGAGCAAGATCTGTCATAATGTTAACAAAAATCCAAATCAGAAGATTCGAATTTAGGAGTAAGATCTAAACTCAAACCTGACAACATTTTAATCATCTCTTGGAAATAGTTTAAAAATTCTAAAACAAATGAAACACGTCAAGTCGAGTTAATGTTCTCAACCAAGAAAAATTCTCAAAACTTGATTTGACAACCGATATATCAGCTGAATATCACCTGTCTATAGCACATGGAATTCATTTGGCTGTCACCAAAGTTTTGTACAAAAACAAGACAGACAGCGAGAGTGGGACTCCACGGACAAAGGAAGGTGGACCCATAGACTCATTCTGAACGTAACGACTAGGTATAGTGAAAACACGGTGAGCTTAACTTCCAACTGACACACTTCCAGTCGCATCATGGGTAGAGGTGTGCGCCGATGAAAAAATCCCGGCGGCGGCGAGCCGATTGCAATCTTTCTCGGTGGCTCGGCTCAGCCGTGACGCGCTGATCATCTTTGATAAACAACATTTTTCTCAAAAATCTAATAAATTCAATACCACTGGTGCATAATAAATTATGGAATTTATATGTAAAAGTTTCAAGTTAGAAGAAATCACGGTGAGGATCTAAATGAAACGTTTGTGGCAATCGAATTTCTCCGTTCGAGGTCGAAACAAAACTTTCTTCTGGCGCAAACAATTGTGGCGAGAGTTTTTTTTAAATAAGTTGAAAAAATGACATCTTGCTTTACATTTTCTCAATTTTCCTGAATACGATGAAATTAAATTATTGCATACTCCAAAATTTTTTGCGCTAGATCGTGTTATTTTGATCCCAAAAACAAAGCAAACAGGCCATTGAAAGTGATTTGGAACAAAAAATTGGTAATCTTTCATTTACATATCTTTCAAGCTTGTTAGTAAGGTAAATTAATTCTTTCGAACATAAAAGATTGGTATTTTTGGCTTTAGATTTCACCTGTAATTTAGAAATTTTCAAAACCTCACACGTTTTCAACGGATTACTTTTTGAATTGTTCCTATTTAGCTTGGAAAATATTTTATACTGAGTATAGATCACATTAAGTGAGGGGAATTTTATTATCATAATTATATTCCGAGTGAAAATGAAAGTTTTAAACGTTTGATAACCGCGTTCTCACGTCTCATGAGACGCTGCGGGATGCTGACTTTATAATGAGATCATTCTGATCTCATTATTATCGCGGAATACTTCCACTCCAAACGCTATTAAAAATATTCATTTTTCAATAAAGAACGATTATCACGCGCTATTATAAATTATTCCAATATGTTGTTTATATAACCAATAAGGCACGATAAATATTCAACTTTCTGAACGATAAGCATCTTTCCAGACGACATTATGCGCCGCCCAGTTAACGACATGGAGAAGAAAGAACGTTTCCCGCATTTAATCGTACAAGCACGAACACATAAATTGGCATTCTTTAATGTTTCCAGAGGATTCTTATTTGAGTTGACGTTACAACAATACTAAGTCAACTACATCTCTTTGCTGAAGATCTTTAAATTAAAGTCAATTTACCGATTTCACATATTAAATTCAGAGAAATGATAACGGCAGCTCACGCGCCTGCCCTGCTGGCTAGAATGCGTATGTCAGATATTTTGAAAATATTTGAACGGCATTTTTCATCGACAACATCTACGTGTTTAGACCTCTTTCTTGTAGACAGAATCGATAAAGTCTCCAGATTCTCCCAAATTAGTCTTAGTGGGATTTCGAAACATGATTTGATCTTCATGTCGTATCGCTGTGATACGTCGGTTTTCAGTGACAGGCAGATCTGGAGGCGCGACATGCATGGAGTCGACAGGGTGAGGCTGATGGAGGATGCTCACTCGATCGACTGGACTAGACTTGTGTGTAAGGTAGATGTTGAGGACTCGGTGGAGTGTTTTTATGTAGAGATATCACGTCTCCTAGAGTTGCATTGTCCTTTGAAATTGGTTCGTCCAAAGGAGATCTCGGCTCCATGGTTCGACTCAGAAGTCAGCAAGGCAATGGTGGATAGGGACCCTGCTTATGCTAATTGGAAACATCGACGCACAAACGAGAACTTCGCGAGATTCAAGATACTTAGAAATAGGGCTGTTCAATGTGCTCGGTTGGCCAAGCGTCGTTATTATGCGCGTAAGTTTGCTTCGATTAAGCCGACAATGAAGCTTTGGAGCTGTCTTCGTGGGTTAGGGCTTACCTCGTCTTCGAGTTCTGATGATGGGGCTTTGCCATTCACGGCTGACGAATTTAATAACCACTTCGCTCGGGGAATCTATTCGGCCTTTCCTGCATTCATTAATACGAGTGGATCACCTCAAATGCCGAGCAGTCGGCCAGCGCGTAGTCCATCGGTGAGAGAATTTTCGTTCAGAGCGGTTACTGAGGATGAAGTATGCAAATCGATTTTCTCCATCAGATCGAATGCAGAGGGGTTAGGTGGTATTCCAATCTCGTTTGTCAAGTTAGTGCTTCCAGCTGTTCTTCTTGCTTCAACGGGGATCTTTACCGCCATTCTCACTAAGTCCCGCTTTCCGAGCCACTGGAAGCTGGCTAAGGTGAACCCGCGCCATAAGAATACTAGGAATCGAACAATTAATGACTACAGGCCGATTAGGATGCTACCGGCGATATCGAAGGCTTTGGAGAAACTGATGAAAAGCCAGTTGAATGATTTCCTTAAAGAGTTTCAGCTGTTGCACCGACTTCAGTCGGGTTTTCGTTCGAATCATGGGACGGGTACCGCTCTACTTAAGATTAGCCAGGACGTTAGAAATAATCTGGAGGATGGTTTAGCGACGGTGCTTTTACTGCTTGACTTTTCGAAGGCGTTCGACACTGTTGGACACGCCGGTTGCTCGACAAGCCCGCATGCGAGTTCCGATTCTCATCATCTGCGGTAAGCATGGTGAATAGCTACTTGACGGGAAGGAAGCAGAAAGTGGTTTTGAACGGATTCAGCTCGAAGCTGTGCGACGTGACTATCGGTCTTCCACAAGGCTCAGTCCTTGGGCCGCTCCTATTTTCGATATTTATTAACGATTTGCCGGGTGTGGTTAGTCAATCGCGAGTTCATCTCTTCGCGGACGACGTCCAGTTGTACTCGGGTATTCGTAGGGGCTTTATTCGTGAAGACATAGCGAAGTTGTCAGCTGATCTTGGTGCGATCTCTCACTGGGCCGGAGCGAATGGCTCGGTTCTCAACGCAGGAAAGACTAAGGCCTCAGTACGTAGCAGCTAAAGTGTTCGGAGGCCTGCGCTGCTTGTGGCCGCACTCGGGCTACCTTCAGCGATCCTGTTGCTGGTGAAATCTCTCCTTCTCCCTGATTATCTGTGGGACTTTCTAAACCCTACCTCCAATGTGAGATTTTTCAATCTGTTGCTTCCGAGAGTGAAGAGCGATGTTTTGTCGCGATCGTTTTTTGTTCATGGGGTCTCGTTGTACAATTCTTTATCTCCTTCTATCAAAAGGAGCTCAACGTTAACGCGGTTTAAAATTGCATGCAGAGAACACCATAGTGATAAAGAACCCCACTGATCTATGCGCATATCATCAATTCATCGGTTGTTCGGCGATCTAGCACCAGGTTCCTACGCATGTGGGCGATTACCGGATTCTGTACGGGTTGATGGTAACTATCGGAGTTATAGTCGACAGATACTGTTTTGTGCTGTAATTAGTACTGTATGTTGTTTTTCGTTTGGAATATTAATTGGTTCATTTAGCTTATTTTTCTCTTAGTTATCGGCTCTATCGTAGTGTATCTGAGCAGTGCTCACTTAAATATTGACTATTTGTAATTTGTATTTTTATTTATAATTTGTATTTTTGCGTTGGCATTTTACGTGTACATATGTGATTTAAAAGGCTGCGAGGCCTTATGCATGTGATGTCAATAAAGAAAGACAGAAAGAAGAAAGAAGCTGAATTTCAAACCACTACTATTTCCCATTATCACACAATAATACCTAGAATACCGAAAGACTTTCCAACTCGTAACGATTTGTTGAATTTGCTGTACAACCTGGCTGGTCCTTAATCCAAAGTATTTCAAAATTTTACATAAGAATGAGAATAGATTTCTTAAATAAAAATGTGTCTGCCAATTCAGGCAAACGACAAAACTGTGTCCACTCTCTTGACGGATTTTAGATTTTGTAAATAAAATACAGTTATAAGTTGTATCTGCAGACGTTTTATTTTCTCTAAAATTGTTAATCGGCTCAGAAGAGCACGCCAGTTTTTGTTGCTGGAATTACCTACGATGGAAGGAAACACATTGCCGAAACACATCCAGCCTAACGACTTTTTTCTTTCTATTTTATCTACCTGCAGGTTAAGTGAATAATTTTCATACTTTGATTAACTTATTGACGAAGGGTCTCACCACGTTTACTTGAACAATTTCACATACAAGTCAGGTAAGATAAAGTCGTAAATACTACAACAAAAATTAATAAACTACAGCTTCCCAGAATAATGTTTGGTTACTTTGCCGACGTTCGCAATTTACGCGAAAAGAACAAACATTGAATTTAAATTGATCATAACTTTACTTAACACTAATTCAATTTAATTACGAAACTACAAATGTAAACACTATTTTCAAAACTAATGTGACGTCATCAAAACCCAAATTTACTGAAATATATTTAATATGTTGACAATTCACACGTTGTATAGAAAACAACGACATACGCATTCTAGCCAGCAGGGCAGGCGCGTGAACTGCCGTTATCATTTCCCTGATTAATAAATTATTTCAATCATTGGAGTCAATAAATTTGCGCTCCCAGTATCAATAAAATGATTAAATTATAAGGTGAAAAGGAGTGAAGTAGTTTCTTTTATTCTTTCAACTTCATCTTCATTTTGGTCGTCGGTCATATACAAAGCCGACGGACGTGTGTAGTACCGAGAGGAAAAGGATTATCCAAACAAATTTGCCATTTTATAAATTGGTTGACCCTAACAAGAATAGCCCATAAAAAGATTGAGTCGCTGGTCGATAGAAAAAGGAAGATTTTTTTTACTTTTTTGTTGTAATTTGAGCCATTGGTCGTTAGAAGAAAGTGAGGTGAGAGATTTTACTATCATTGTGAAATTTGAAAGGAAGTGCTGTTATTACCTCAAGTTTCTCTATTTTCTTGCTATTTCAATTCTTGTATTTTTTTGTGGAACTCGGGTAATCGGTCACCCAAGTTCAAGTATTTCTGTACTCGTGTCGAGCCAGCGAGAATGGTTATTGCAACTTTTGGTGGTACTTAAAGAATTCTTCTCAAGGTGCTTTAGCTGATGATGTTCTTTCAATAAATTGCAGCTGGTTGTTCTCCACTAAAACGCTTAAACTATACCTCGCTTTTCGCTTCATCGTCATTCCATTTTCTTACGATCCCACATTGTACTGAGTCCTTCTCATGTTTGTTTTTCTTGTTAGAGTCTTGACGTAGTTCTTTGTGAATCTACGTTTTAGCGTTTAATTTCTGACGATAACATCGGTATGTTTCAAAAACTTTAATGGCAACGTTTTTGTTAAGAAACAGCAGTTGAGGAAACAATCGTTCAAGATTCCTATTTAATTGTTTGAGTTAATAGGTCAACTTTATTATCAAGCCGATGAAAACTGTCGGCGGCTGATGATATTTTTGTTACCTGCGGCGGCGCGACGGCTTAACTCGGCAGTGCACACCGCAAGTAATGGGAGCTGCACAGGTGTGGATTTGTAGAGTCACCTTTTTGCACGACATGCGATAAAAAAGAAGAAACTATGGAACACGTAATATTTGCACGCCCCCGTTTCAAAATGCCGACAACATAATTTCGAGGGATCATTGTGTAACATTAATGTTAATGTTCGTGAATCTAACTTTCTAGACAAATTATTCTTGCGAATTTTATCAGAGTGACGTTTGATAATTTGATCTATATTCGATGCTTCATAAACATTTACCTTAGCTGCTTGTTGAATATATTCGTACCCCTTCTTATAATTCATAATTGAAAGAGGCAATTTGCATAATCTATGGGCAATAGAATGAAATGGAGCCATTTTATGTTGAATTGGACAATGGACAATTTATCTACGTTCTTCTCACAACAAAAAGCAACGAATTCCCACAAAGTCTGTTTGACGTATGTTCCCAAAATCTGAAGTCGTTGTTCAAGAGACAACAAATGCAGATTGTTTACCGAACGCAAAACAAGCTATCCAATTTTTTTGTAAGTACCAAGGACAAAATTATATGGTTAGACAAGTTCGGAATCACCTGTAGTTGTTGTAATTCCACTTATTACGGTCAAACTCGAAGACAAGTCCAGATCAGATACAAGGAACACATAGCGCACATAAGAAACAAGTCATCTGTAGCTGAACACGCCCTAACGAATTTACATCTTAGCTTTAAAAAAGTTAACGAAGCAGTGGAAAGTAAAAGGTTAATTTTATTGAAGAGAGTGGTTAACCCTATGCCTAGATGCTTTTGAAAGCTACTACATACATCGACATATAAAAATTAAATCGAACATAGGCTTAATGAACACAGTTCAAGGTAACATCCCATCATTTTTTAATCGTATTAAAAAAAATTTATGTTTGTAATGATTTCACCTTGAACTTGACTATGTTATCACTACACAAATTTACTCGACTAATTATTTACTATGTTTAATAATTTTTGATCTTTAGTTGTGTGTTGCTGATAATGGAGGATATATACCTTCGAAATACATCCAACGTTAATTTATTGGACCCGTACGAAGTACAAAGGTCCTATACGTTTACTACAAACAATTTTATTGTAACATGGGGTAGATCGAGGTGGGAGGGGGGGATGCATCTATTATCCTTTAGGGATGACGAATCAGCAATAAAAAAAATGTCCGTCTGTCTGTCCGTCCGTCTCCACTTTTTTTTTCCAAACGGCTCAACTGATCAGCCTAAACTTTTTTTTCCCTGAATGGTACATGCCTCCCATGATTCAAGTTCGAAGATCAGCAAAATCGATGAAGTGGTTCCGGAGATATGGTCGAGGAAGTGACCAAAAACATGGTTTTTCGAAGGTCGGTGAAGCTTTTTCGCAAATATCTCAGCAAGTATAGCACGGAAATTCCTTTTTTTGGTGTCAAATGAAAGTATTTGATGTCACGAAACTGGGAAAAAATTTTTTGGGAATCGGGTCAGGGGTATGGGCAATGGAATGGACGAAATGAAGATTCTTGGCCATATACGAAAACAGTTTTTCGTCTATAATTTCCTTAAATGCAATATGGAGATTTACTGTCAAAGGCGAAGTTGTAGAGAATTAAATTTAAGCGAACGCGTGTTTCAGGGTTATAGGGAAATATGGTCCAATCCTGGTATATGGCCACTTCCATAATTGGGCAGGATGATCCAGATCTCCAGAACTAAGAGTGTTAGAAAGTTGGTTCCAAAGGCGAAGTTATAAAGAATTAAATTTAAGCGAAAACGTGTTTCAGGGTTTTGGGGAAATATGGACCAATCCTGGTATATGGCCACTTCCATAATTGGGCAGGATGACCCAGATCTACAGAACTATGAGAGTAAGAAAGTTGGTTCCAAAGGCAGAGTTGTTGAGAATTATATTTAAGCGAACATGTTTTTCAGGGTTTTGGTGAAATACGGCCCAATCCTGGTATATGGCCACTTCCATAATTGGGCAGGATGACCCAGATCTCCAGAACTATGAGATTTAGAAAGTTGGTTCCAAAGGCGAAGTCATAGAGAATTAAATTTAAGCGAACACGTGTTTTAGGGTTTTGGGGAAATATGGTCCAATCCTGGTATATGGCAACTTCCATAATTAGGCAGGATGACGTAGATCTCCAGAACTATGAGAGTTAGAAAGTTGGTTTTAAAGGTAATGTTGTAGAGAATTAAATTTAAGCGAACACGTATTTCAGGGTTTTGGGAAAATATGGACCAATACTGGTCTATGGCCTCTTCCATAATTGAGCAGCATGACCCGAATCTCCAGAACTATGAGAGATGGAAAGTTGGTTCCAAAGGCGAAGTTGTAGAGAAATAAATTTAAGCGAACACGTGTTTCAGGGTTTTGGTGAAATATGGCTCAATACTGGTATATGGCCTCTTCCATAATTGGGCATTATGACCCGAATCTCCAGAACTATGGAACTATGTGTTGTTGACAGGTGTTTGGTGTCAAAGGGAAAGTTGCTGGGTTGGGTGTGTAGCGTGTCAGTGTGACCAACAAAATGGCGGACGGTGGTATGGGACGGACTTAGGGGGCAAAATTAATTCTTTTTTAAAACTTTTTTTTGTGTTGGTGTTAGGTGTTTGGTGTCAGAGGGAAAGTTGTTTGATTGGGTGTGTAGTGTGTCAGGGTGACCCAAAAATGGCGGACAGTGGTATGGGATGGACTTAGGAGGTAAATTAATTATTTTTTGAAACTTTTTTTTTGTTGGTGTTAAGTGTTTGGTGTCAAAGGGAAGGTTGTTGGGTTGGGTGTGTAATGAGGGGCTTCGACTCGGGCCACGGAAGAATCAGACAAATGATAAACAGTCAGGTCTTCCGAATGCCCAGAGATCGAATGGTACTTACAATCAGCTTCGAGAGGCAATACCAAACTGTCATACCGGACAGGACTGACTGGCTGGGTAACTGGCCGGTTGGCCTTCCCGAAGGGGCACAAGTAGGCTTCACTGATGAATCGAAGACTGAGCAGGGAACGGGAGCCGGAGTTGGTTCCGGAAGGAACAACGGCTAATAGAGCACTAATATGCTCGGACAGCGAGTCGATGATTAAAGCACTCACATCACCTGTCACAACGTCTAGATTGGTTGGTGAGCTAAAGGCGACTCTAAATCGACTGGGAATGAGTAATCAGATCACAGTGGCTTGGGTCCCAGGGCACACCGGCATAGACGGCAATGAGAGGGCAGATGAACTGGCCAGACAAGGCTCAGCAACCGTTACCGTCGGCCCAGAGCCCTTCATCCCAATACCACATTCCCTGTGTGTTAGAGAGATAAGAGACGGGGTACGAACGGAATCCGCAAAACGTTGGAGCGCTTACGATGGAGAAACACATACGAAGCTCTTCTTTCCGGTGCCTGACGAAAGGTGGGCCAGGGAGCTGGTTGGCATGGACCGTAATAGCATAAGGAGGATAGTAGGAGCTATTACGGGGCACTGTGGCTTGAACAAGCTCTTGGCGAGGATGAAGATCGGAAACGATCCAAATTGCAGTTGGGTGTGTAATGTGTAAGGGTAACAAAAAAATGGCGGACGGCGGTATGGGTAGGACTTAGGGGGGAAAATTAATTTTTTTTTAAACTTTTTTTTGGCGTTAGGTGTTTGGTGTCAAAGGGACAGTTGTTGGGTTGGGAGTGTAGTGTGTCAGGGTGACCAACAAAATGGCGGACGATGGTATGGGACGGACGGTGGTATGGGACGGATGGTGGTATGGGACGGACTTAGGGTGAAAGTTAATTCTTTTTTGAAACTTTTTTTTGGTGGTGTGAGGTGTTTGGTGTCAAAGAGAAAGTTGTTTTGTTGGGTGTGTAGTGTGTCAGTGTGACCAACAAAATGGCGGACTGTGGTATGGGACGGACTTAGGAGAAAAAATTATTTCTTTTTTAAAACTTTTTTTCGTGTTGGTGTTAGGTGTTTGGTGTCAAAGGGAAAGTTGTTTGGTTGGGTGTGTAGTTTGTCAGGCTGACCCAAAAATGGCGGACGGTGGTATGGGACGGACTTAGGGGGTAAATTAATTATTTTTTGAAACTTCTTTTTTGTTAATATTAAGTGTTTGGTGTCAAAGGGAAAGTTGCTGGGTTGGGTGTGTAGTGTGTCAGGGTGACCAAAAAATGGCGCACGGTGGTATGGTGCGGAATTAAGCGGAAAATAGGATTTTTGGCAGTAATTTCGACGGGGATGTGAATGGGATTTGCATGGGGATGTAGATGGGGATGTTGACGGGGAATTGGACCTGGATGTGAATAGGGATTTGGAGATTTTGACAAAGATTTTCAAGGAGATTTTGATGAGGATTTTGATGGCGATTTCAACGGGGATGTTGACCGTGGTTTCAAACGGAAACGCCGCAGGCAGGAAAAGTGACGCAGGCATGGAAAGCGTCGCAGGAAGGGAAAGCGGCACAGGCTAATAATAAGCGCTGCTGCGCCCTCCTTTAAAAATATAATTCTGTAAATCTCGTCATAGCTTTCTACACGTTCTAACTTATTGCTTACGAGTGCCCTCGCACTCACCATCTCTAAATACCCGCCCTCTCCAAAGCCTGCGTAGCCCGACGGGGCTAACGGGATCGACCAGTTATATATTATAAAGACGGAATGTTTGTTTATCTATATGTCTGTTTGTAACGCTTTTACCGTCAAAACGTGTTCTACGGTTCACCTAGATTCACTACCTTTTGGAGGGCGGTTAAGCGGTTCCGTATCTGTTTAATGTAAATCTTGGAGAACAAATTTGATTTTCAAAAGAAAAAAGAACAATTTTGCTAGAAGACTGAAAATTGGAGAAATGGGAAAAGATTTTTTGTTTTTCAAAAATTTTGTCACTTTCCTCTAACACATCTTCTGTCGTTGGGCAACCTAAGCATTAGGGTGTAGCGTTTTTTCAAAAGTTATTTATTTCAAATTCCTCACCTCATTCAAATGTTTCCTGACCGATCCAGAAAAAACTAAATATCGAGTATGGTTGCGAAATCTTCGGGGGATACCGGAGTACAATGCAGCATAAATTGGAGTTTGTAAATTTCGTCTGCAGGCGCAGTGATGTCATGAAAGTGTTCTCGATTTTCATTTTTAAAGTGAATTTAACATGTTTCGAGGCCATTAGGTCGCATCATAGAAAAAATATAGTCCCGTTAACATTGGTGGAGAATATTTTAACAGCTTTCATTATGATTGACAAATTGATTTTTTGTGTTGAATCTTCTTTATCGGCTGTGAAATTTCACAAAAAATTGATTTTTTTCTTGAAAAAGTAAAAATCTATTCCCAGTTCTCCTCTCTTATCTTCTTAGGGCGAGATCAATAAAATTCTTTTAGTTCTCCAATTTCAACAGTCTTCTAGCAAAAATCTTCTATTTTCTCTTTAGATTCAAATTTGTTCTCTAATATTTACATTAAACAGATACGGAACCACTTGACCACCCGCCAAAAAGTGTGGTCTTTAGTCTGAACTTGATCCCATCTACATGTTTTAATTGCAAGGTCTGACGTGGTCTTCCAACGTGCTTTAAAATTCTATTAAAAAACATCAATACATAGCTTAGGTGGAAGCTGAGGTTAGAGGTGGCGAAGATAAAAATGAGTAAGACTCCAAAGCTATTGCAACACGAAAACAACAGTCACAGATGCCATCTAAGGTCAAATCGGGAAGTTAAAAGTCACAGATCGACTTGCATAAACCTGTTCGCTTTGAAGACCAGACAATTTCCTTTGAAGCACTAAACATCTCAACTGCTTCACAAATCCAGAAGAACATAAAAAATCTTGATAAAAATACATACCGTCAAAGGGTTCTATAGATAGGAACAAGTTTGATTTTCAGAAGAAGCTCATAATTTAGGAACTAGATCGGGAATATCCTAATTATGATTTGAGTCCAGGATTGAACCAAAAAAGTCTTAAGAAAAGCGTTTAGATTTCGAGGTTCTGAGAGGTGGACCCTCTGCATGATGAGCTGGGAACATTTTTTTTGTACTACAGAAAATTGGAAACAGTTTTGTTATTGGAAGTCTTTCACAGTATGTTGTAACTTCGTATTAAAAATTCATTTTGTCACTTACGAACAAATGCACGCCTTCGTGGTACAAAATCGGTTCTAGCTCCTTCCCTTTTTAAGATAAAAAAGTCACATATTCAGGAAGTTTACACAGAATTGAATAGAGATCAAACCCCTAGAAATAAATTTTCTCCTAAAAATCTAATTTAAAAGTTATTATATTAACTTTTTCAAATAATAGGAAAATTTAAATATCCCAAAAAAAACTTTAAATCTTCGTTTTAAAACGTTAAACCTTCATTTAAGCCCAAAGTTAATGAAATCGGTCCCACAATCGCCTCTCAGTAGATCGTCAAAATTACTTTTCCGTCCGTCTGTAAACACTTAACTCGAGTAAATGTTGACCTATTTTCAAAAAAAATTCGGCGAATGGTAGCACCGAAAGCGGTTTTGGGGTCACAGGTGAGCAATTTTAGACGAAGTGCCACTGAGCTAGGGCCGCCTAAGTAGTTTTGGTGTTTTGTACAAAACTCGAGTAAATTCAGGGACTAAAGTAAGGATTTTTACAGCGGAGCCAAATCGTGAAAAGGGCACTATAAGATTGTGATTGCGAAAAGATACGAAACGATTTAATAAATATTTAAGATTTTCTTGTGTCTCCGAAAAGCTTATGTCACTTCGGATTCACGCCTCGTTGTTATTTGGAGCAGCTATGTCGTTGAATATGAAATCTCCCCTTAAAAGCTCTTACAACGCTGCAGGCGAAATTTTTAAGGTAAAGAGTCCTTCAGCTAAGGAGTCGTTCATAAAGTATGTCACGCAAAAATCGACGTTTTTGAGGCCCCCTCTCCCCATGCCACACTTGTGTCACATAAGATCGAAGTTTTTGAAAATTTCTGTGAAAAATTGCCGGCACACGAAAGTAAAATCGTTTTAGGAGATTTCAACGCCAAAGCGGGCAAAGAGGAAGTATACAGACCGACAACGGTAGGAAGGTACAGTCTGCACTATTATACGAATGAGAACGGTCAGCGGATGATTTTCTTCGCGGCTAAAAGAAATCTGGTGGTGAAAAGTACTTTCCACAAGCACAAGAGCAGACACCTGGCTAGCTGGAAACACCCCAATGAAAACCTGTCAGCGAATCAGATAGACCACCTACTGATTAGCGGGAGACATCGCTCTGAAGTCATTGACGTCAAATTGGAGAGCAAATGTCGATTCTAATCACTATATTGTCGTGTCAACACTGAGAGCACATCTAGCCCGGTTTCATAATGGTCGAGGGGAAACTGTGAGGCGTTATGCAGTGGCAATCGGTTAGTGAAGTAATCAAACAGGAAGCAACCAACACCTTAGGATATCAGAGTCCTAACGATTTTAAGACCTGGTTTGACGCGGAATGTGCCGATGTTACGGAACGTAAAAATGCTGCACGGATAGGGAAGGAATCTGTAAGAACAAGAGAGCAGAGATCATGACAGATGAGCGCTACGAAGAACTACGGAGGGAGGAAAAGCGTTTGCATCGACGTAAGAAAATAGAGCTAGAAGAAAGGACGCTTCTTCACCTGGAAATGTTATATAGTGCGAATGAGTCATGGAATTTCTATAAACGGATCAAGGGCTTTACCTTTCGAATTACCATTTGCGGAGCAGTCGACGGAACGTTGCCCACAGCTAAACATGATGTCTTGGAGCGATTCAAGGAACGTTTTAACACATTGTACAACGGGGATGTTGACTCTAACGACGTTATTTCCTTAACGATAACGGTCGTGACGTGCCAGCACCAACAATGGAGGAAGTACCAGCAGCAATTTACTCACTCAAGAGCAAGTCCGGATAACATACCAGCGGAATTGCTGAAAATGGGAGGCGAGGAATTGTCAAAAGTAATATATGATTTAGTCAAGCGAATGTGGAACACCGAAATGCTGCACGAACAGTGGTTAGAGTGCGACAAAATGATCTGCGAAAATTACCGTGGAGAAGCTTTGCTTAAGGCGGCAAGGTTTTTGAACGAGTGCTGTTCGACAGGTTAAATCCATGTGCCGAGAATGTCACTGGGGAATACCAGACGAGATCGTTCAACAAAAGACCGAATATTCATTCTTCGTCTGCTTCTGAAGAAGGGCAGAGAGTTTCATTTCCGGACATACCACCTTTT
>CM055403.1:91827834-91851801 GCA_029228625.1 Pseudolycoriella hygida
TATCTTTTTCATAAAAGTGAACGAAAATACATTTGTGTACACTCAGATTCTGTAGCATTTACACTATTTCCAACGGTAGAATTGTACGTGGAATGAGCCATATGCATTGTGCTAATTCCATCGGTAAGCCATACATTTTCACTACCATGTCACCTGGGGAACGAATGTGTTTTGTCTCATGTTAATATAGATTACATTGAAAGAGTGAAAGAGATGAAATTTGTTACCCAGGTGACACGGTACCGATGGAATTACCTATTATAGTTATCCCAAACTTCAAAGTACAAAAAAATCCTTTTGGTTAATGATATTACCTCATTCATACGTGCCATCGAAGAATGAGAGGGTCATAGTCAACTTCTTTTTTTTTTTTTTTTTGAAAATCCCATATGCATTACAGTTATCCCAAACTTCAAAGTTCATATACCTCTAATTTCATTTTCTGCAGTTTTAAGATTTACGAACGCTACGGAATGAAATGACAACGGCGTCACTGAGACTTTAAAGTGAAAATGTTCATAGTTGCAGATCAAAGAGGTCGAAATATATTCTTTATCAGTGCAATGCATTTATCACTACGTTTGTAAGTTTGTAACCAGTTGATTCGAGGGGGAGGGGGGGTGGTAATCATGTACCCTAAAAATTTCCCGTCTGTCTGTTGTCCGAGTAAATGTTGACCGATTCAAATTTTTTACACTGGAAATCGGTGTTGGGATTGCACATGGGCATTTTTGGACTAGAATTAGAGGCGTTTAAGTTGTTTTTGGTATTTTGTACATAACTCGAGAAAATTTTTTTCTATTTCCATAATTTTTTTTATTCGAAAGTTCAGGGAATACCCGACAAATTATAGAAGAAATGTTTTGATTTTAAGCCATTGGACTTAGCCAGAGCAGTAGAACTGAGTCTATACTAGGGCCCAACGTGTTTTTTCTGTTACCACGGAAACTGCTCTTCAAAGTTTTGAATGAAAGACATGGACCTGAGGAAATAAAATTTAGTGAAATCTGTTGAGTGGCTTGGGCTGTTGGGTCGTTAGTGTGGGCCCAACTCACGCTACACGACTCTACACGATATTTGGTGGTTTTTCGTGAATATATTCCTTTAATGATGACGTTTTTTGTGCAGTGTTGTAGAGAAAAAAGAGACGAACTTTATTGTCCATGTTTGTTTTAATTTGTTTAAGGGTTTTGTGAGGATTTGAAAAAGTTTTTACACCGTTTCTTCGAATGGGTTTTTCAATATTGCCATTTCGGCAATTTCCAATCCAGTTTGATGTGGACATAATTACATGTATTGAAAAGCGAGGACATTGATACGTTTGAATCTTTATACGACATCTATTCTGATGCGTATGGGTTCCTTGCATATGGTAATTTTTAAATTTTTAAGATATGGAAATTGTATACAACAATCACAATTACAACTCGTGAGGAACCATTCAAATAGTGCGCGCTTTTTTGGGGGAAGAAGGGGTTTGAGACAAGCGTGCGCTCCAAACATTTTAAATTTTGTTCCATGCGTTTGTGGGTCTAGCGTGCGCATTATTTGAATGGCCCCATCAATATGCAATATATTTTAATTCGGTATTTGTAATGGTAGGTAATGGAACAATAGGTACTTAAAGTTCATTTTTTATCTTATCTACAAATTTGTCCTAGTTAAAATCAATTTTCTGTGAATTATGTCCCTTCACTCAATGAATTTGGATGTAAACAAAAAGATTCAGCAAATCCAAAAATAAACTATTCGTTAATGTCTAAACAAATTTTGCTAAAGAATTTAAAAAAATGCAATACCAACCACTTGTGTTTAAAATAACAGAAGCACTTGTTTCGTATAATACAATCTT
This sequence comes from Pseudolycoriella hygida, assembly GCA_029228625.1. Taxonomy (NCBI): domain Eukaryota; kingdom Metazoa; phylum Arthropoda; class Insecta; order Diptera; family Sciaridae; genus Pseudolycoriella; species Pseudolycoriella hygida. The sequence continues at coordinate 91,829,687 of CM055403.1, forward strand.
TTAACTTTGTTTGCACTAAACTTTAAGGTTTTACCACCAACAATTTGTCAATAATTATTTGTTCCTATGTGGAACTCAGTTTTTATTGACGAAACCACAAAAATTAACTTATAAACACATAAGAGACGACCATTTGTTTCATATAAACTTTGTATCTCCAATATTCTACAATTCACATGTAAAAGAATTCAAGTGTAACTTTTTTTTCATTTAGCAGTTTATTTATAAATGAAAATAATTACATCGTCTGAGTAAAAATTTTAATGACCTTTTTAATGGAATTTAAGTGGTCGAGTAATTTTCATACATATTTTAATGAACTTAGATCATAATTCGCTTCCCTACAAATAATAAAAGTTCTAAGTTCTTACACTCAAATAAATAAATAAACTGAGAAGACCGTCCACAACGAGAAAATACGTTAGTAAACTGAACAATTCCACAGTTAATGTTGAACTAACACGGCATATAACTAAAACCGATGAGCTTTGCCAAGAAATTGTTACTTTGTGAATGTGTATTAGTATCGTGCGTGTACAAAAAGTTATACATCGACATTACGGACTTATATAAAAATAAAATTGCGTTACTGTTCAATGAGCGTGTGTTTGCAGATCATGAATTTCCGAAAATTGATTATATATTTTCACCTAATAGGAATCTTTTCATTTTAATTTTGGGTTTTCTTTCAAGAAACTACCAGGAATATATTTACGCAATTTATTGACAACTACAGTACAACTTCGATTATCCGTCAATGGAGAAGAATAAAATTCTTTTGCCGGATCCTCAAAGTTGTACTGTATTTTTTACCTACTCTTCTGCGTAATTTTTTCTATTATTTAAAACGTATCTGTATTGCATATGCAAATTTCCAAATTTCCAGAATGTTAAAGCTGCATCGACTTAAAGACCGTATCGACTGGCAAAACTATATCAATTTGGCTAAAAGGAACACAACGTCGGTGTGCACTCAGCGAATGCTTACATTTCTCTTCTCGATATGTGGGCTTTTAAAATGTTCAAGATACTTCATTACTCCTTAAAAAACTTTCTAGTACATACTTGTGATAAATAATTTGTTTATTACGTTTGACCTCTCTACAATCCTAAATGACTCCAGACGGGCAGGAGTTTTTTTTTTGTATATTTCTAGGACAAACTTGAAAACACCCGGCTTACTAGCAATTGCAAGTCGTTTTGATTCGTTGGTAGTTTGATTCACAAACGAAAGACGTCACATATTTTGCTCTTATGTCTTCGGATAGCAAGTAATGGACACTACCATACAAAAACTAAAATTTTCTGTATATGACTACCTTACCTCACTCATATAAATGAACCGGGAAAATGTATCTAATAGACTCTATATGCAAAATACACTAACTCGTCCCGAAAAATAGTTAAGGAGCAGATGTTAGGACAAAATGTTCATCATATGCTGCTATAACTATACATTCACTACACACATTCACAAATGTGTCGCCACCAAAAATACATTTAATGTTCTAAAAAACTAGCAAAAGTGCAGCCACTGGTTCAGTTTATTCATCGAAATGTGAAAATATTTCACGTATTTGTTTAGTTAATCGAGAATAACTGACGATAAGAAATTATATAAAAATAACGTCCTCGTTTTGCCTATTGTTAGCGTTACAAAAAAGTAATAGACGACGAAAACATATGCTACGTGGGCCCGTGCTATTCCGAAAACAAAGAAAATTTCGCTAAAGGGATCATTACATTGTGCGCGATGCGAAACACATCGCGTAAGGTTTGTGTGAAAGCTCAACTTGACAAAAAAAATGTTTGTTCTGTCAAGTTTAGTTATCACACAAACCTTACGCGATGTGATTCGCATCGCGCTCAACATAATGACCCCTTAAATTATTAATCACGCACTTATTAAGCTGCATTCCAAAAAAACCCGTCCGAAGCATCGGTAAAAACAATTCCCATCCCACACTCCATGGCTCCAAGGCCGTATCCTCAAATTTTTTCTTGCTGTTATTTATTTTATTTCTAACACTACAACAATTCATAATTGAATAAAAGTCTAAAAGTCTATTACTTTCGTTGTTTTACTTTAAGCATTCGATAACTTCTCAAATTCTCAAATAGAAAACAAATCAAGGAAATCGTAAGAATTTACCTATAAATCGGCAATATAAATAAGGCTGCGATTGTTTTTAGCAATGTAGAAAAATTAGGTAGGGCCCTAGAGAATGCTGGTCCAAGCCCCAAACTGAGAAAATCGAATAAAAAAAGATTTCTAAAAATCAGAAAAGATTATGTGTACAAGAAATTGCGTACCTTAAAGGGAATTTTTTTTTAAATAAATTGAGATTTACTCGAGTTATCGTGTGTCGAACAAATTATATTTGCAGATTTCTCTTATTTAGACCATTTAGACCCAAAGATAAAAAAAACACATTCACACCGGTATCGAAAATCGACTTGTTACGAACGTCACTGTAAACGAATATGCCTGGTAGACTTCATTACCGCTTACGGGTCAAATTATATGAAAACAATCCATTAAAACACTCTTCGGAAATTTTTCATTGTCATTTTGAGTGCTTAACTAGTAAATCGCGAAATTTTGTATTCCCAGTTTTTATTATTTAATGACAGCAACTTTTGTCGTATAATACGCTGCGCATGTGCAGTGTAGTAAAATACAATTGTGAGCATATCAATCTTATCACAAATTATCGTAATGACCCTGTATAATATTACGGTTAGTAACATCTTAAGAACTCAAAAAAATATCGACGTTCATATCATATTCGGATTTCGCAAAAATACTCAATTCCTTCGCACGAGATCATAAGAAGTTAAGCTAATAATACAGATCAAGCAATTCCGAATGGATGTAGTGTCTCATCAATACATGCTCATTTTTCGATTAACCAAAAATTCAGAAAAAAATCTACTGCAACGAATACATGTCATAAAATAAAAGGCACAAAGCCAAGCCTCTAAATAAATACGTCACGAAGCACCTCTGTACATGTAGAAGTTTTTTATACAAACAGCGTGTATAGAACATTTTTACATTATATTAAAAGTGATCAACTACACTATCATCGCAATGTGTAGGTATTGGTAGGAAGATGCGGGAATTCTTCAATAAATCAGTTGAACCAAGAATACGTCTCAATACACCAATAACAAATGTGAAGAACAAGAAGAAGAAATGCGAAGAAGTACATGCTTTACTAAATTATGAACCTAATGACTTTCTACATGTGTCACGTCAGATTAGAACCAAAACTGAGCACAATTTCTACAATTATGGACAGAGATGGAAAATTACCGGTAATTTATTATCATCGATAATATTACGCGAATATTACGTACCATTGGGTAATATTACGAAGACTTAAATTACCAATATTATCGGGGTTTGGGTAATATTACGGTAACTTACAGTAATTTTGGTAATATTAACGTAATTGGACCCGTACGAAGTACAAAGTTCCTATACGTTTACTACAAACAATTTTATTGTAACATGAGGTAGATCAAGATGGGAGTTGGGGGATGCATTGATTATCATCTAAATATCATCGAATCAACAATAAAAAAAATGTCCGTCCGTCCGTCTCCACTTTCTTTTCCAAACCCATTCAAGTTCGAAGATGAGCAAAATCGGCCAAGTAGTTCCGGAGATATGGACGAAGAAGTGGAGGTCGGACATGAAATTTTCGAAGGTCGACGAAACTTTTTCGCAAATATCTCAGCAATTATAGCACGGAAATTCCTCATTTTGGTGTGAAATTAAAGCATTTGATATAACAAAATTGGGAAAAATTTTTTGTGGGAATCGGTACAGGGGTCTGGGCACTGGGACCAATGGAATGGACGAAATTGAGATTCTTGGCCATATACGAAAACATTTTTTCGTCTATATTTATAGATTTACTGTCAAAGGCAAAGTTTTAGAGAATTAAATTTAAACGAACACGTGTTTCAGGGTTTTGGGGAGATATGGTCCAATCCTGGTGTATGGCCACTTCCATAATTGGGCAGGATGACCCAGATCTCCAGAACTATGAGAGTTAGAAAGTTGGTTCCAAAAGCGAAGTTATAGAGAATTAAATTTAAGCGAAAACGTGTTCTAGGGTTTTGAGGAAATATGGCTCAATCCTGGTATATGCCCACTTCCATAATTGGACAGGATTACCCGGATATCCAGAGCGGTGAGAGTTAGAAAGTTGGTTCCAAAGGCAAAGTTGTTGAGAATTATATTTAAGCGAACACGTGTTTCAGGGTTTTGGGGAAATATGGTCCAATCCTGGTATATGACCACTTCCATAATTGGGCAGGATGACCCGAATCTCCAGAACTGTGAGAGTTAGAAAGTTAGTTCCAAAGGCGAAGTTGTAGAAAATTAAATTTAAGCGAACACGTGTTTCAGGGTTTTGGGGAGACATGGTCCAATCCTGGCATATGGCCACTTCCATAATTGGGCAGGATGACCCAGATCTCCAGAACTATGAGAGTTAGAAAGTTGGTTCCAAAGGCGAAGTTGTAGAGAATTAAATTTAAGCGAACACTTGTTTCAGGGTTTTGAGGAAATATGGTCTAATCCTGGTATATGACCACTTCCATAATGAGTTAGTCCTTGGATATAAGCTTTTCTAGATTTGAATGGTCTGAGATGTACTTCGGTAGGGCCTTTGACATTACCTTGGATAATTTCTATGGATCTTTGAAATTCTTACAGTTATAAAAGAACAGAAAACGTTGGATTGTTTGCTTATTTGTATATTTAGGTACGTTCGAGTCACTTTGCCACATCTATTTTGTTTGTCACATCTATTCTGATACGTGCGGGTCTTTGATTATGTCTATTATTATAGCTTTATTGATCAAAATTAATTACAATACAGTTGTATCTTAAAAAATCTATTGTAAGTGGTGATTGTAATGTTTCTTATTATAATGTTTTGGTAATTGGTCGTTTAAGGTAGGATGCCGAAGAAAATTTTCAAAAAACTTCGAATGAGTGTAAAAAAAATGTTTTATGTTAATGATTAATTAGTTATATCACAGGTGGAGTTGTTCAGATTAGATTTCTAATAAGGGGATTATTAGACCCTGACAGTTTAGTCGTGAAGTTCTGATTGAAACTCTTGCAGTTATAAAAGAACAGAAAACTTTGGATTGTTTGCTTATTTGTATATTTAGGTACGTTCGAGTCACTTTGCCACATCTATTCTGTTCGCCACATCTATGCTGATACGTACGGGTCTTTGGTTATGTTTTTCAGATTGTTTTCAAAATGTCAGTATGCCACATCAATGTGAAATGTTTAAGCCAAGTCCACAGCATGACTGTTTCTGTAAAGACTCTAAAAGATTACTGCAAAATAAAACAATTTTTAGTGTAAATGTCGAAATTGCCAGTATTTTCCTTGACATATTTTCTTGGAAAAATGGTTAAATTTTTGTTGATGTTTCCAGACTAAAAGATTTATTGTGGAGGCACTATTCGAATAGCTAAATTAAAAAAGGGGCGATGTAACACTAACGAATGCTTTTAGGATTATTCTACGCAAAATATAGTTTGCATATACATAGAGGTACATTTCGATTTAAACAGTTTTAGGTTTGTTAGAGTTTTAAATGTCATTAACTTCAAAGCATATTTCTTTTACATTGAGATACTTTTGGTTTGTATGTGCACGTTGCGCATACATCTTATGTAATGTGACTTAAAACTCTGACATATCGAACATATCTATACAGTGTTTAAAACGAAATGTACCTCTCTGTATGTAACAACGCACCAAGCAAGCAGGGTAGTAGAAAATGACTAAAGAGAAACGAGCAACGAGTTACCTTTTCCAACGGATATGAATAGCAATCCAATGCGGGAATGTTGCATCAATCTTAGGTACTCTTCCATCATCCAAAATTTTAAACGAATTACATTATTTGTAAACAATGTCGTATAATAAAATATTGTGAAAATTCTAAAAAAATAATTTAATCAAATTAAAATTTACCACTGAGGACTTTTTAATATGAGTTGCCAATTTGTGTTTGGGAAGTCAGAGACGGTGGGTAAGCAGTATCGCGTTTGCTTTAACATCCAAAAAATCGACTCTATAGAATTTTTAACAGTGCAAATAATGCAAATGGCTTTAATATAAAAGTGTTTGAAGTTTGACAGTGAAATACACAATAATTTATTTGCTCTGAATTGTTCTAAGGACTCGTATACTACGTTGACCAGAGAACATGTTCTCTTCGATGTTTGTGTTATAGCGGTATTGACTTCCGCACGGTCGCTAGGTAAAGTGTAAGAGGCGAATACGAAAACGGTTACTAAGTTTTTATCGAATGTTGTTCTTACTCTTAACTTGTTTTACCGAGCTTCGGGTAATATTACGTAATTTAACGTAATATTACCGAGTAATATTCCGTAATTTAACGTAATATTACCGAGTAATATTCCAGCGTAATATTACCGTTCCTTCTCTGATTATGGAAGTTAAGATAGACAACTGACTCGTTTTCTGAGAAAATTGAATGTCATCCGAAAATATTTTTTGAACATTTCTCAGTTAGATCTGACCATTTGCGATCGATGCACACAGATCAATGGACCCTTTGTGCTACCCAGCAGGACCTATTTTCGCAAGTTTCACGAATTTCATGAATTTTTCGAATTTTCTAGAGTTTTTACGAATTTTCTAGAGTTTTTACAAATTTTCTGAATCACTCCTACTACCTTTTCTTTAGCGTGAAGACTTGAAAAGTTCCAGTGCAGTCTAACATGTTATAATCATTCTCCTAAAGTTCCTAAAAATCAACTTGTAACCTCAATATACCACCTAAAGACTTCCGTTTCGGCCCGCTAATCTGAAAAACTGCAAAAGTTCAACTCTATCAGCTGAAATAGAGTGTAACAAACCCGAAGACCATCATACTTAAAACATGGAAATAAATAATAATAATAAAAAGAAGAAGAAGAAGTATTGGTTTTTCAGACCGAATGCGTTCTACGGTTTTTGGAGGGTGAACTATCTAACGCGCTCTACTGTTCTAACGTTCTCTTCCCCACGGAAAAGTCATAGTCTTGGGCTAGGGGTTATATACGTGTATAACGATGAAGAAAAGAATGGAGGGGAAGAATGATGAAGGATATAGGAGAAATAGCGAGTTCGAATTGCCGAAAAATTCATCATTTCTTCTCGTCACTTCTTCTGGAATTTATCGTTCCTTCTGAAAATCGTCATTTCTTTTGAAATCGTCATTTCATCTAAAAGATTTAGTTTCGGAAGAATTATGGGCGCGCGGTAGCATTGCGCCCGTGACGCAAGTCCCCATACGATTAAAAAAATCAGAAATTTTTTTTCGTAGACTGGGGAACCATATATACAGCTAAATTTTGACTTTTTTCCCTTGCGTCGTACCCCCCCTGAGACCTAGTTTATCGGATTCTACGTAAAATTTTGATTGAAATCGACCTTTCACTCATTAAAATCGGTCCAGTGGATCCGAAGATATGACCTTTAGAAAATCGTCATTTTCCATACAAAATGTGCTGCTTCATAGAAGCCAAAGAAAATGTATACATCCTACGTTAGTTAGTTAGTTAGTTAGTTAGTTGTGGCATTTCCATTTGTATGAAAAACGACTTTTTTGGCGATTTCTCGAAAACTGGCGAAAGCTGGCGACCCCCCAGCGTTATAATTTTTCTACGCTTTCAGCTTTCATACGCAAAAATTTGATTTCCTGTACAAAAATACGCCATACATCCCATAAAGTCAAATTTTTGCAGTGTGAAAGCTGAAAGAACAGAAAAACTATAACGCTGGGGGTCCGGCATTTGTGACGCATTTTTTAATCAAATGTGAAAATATTTTGAAAGTTTTTTTGCGTTTCGAAGCGTTCAGCGTCACCCAAATTGATATCAGTTGTTTTGGAAGAAGGGACAACGACTTGCGTCATATTTCCCTTTTAAACGGGTTTTTGTTGTGATTCGCTTTCCCGACGGTGAAAATGACTCGACCCTAACAATATTAGATTGTGTTGACTGAAATAGTCAACAGAGGAATCTACGAAAGTGTCTATAAAATGCTTTATGGCGTTCATCAAATCATCTTGTATTGCGGTTCTTGCACCAAATTTTACTCCGCACTTGATAAATGCGTCGTACTTTGTGAATCAACGCTCTTGTGATATGAATCGTGACAAAAAATGACTGAACAATGTGTATGTGTATTTGATGCGTGACAACGTGTGAGTCAATGGCTCTGACGGTAGTACATCTGTTTCACAGACCAGAGATCGTGAGTTCAGTTTTTTTTTCATGTCTTTTTAGACCCGTACGAAGTGCGAAGGTCTGATGCGTTTACTACCACGTTTGCTACATTGCGAATTCGAACGCGGGAATAAGGGGGAAACTTTTTTTTGTTGTCTCCAGATGACAAATCAGCGAAAAAAAGTCCGTCTGTCTGTCGGTGTGTCGGTCTGTCTGTTCGTCAACACGATAACTTTAGTGAATCTTGACCGATTTTCAAAAAAAAAATTTTCCTGAAAGGTAGTCGAAAAACTGAGGTGAAGTTCGAAGATGAGCAACATCGGTCGAAAAGTTCCGGAGATATGGTCGAAAAGGTGTCCAAAAACGTGGTTCAGGGTTTTCTCGAAAAATGTCCCAATCCTGGGATTTAGCCACATGTAGAATTCAGAGGGATGATTCATACGTCTAGAACTATGGCAGTCAGAAAGTTGCTTCCAAAGACAAAGTTGTAGTAAATTAAATTTTAGCGAACAAGTGTTTCAGGGTTTCCCCGAGAAATGTCCCAATCCTGGCATTCAGCTACTTCTAGAGATCAGAGGGATGACTCCTATCTATAGAACTATGGCAGTTAGAAAGTTGTTTCCAAAGACAAAGTTGTAGAGAATTAAATTTTAGACGTACTTGGGGAGGGCTTTCAACATTACCTTGGGTAATTTTTATGAGTTATTCAAACTTTCAAACTATTCAAACGCAATATTTACTTAAATACGTTCGAGTCTTTTCGTAACATCAACTCTGTTTGCCGCATCTATTCTGATACGTACGGGTCCCTTCATATGTTTATATTTTTGGACCCGTATGAAGTACAAAGGTTTTATATGTTTACTACAAACAATTTTACTGTAACATGGGGTAGATCGAGATGGAAGGGTGAGAGGGAGGGGTGGATGCATCTATTATCGTCTAGAGATGACGAATCAGCAATAAAAAAAATGTCCGTCTGTCCGTCTCCACTTTTTTTTTTTCCAAACCGATCAGCCTAAACGTTTTTTTCCCTCATAGGTACATGTCTCCCATGATTCAAGTTCGAAGATGAGCGAAATCGATCGAGTGGTTCCGGAGATATAGTCGAGGAAGTGACCAAAAACATGGTTTTTCGAAGGTTGGTGAAGCTTTTTCGCAAATATCTCAGCAAGTAAAGCAAGGAAATTCCTCATTTTGGTGTCAAATAAAAGCATTTGATATCACAAAACTGGGATAAAAATTTTGTGGGAATCGGTACGGGGGTCTGGGTACTGGGACCAATGGAATGGACTAAATTGAGATTCTTGGCCATATACGAAAACAGTTTTTCGTCTATATTTTCTTAACTATGCAATATGGAGATTTGCTGTCAAAGGCAAAGTTGTAGAGAATTAAATTTAAGCGAACACGTGTTTCAGGGTTTTGGTGAAATATGGTCCAATCCTGGTATATGGCCACTTCCATAATTGGGCAGGATGACCTAGATCTTCAGAACTATGAGAGGTAGAAAGTTGCTTCCAAGGACAAAGTTGTAGACAATAAAATTTTAGATAACACGTGTTTCTGGGTTTTAGGGAAAAACGACTTAGTCCTTGGATATAAGCTTTTCTAGATTTGAATGGTCTGAGACGTACTTCCGTAGGGCCTTTGACATTACTTTGGGTAATTTCTATGGATCTTTGAAATTCTTACAGTTATAAAAGAACAGAAAACGTTGGATTGTTTGCGACCGTGACGCAAGTCCCCATACGAACAAAAAATTCGGAAAAATGTTTTTCGTAGACTTCGGAACCATATATAGAGCTAAGTTTTGACTTATTCCCCTTGCGACGTACCCCCCGGAAAATATTTTTCCTGGATTCTACGGAAAATTCTAAGGCGAAGTGTCTTTTCACTCATTAAAATCGGTTCGGTGGATCCGAAGATACGACCTTTAGAAAATGATCATTTCCTATACAAAAAGTGCTGTTTCATAGCCAAAGTTAATGCAAGTATCCTACGTTAGTTAGTGGGTTAGTTAGTTAGTTAGTTAGTGGGTTAGTTCCAAGGCCATTTGTATGAAAAACCTCTTTTTTGGCTCGTGCTCGAAAACGGCTCGGTACCTTTTCTTGAAATTTTGCAGGGACCTTCGGGTGGGCATTATACGTCATATGAGATTTTAAAAAAGGGGGGTACCGGCCTCGTTTGGGCGCCAGGGCTCTTAAAAGGCGTCATATAGAGCCCATATGTATGCGTTTGTGTGCGTAGTGTGTATGATAGCACATTTTGTATGAGGCAATGGTTGTTTGTTCGAGATAGAGGTTTGGTGTCAAAGCGAAAGTTGTTGGATTGGGTGTGTAGTGTATCAGGGTGACCGCCAAAATGGCGGAAAATAGGCGGGAAAATAGCCCATAGAAGTAGTAGCCGCCACGCTTCGACTGATATCACAACAAATGTGACGCAAGTCGTTGTCCCTTCTTCCAAAACAACTGATATCAATTTGGGTGACGCTGAACGCTTCGAAACGCAAAAAAACTTTCAAAATATTTTCACATTTGATTAAACAAATGCGTCACAAATGCCGGACCCACCAGTGTTATAGCTTTGTTTTGAAAGTATTCGAAAATATTTTTTTCAGTTTCATAAAAAAATTCGAATACTTTCAAAACCAGAGTCCGAAAATCAAAATCAAATCATTTTTTGAGAATCAAAATCATTTTGAGCATCACGAAAAAAAGCGTGATGTTCACGATTTTGAGCATCAAATCATAAAAAAATCATGATTTTCGAAAAAAATGATTTTCGTCGAAAGTCAATACAATCAATTCAGCTTCACCTGAAACAAAAATTTAACCAATAAAAAGAAAAAATCTTTTTTTCGAAATTATGTGATGATCGTTGTTTTTTGAGCATCATTTTTTATTAAAATCATGATTTTTCGAAAATCAATCAAAAAAATCCGAACTCTGTTCAAAACAAAACGAAAAAACTGCGACCGGATGTATTTGAACCCAAGATTTCTGGTCTGTGAAGCAGATGTGCTAACTTCAGAGCCATAGTTTTTAACTTTTCTCAGCTCAACTTTTCGTATATTAATGAAGCCTTAAAAAAATTGAATTTACAAGTGCGGTGATTGCGTTTGACAGCTAAGTGCGGTCATCGCAGAGTAAAATTTTGAAGCAAAACGACGATAATAAAAGCCTGTTAAAGCGTATGGGGCATTCCAACCAAAAATATTTTGTAAGAAGGAACTTTTTATAAGAAAACAATCTGCCAAATCAACTATGTGAGCATTGCTTCTCTTTTTCACGATTTTTATTGGTGTTGGTGGCCGTTAACGTAAAATACATCTTTGCGGACGATATATCGTTCAGGCTTTGCGATACGATCCAAAACTTGCAAGCGATACATCAATCAATACAGGATTGGGCATTGCAATTAGTGCTAATATGGAAACCAGCTTCTTACCCCCTTTGTGGCTGGACGGCCTCATTATCTCGCACTTCGATCGGATAAAGAATTTGGGAATGATTTGGAACAAGAAGGTGGACTGGAATGATAATGTAGAAGGCGTCTGTGAGTGACAAGATCTATTTTGGTAACACTCCTCAAATCACTCGGGTACTGATGAGTAAGTTACTTATGCTATCACAGTGTGGTCTACTCATACGGTATTGATCAGGCATCTAGGGTAATGCTGGACAGAGCTTTCGGTTCGATTATCAGATATGCATATGACAGTAGGAAGTATAACAGCCTCAGGAAATACATTGATAGGTTACTGGGGTTCTCTTTGAAGAAATTTCACACTGCGCTGGCATTTTTGTATGAGCTCATCAGTTCGAAATCACCAAAATATCTAAATTTTATTGTCAACCAGGGTAACTCGAGGAGAACGAAGCAACCTAGGATACCGAAACATAATTGTCATTACGGGGACACATTGATGGTTAAGGGGGTCGTTGAGTGGAACGTGGGACCGATGATTGTAAGAGATGTCCCATGCTTTGAGGAATTTCGAAAAGGATGTCTGGGTTATATGTGTAGCGGGAAGCTTGAGATGTATCTAAAACGGTCATGAAATGAAAGACTGTATAACGCTGTTTGCTCACGGGTAGATGTCTGTCAGTTATTTTATTGTACGTGGTTGTTATAAGGATTACAATGGTATTTGCAATTGTAAATAGTTTTAACTTTAGGTTTAATTTTTAGGTTTTAGTACTTTTGTAATTTTCTGTCGCGTACACAACGATATGTGGATAAGAATTAGCCTTTGTACGGTCTTTGATGAATAAAGAAAGAAAGAAAGTAAGGGAGGTTATTTTAGTTGGTAGGCCATTGAATGAATGGAATCCAACACCACCTTGGTCCAAGAGGAGGGGTTCCTCATCCTTATAAAAACACACAGATTGGAGTTGGATGTCCGTAGTCTCCATCCACCTACTGCTACATCCTATCCTAGGAGGCTTTGTTTTTAATAAGAGTGGGGAAATTTTCATAGACACCCGGTTCTCCCGGACCTAGGTAGTGTTGGATTCTATTCTTCAATGACCTACCAACTAAAACCCCCTTCCTTAGTCTTCATGCTCTCTTCTCCCCGGGACCGCCTCACAGCATTACTTCGGGGAGGGGCTGTGCTTTCGCACCTACTCTCTCAGATCAACCGGCAGTCTTCTTTGATCGTCTCTCCATGCGCTTTGCAGCTTCCCCATTATTTTTGCAACTACATTCCACACCTCCTCATCGCGGCACATCTCCGATATTATGTTTTCGGCATTTACCTTTGACCTACTCATCAGCAGCTCACCTCGCTCTTGTCCGAAGCGAGGGCAGACAAATAACACGTGCTCCGCAGTCTTTTCCTCCCTCTCGTATGTCGTGCAGAAAGGTGATTCTGTGAATCCGAAGCTGTGCAGGTACTTCCTAAAGCATCCGTGGCCCGACAGAAAATGTGTTAGTTGGAAGTTAACCTCTCCATGTTTCCTCTGTATCCATGTCGTTATATTTGGTATGAGTCTATGTATTCACCTTCTATTGTCCGAGGATGTGATTCGGCTCTTAATTGCGTCCTAACTGTTTTGGTAGTTTAGACGGAAGACAGCGAATGTCATAGAAAGAAAAGCAGTCAGGGTCGGACTGGCAATCAAAAGGCGCAGATGTGCGATCGCTCGAAAAGGCGCTCATTTGAACAACAAGTTCTATTAAAAAGTAAAAACTTATATTCACTACCTGTACTCAGGGTGCTGAAATTGAGTTCGCATTAGCACAAATTTTCGACGAGAATGCGACCATTACGTAAGGTCATTGTCGCGAGCGGAGCGAGCGAATTTTTTTGAAAATTTCTTCATTATAAAAAAATTGAACAGTGACTAGCCTCAGTTTAATTAATATTGGTTGTTCCTGTCGAAGAAAAATCGCGCAAAGTTTGAATATAGCAGTTACTTGATTTTTTTGTGTAGTAATTTTCAGTTCAAAAAAGTAAATCGGCTGGTATTTTTGCTTTAATATTCATATAAAACTAGTCACAATATTATTACTGTATAAAAACGAATTAAATCAACAAAAGTAGCAACGAAAACGATCGTAAAAGGAATCGTTTGACAGTGTTGGCGTGGCACCAGCAGGTTAAACTGACGCACTCATTTTTATGCGTCGTTTAGTCATTGCCATTGTTTCAGTGGAGTGTGTGCTGCAGTGGTGATCGAGATTATTTAGTATTAACACATTAGTAGTTTTTTATCAGAGACAGCACTGTACGCTGTCACTGCTATCTTGGATACAGATAGTGAATTATGAATTAATACACTAAAAATGAGAGGACGTGCATCGACGTACGTTCATAACTCTGTAAATTCTAAATTACTTGATGGAGACTTTTTTAAACAAAAAAACGCATCACTGTACTTACGATGAACGCAAAGACAACAAAGGCGTCTGACAAAAGCGACCTAATATCGACTTTGGCAAAAGGCGCGGGTGATTTGCCACCCTGGCTATATGGCCAGTTTTCAAAGAGTCACCACGTATTATTTGTCTACCCCCTTAGGTGATAACGCCGAAATGTCTTATTCGACAATTCGTGTAGAATTATATCCTTTAATGAAATTTTGGTACTATTGAAAAAAAAGACACGTTGGCGTCAACATAAAACCGCCTTTTTAAAAATCATAGTTGGCCAGAAATTGTTCATTGAAAAGTACCAACTTTTCATTACAAAAGTGTATAGAATTACAAAGCTGAAGAATTGATTTCTGAAGTCATAATCATTTTTCAACTTTGTAACTATTTTTCTTCGTAAGAACACTGCCTAAAAGTTCACCGAGGCACATCTTTGAACCCTAAAAAATATGAGTTAGGCCTTTGCCATCATTCACTGAGCATTGAGATGTCACGTCTCTTCGACCAATATCTAAGGTAACAATAAAGCAAGCTCCAAAAGGCAAGAGCCATTTTTATGCTTTCTTGATATAGCATATTCGCTATTTCAGAAGTCTTGAAATACTTCATAGCTGCGAAAAATCGAAGATGAAGTTGGTAGAGAATTAGGCAATTAATATCGTTTCATATGAATGCATACGGCTTGGAATTTGTATGGAATCAGTTCATGGTGTGATTACATGAAAAACATACACGAATATTTGGGTGTATGGTGTTTTTTCGTATTTTGTTATTTAAGCAATATTTTCCTAATTCTACACGAGCGAGACACTAAACATGACCCTCAGCAATCTCCCGTTTGAACCACCAAGACTTTTTGGAAAATACGTTGATGACTTATTTTCAATATGTCAAGAAGAACACATAAAACCATTACAGGATCAAATTGTTAAATTTTCAATTGGACTTAAATAAAAAATCATAAATGAAGACGGGGAGAGAAAACTACCATACTTAGACACAATTATAGGCGTAGACAACAACAACCAAATATACTTTAATTGGTACGAAAAACCATACAGCTGGAAATGCATTTTAAATTTTCATTCAAATCATCCTTTAAGCATGAAAATGAACGTATTGAGACAGTACATCACGAACAATTTGAAAATTACATCCCCTAATTATTGGGACCATACAATAAAACTCCTTTCGGTAACACTAAAGAATAGCAACTACTCCAATAAAATGATTAAATCAGAAATCTGCAAAATCAGACGTAAATTAGGAACAATATCAAAAACTTCAGAATGCGGAGTCACGGATCAAAACATAAACGTTATAAACTTGGCCGAAAAACATGTACACGAATCTTCTTGTACGAATAGGCTCAAAATAAATTCAAGTAGATTCAACAGCAACTTACATTTCAGATACGCATAAAATAAGCTAAAAATACAAAATCAAGCGCGAAATATACATCGAATAAGAAAATTCCAAACAAAGATGAGACTTACACCCAAGACAAAATACATCAATATTCCCTACTACCCGCCCCTGATCAAATTCATAAAAAACCGGATGAAAGACTGCAACCTCACACATACCGCCCTAGTCTCAACGCCAATCCGCACTAATAGAAAAACAATTTTCACAAACACCAAATGCTGAAAAAAGAACTCCGATTATATTCACGCATCTTTTAATTGGCTATGCAAAAATTGTAGCTTCGGCGCAAGATTGAAGACTGACTACCAAAACATCGAGAAAACAATCAAATTCTTTTGCAAAAACAAAACGGCATCATACAAGAACATCTAAGAAAAAATCAAGACCACTCTTCCAAATGCGCCTCAAATATCAATGTTTTAAAAGTCGTAGATAGCTAAATTTAGATTACCCCTATGAATGCACAGAACCAACAAAAATTGGACCACAAATTTCATTTCATTTCAGAAAGAAATTAAAGAAAAAAATTACGACGACCTAATTCAAGACGATAAAATTTACAATTTAATATCTAATCAATATTTTCCACAAATGCCACCAATTATATGCGAAAAGATAAAATCATATATAAGCGACATGAAAAAGTATCTTTATTACGAAGGACGTATCACCCTAATGAACAGATCGAAAATACCGGGATTCCATTACAAACATGCAATTTGAGCTCCGTAAATTTTGAAGACATTTTTAATGAACACGCTACTATGGGCCCATACATCGAAACGAAATTGAAATCAAATGAAGATACAAATCAGAAGATCCTAGAGATAAAATCATTCGAAAATCAAAAAAACAACTTCAAAACAAAAATGGACGAATCACGGACCGCGCTGAAATGTATATTAACAACATCCTCATACGACATAATAATCGACTTATTAGACAGGACTTTTAAGGACATCCGAACTAATGTTGAAAACTTCAGCGACGCCATTTTCAAAAATTATTCGTCATCGTTCACCCTTGACAAACTTCTAGGTTACAGATGGAGGACATTTATGCGCGACATTTCGAAAGGCTCAAAGGAAATAGCTATTTCAGATAGTTTCAAAGAAATTTTTCGAACAATGACATCACAATTGGAAAAGAGATTTTTATCAGCATCTCACGAACAATCATCAACATCCTCGTTAACACCCTCGAAGAAACTGTCATCAACGCCAATAATTTCGTCAACACCTTCATCATCATCAACAGTACCTTCCTCAACAGCTTTACCAACGGTCTCATCAAGATCCTCGTCATCAACAACTTCATCAATAGTCTTGCCAACAACTCCAATGCTGCCAACACCTCCGTCAACACCATCATCAACAATTTCGTCAACACCAACATCCTGCATACAACTACATTCGACAACGAATTTGATAGGCCGAAAAAAATTTATATCATCACCACCGATTAAGTCCCAGTCAACAGTGATCCGACCAAATCACTCCACAAAGTCACATAACAACGAAACGAGAGAAAACATTTCATCACCACCTAACGATGATACAAGAGAAAACCCTTCGAAGAGAAAAAACTTTTTTAAAAAAAGGAAAATATTTTTTTAAAAATGAAGTTTATATACTTTAAATGAAGAATTTTTATGAAAAATTAAAAAATGAAAAACCCAACGAAGAACGGCTGGAATATAACTTATCCGGGCAAAATGGAAAACTTTTTAAACTACTTTTAACTACTTTTAAAATTTATTATTAATAATATGACTGATGATTGGCACTGGATGCCGAAATGTTGATGCTTCTAATATGTTCAAGAACACAACTGTTCTAGTTGGGTTCAATCTGAGCGTCATTACACTGACAAAATAATTCAAAATAAAAATTCTCAACCTGTGACCTTCTGTTACTTGTCTATGTGATCGAAAATTAAAGTAAAATTTCCACGTTTCAGTTTAATTGTTCCACGATCAAGCAAAGCTCGAGTAATATATAAGATATTCTCAAAAACAATTAATAATAATCTTAGCCATACAATAAAGCATTTTTAATGAAGCTTAATGAAGGTTTTGCGATCTCCTCCCGTAATTTGATACTCTTGAGAAAACTATACCGAACGAGAATAAACAACAAGTAACGTTAGTTACCCGTTTTCGAGAAATTTTGTCGAACAATATAGTTGCCCGTTTGCAAAATTATATTCGACTGTAATTGTCAAAGAGTTTTCTGCAATTGGTATCGTGGATGATGAACTTGGAAGAAGGAAAACCAGACCCAGAACGCGCGTCAGGAGGAGGTGATGACAAGGTGAGTGAATTCCGGAGCAAGTTAATTTTCGGGAATTTTCCGTTGAAGTTTTCACCAGTGGCTTTTGTAATTAAAATTTTCGTTTATTCGAATTTTCGTGTGTATAATTGACATAACCGAAATGCGTGGCATCTAGCAAAAATAAAAACCATTATCAATTAGAATCGTTTCGAGTTCGCGAAAGGAGACAAGACGAATACGGACCAGTAGTTCTGTGTTGGGAAAGGGAATTTCAAGCGCGGAAATACGCTCAATGTTATAAAAATGCGCACGAATTAATTATTAATCCATGATTAATAATTTCTCTTTCTCTTTGGAAGTTCTCGATGTACGCGTTCGGACCGTAAGTCCAAAAATTTCTCATGTAACACAAACCGTTCATTCAACCTGTGTTTACACAACTGTATCGATGGCACACCAAAGGATTTTCTTACAGAGTTGCTTGCCATTGACTGAGGAGTTGCACTCTTAAGTAACCTGAGGTGACGAAACAGTGTCTGTATTTAGAGTATAAACACTCTTAAAGCATCTCCTGTACGGAGTACCATGATTAGGCTCTAAATGAGTACTTAAGAGTGATTTTGCGAAATCTTCGAACGATTTCGTACACTTTTGGGACAACATGTCCTACTTTTTCCCGATGAATGTGTCATTCGATTCCTTGTTCTATAGTAAGAAAAACAATTTCTCATTTTTGGAAAATTTGACATCTCGGAGTTATGGTGCTCTAAGTAAGTGCATGTCAGGGGGTGATAAAAATGGTTTTTTGGCTATAACTCGTGTAAAACGAAATGAAATCAAATGAACTTTTATGGGATGGTGAGCCCCAATGATACAAAGGTTTTTCATCATTGGATTCCTTGGAGCCTTCCCCCACTCCTGAGTTATTAATCATTTTAGGTGAAAACTTCGGGAACGCTTTACTGCTTGAAGCAGCGATGAACCGAAAAACTGAGTATGGGGTGTTCTAGTATACTACCCCTACTATAAGACCATGTAAAGACTTCCCCGGTTTAAGGCTGTTGCACCGGTTGCAATCATCGATAGTGTGCTTAACACACTGTGTCCAACAAAAAAAAATGCGGGGATGATTACATTGGCCCTATTCCCATCAGGTGTGACAAATATAAGGGTACTATTTAAATGTCAAGTTAAAAATACTTATTTGTCAAGTTAAAAAAAGAAAATATTTTTTTGTCAAGTTACGACATTTTTACTACGCCCCGACAGAACACTATGTACAAGGAAAATGTGTTTTGGTATACTCTTTAAAGCGGGTAAACAAGGAATAAGGAATGAAAATACATTTTGTAAAAGGTAAATGTCCAACTTGACAAAATAACAAAATAACAAAATAACAAAAAAAACTTGACAAAAATTAATTTTTAACTAGTGCATTTAAATAGTCCCGATAAATATAATTCTGAGTTAGATTTAACAAACTGCATCGTGGTAAATGTGGTAAATATATTCTAGCCTAGAATATTGATAAATTTAACCCGATTAATAGTTTGCAAATTTGGCGTTTTTTCGACAATGCATAGTTGTTATTTTTATGTTATTGAGATGATTTTTGTTCAGAACTCTATTACATAACTGCGTAAATTTGTCAAATCAACAAATAAAGATTGAAGAATGAAAAGCTCACACAATGTTTTCGATCTCCCGTCAAATTAAAAATTAAATTTCACATTTATCAGGATTTATCACATCTGATGGGAAAAGAGCTATTAGACATTTACGATCCTTTGTTGAAATGTGTTACAGATACGATCATATATTTTTGGCCAGCATATGCGTTTTATTTGTCCAATTACTTCCACGAATACCCCAACCAAGGTGCATACTTTTTTCTTACATAGAATAGGATAGGATGCGTTTATTGAATCGGCAATTTAATTTTCCAAATTTCAATTCCTTTGTCGGTCGCTTAATCGCTTCAAATTTTAAATTCTTCTATCTATCTATAGGGGATTTAGATGGGGTAGTTAGATAGGGTAGCGCCTGATTGATTATGAGCGGAGTGTGGTAGTCCGTGTCATGTGCCAGGCGTGCAACTGTCTAACTATCAAGTGCTCTTTTCACGTCCACGTCGTAGTCCCCGGGACCTCAATTCTCTTCGGAGTTTTGTGCTAAACTTAAGAGTGCTACCTGATGACTTGCCTACAACGGGGAAACGGAAGTAGGTTGGGCGTTTGGTTAACCTCCAAACACCGGAAAAAATGGATACCGGTTATGAACTCAACAACACAGCCTCGGACCAGACAGGATAAACGGCAACGACTCAAGCAATGGAAAAAGAACAATGATTTAAAACTAGGAACATGGAATGTAAGATCTTTGTTGCGGCCAGGAGGATTGAGATCTCTCACAAGTCCGCTAAGAGCGGCAAAAATTGACATCACGGCAGTGCAAGAAACGAGATGGCCTGGAAAGGACACCATGATCAGTGGAGACTATAAGTTCTACTACAGTGGGAAAAGTAATGACAGTCCAAGAGAGTATGGAACAGGTTTCATGGTTTTCGGCACAGCTAGAAACGCGGTGATTGGCTTCAATCCTGTTGATGAGCGATTGTGCTTTCTACGGATAAGAGGGAAATTTTTCAACTAAACTCTTATTAACGCCTACGCACCCACGGAGGAAAAAGACAACGAAGCGAAGGAGCTATCTTACGAGAAACTGGTGGAAATATATGATGGAGCGCCGAAACGTGACATTAAGATTCTGCTTGGAGATCTGAATGCCAAGATAGGTCGCGAAGTCTTCTATCGTCCCACAATTGGTGCCTCCATGAAAGCTCTAACGACAACGGTGCGCGGGTAGTTCATTTCGCAGCATCAAGAAACATGGTTGTGAGCAGTACGTATTTCGAACATAAAAACATCCACAAAGCGACATGGGTATCACCTGATGGACAAAACAAAAACCAGATTGATCACGTTTCGATAGATGGACGGCACTGTTCAAATGTAACGGATGTCAGGTGCTGTAGAGGACCAAATGTTGATTCTGACCACTACTTGGTTAAAGTGGTTGTTAGGTCTCGCATATCGGTCCAACACAACCGACAACAGGCATTGAAAAAGTGGAACGTTGAAAAACTGCAGAACGACGACATCAAACACAAATTCGTGGATAGTTTGGAGAGAAAAATTATCGAAGAAATGGTCAGCGAGCAACACAGTATAGACGATGCCTGGAATCAAATCAGGCGGAATGTAGAGAGCGCCGCGGCAGAGACTTTGGGAACGAGAACGGGAAATAAAAGAAATAACTGGTTCGACGGTGAATGTCAGCAAGCTCTGGAGAACAAAAATGCAGCTCGACTAAAAAGTCTGTTTCGATACACTCGAACAGGCCAGGCAGAGTACTGTTCGAAGAGAAATTTCGCTCGAAAACTGTTCCGAAACAAAAAACAGCTGCAGGATAGGAACGTTTTGATCGAAATTGAAAAGTTTGCCAATAGGAAGGAAACTCGGAACTTCTATCGGAAAGTTAACGAATCCAGAAATGGCTACAGTCAACAACCTTTGCTGTGTAAGGACAAGAATGGATTGGTCTTAGCAGATGAGGAAAAGTGCATTGCGAGATGGCCTGAGTACTTCAAAGAACTGCTTAATCCGAACACACCGCTCAACCGAAACGAAGAAAACAACGAATTGCCATTTCATACTGCGCAACCATATATAGAAGAACCAACGATGCAAGAAGTTGAAGCTGAAATTTCGAGGCTCAGAAATTTCAACCGTCTGTTCGTCTGTCTGTCCGTCCGTCTGTCCGTCCGTCTCCACTTTTTTTCCAAACGGCTCAACCGATCAGCCTAAACTTTTTTCCCTGAAAGGTACATGCCACCCATGATTCAAGTTCGAAGATGAGCAAAATCGATGAAGTGGTTCCGGAGATATGGTCGAGGAAGTGACCAAAAACATGGTTTTTCGAGGGTCCGTGAAAATTTTTCGCAAATATCTCAGCAAGTAAAGCACGGAAATTGCTCAATTTGGTGTCAAATGAAAGCATTTGATACCAAAAAACTGGGGATTTTTTTTTTGTTGGAATCGGGTCAGGGGTCTGGGCACTGGGAGCCATGAATGGGCGAAAATAAATTTCTCTGCCCAAAACGATAAGAGATAGTTTTTTTTCAGTATTTGCTTAAATACGCAAAACAGAGACTTACTTTCAAAGGCAAAGTTGTAGTGAATCAAATTTTAGCGA
>CM055403.1:91852301-91866965 GCA_029228625.1 Pseudolycoriella hygida
TTTCAAAGGCGAAGTTGTAGAGAATTAAATTTAAGTGAACACATGTTTCAGGGTTTTGGGAAGACATGGGCCAATCTTGGTATATGGCCACTTCCATAATTGGGCAGGATGACCCAGATCTCCAGAACTATGAGAGTTAGAAAGTTGGTTCCAAAGGCGAAGTTATAGAGAATTAAATATAAGCGAACACGTGTTTCAGGGTTTTGGGGAAATATGGTCCAATCCTGTATATTTATCAAAATTGTTGTATTGCTTGGAAGCGGCCAAATTCGTTGACGAGGCAACGAAGGGAAATGCATTACGTGAGTAATGAATTTATTCGACGAACAAAGTTGGCTGATTGGGACGTTTACGCCTCTTCAGTACACCTTTGTCGCGAGACCATGTGTACATCAGCAAAAACAGAGAGTGGTGTTAGCAAACATCTGTTATCGACAAGAACAGAGAATGCATTCAACAAACATCTGTGGTGCGTCTAGCTTTCATACACCGTATTCTAAGATTTATTCGTTTTGTTGATAGATCTCTCACCTCTATCATAAATAATTTTGTTTGATAGATCTCTGACATCTACCAATTGTTAGACTTTTCAGATCTAACATTGTGTTGAAGTACTAGGTACTTCATGTTATAATGTTAATCAAACATCATTGCACTGGATGAATATAGATTCTACTAATATTCAAAATATTAGTAGAGGTGTTGGATTCCAATAACACCAGTATAATTATATTAAATTGTTGTATTGCTTGGCCAATAAACATAAATTTATCAAAATTGTTGTATTGCTTGGAAGCGGCCAAATTCGTTGACGAGGCAACGAAGGGAAATGCATTACGTGAGTAATGATTTTATTCAACGAACAAAGTTGGCTGATTGGGACGTGTACTGAAGAGGCGTAAACGTTCCAATCAGCCAACTTTGTTCGTTGAATGAAATCATTACTCACGTACAGGAGTACAGGAATTTTATCATTAAATACGGTATTCATAAACTTTGGTTCAATGCCTTGTATACCACCCTCAAAATAATCCGACCGAAAGGGTGAATCAAACTATTGGCAATATGTAGAGAGCCTATGTTGACGACAAACACCGCGACTGGGATCTTGGAGAGCTCTCGATAGCCCTTAGAACCTCCGTCCATGAAACAACAGGCTACACTCCTTTCTCCCTCAATTTCGGCCGAGAGTATTGTTTCGACCCTTCTGACCTCAAGCTGATTGACAGTACAGCTACAGGCGAGGTTAGTGCAGTGCACAATAGGTCGAAATTTCTGAGAAAGTTTGTGAAGGTTTTCGAATAGGTCGCGTTTAGAACCCGCCAACAGCCGGCTAGCCAACAGTTCCGACGACCGGGTGACGACGTCTCTTGTCTATAAGGACCATTCGAACCTATTGATATGGGCTGCCGTCTTCGTGTCTATTTTGAAATAAATGCTTTTTGCCACCATCTGTGGTAGGTTAGCGGCTACCATTTTGCCATCGAAGCGTCGAAGCTTGGGTAAACTTGTGGACGTTCCTAACTATATTTTTGAATGAAAAAGTCGAGATCAAATTAGACGGAATGTAGAGAGCGCCATAGCAGAGACAGTGGGAACGAGAACGGGAAATAAAAGAAATATCTGGTTGGGCGATGAATGCCAGAAGGCCATGGATGACAAAAACGCAGCTCGTCTGAAAACTCTAAGTAGATTCACTCGAACTGACCAGGAAGAATACCGTTCTAAAAAGAATTTCGAGAGTAAACTCTTCCGACGGAAAAAACGACATATCATATCATCATCACATCACGCATATCATGACTAGACATATTCTTTTCAGATGGAGTTCTTTGTGGACTTGTTCCTCTGGTAGATAATCGAGCCTAGATCAAGTTTACTAAGATCGTTTTTCGAAAAAATGGGATCTAGGTAGCCGCGGATGACTTTTGTTCTTCTATTCTAAAGCGTTGATTACAAAGAGACAGATATAGTTGGTCTCTTTCTAACCAACGCTATGAAATATAAGAACAAAAGTCCTCCGCGGCTACCTAGATCCCAATTTTTCA
This sequence comes from Pseudolycoriella hygida, assembly GCA_029228625.1. Taxonomy (NCBI): domain Eukaryota; kingdom Metazoa; phylum Arthropoda; class Insecta; order Diptera; family Sciaridae; genus Pseudolycoriella; species Pseudolycoriella hygida. The sequence continues at coordinate 91,854,350 of CM055403.1, forward strand.
AAAAATGGTCTTCGTAAACTTGATCTAGGCTCGATTATCTACCAGAAACACAACTCCACAAAGAAGTCCATCTGAAAAGAATATGTCTAATCATCACGCATATCATATCATTTTTTTTAGAGAGAGCTCTCCTTTATTTAATCAAATCATAGTCAACAATGTTTAACAATTTAGGTTTTACAAATTATAAATAAATTTACAGCCATTTAGGCTTTATCAAATTTATATGACGAGAATTCTACTTCACGCAAGCGTGTGTATTTGCATAGAGCTTGAAAATTTGGGAAAATTATTTTTAGTGAGGTTTTTTGGATATGGAAATTTCTTTAGGCGATCAAAATTGCCTTGTGGATTGAAGAAAAGCGTGAAAAACAATCAATATTATAGTTTTTATAAATTGCACCTAGGGAGCGCGAGCATGTCGCGTAATCAATAATTCATCAGAAAAGATTTCAATTATTAATTTATTAAGCTTAGTCATTGCTTTGTTTTGGCGATCATTCATTCAATGTTGATGCCCGTCTATAGAGACAATAGCTTCGAATCAGGATTCCTTAAAATTATATATATATATTCTTTATTCAATAAATCAATTGTTACAAATATTGTACTGTGGATCAAGTGGTTAGTGTTCAGCTTATTTACTCTAGCTTTTCAAACTATAATATTATCATCATTATTAAAATCTTATTCTTGTTTGAAATGTTTTTGTTTTATGGGCAGAAGAAAATTTTCAAAAAACTTCAAATGAGTTTATTTTTAATTAAGAACTAAGGACTAATATCACAGTTAAAGGTTGTTCAGTTCAGTCTCCTGATGATGGGATTAACTGAGCTTAAAATTTTTGACTTGAAGTTCAAGTTGATCTTCGAAATTTGGTGGTGAACCATTGGTATAGAGGCGAGATCATGCAAGTCAGCGGGTTTGTAGTACGGCGGCAAGCGGTAGATGATCTTCAGGCACTTGTTCTGTAATAGTTGGAGCTTCGCAATGTGGATTTTAGCACATTCGCCCCAAACTGGGCAAGCACTAAGCAAGACATTTTGAATGATTGCCTTGTAGACACATAACTTGTTTTCAGTGCTCAGCTTTGAGTTTCTGTTTAATAGTGGGTAGAGCGCGCCAAGTAGCTTTAAAGCTTTACAGTATATCAGATCCACATGTGACTTAAAGGTCAGAGTCTTGTCTAGAGTGACCCCGAGGTACTTTACCTCCAGTCTATTTCGGAGCCACGGACTGCAATCCCTTGAGGAGGAAGCCATTTTTGTGACCTCCTCTTGGTGAACAGGGTGGCATTGGTCTTTGAATCGTTCAGCTTTATTTTCCACTTCGTGGTATATTCGGTGAGCTGTCTGGTGGCTGCGTTAAACATTAAAATTGAGTGGGGAGGTTTGTATACGCTGTTTGCAAGTCGTTCCCTTGAGAAGTTGCCAAATTGACTGATAATAGTGTTATCATGTGAATACGTTTTACTGAGCACATTTTTCGCCAAGTCATACAGGTAAACGTTGAGCCTCGGTACTTTTGTAACTCTGTGCAATTTCTCAGTAGATATAAATTTATAGTTCGATCTGGATCTTCTAAAATTGACTGCCATACGGAGGCATTTATTTTCGAAGAGCTTCAACCTTTTAATCAGATATTTCGGCAGACTGTGCCAAACCGCCGCCCCATAAGTGAGCACCGGTCTAAGCATAGTCAGATAAATTTTCACCTTCGCAACTTGTGAGATACCATTATTCACTTTCATGATATGATACAGTTTGTGTAACCCTGTGTTAGCCTTCAGTAGCATTCTATTCACATGCTCATTGTGTTTGAGATTTGGTTGCACATAGTACCCCAGGAAGCGAACGCTGGACTTGTAAGGGATTTTTGTGTCGTTCATTCTAATGGCATATGCACTCTCATGGACGTCGCGCCCACGGTTTGATCTTTGAATAAAAAGTGCTTCCGATTTTCCTACATTTACTCGAATTTTCCATCTTTGATAATACCTCTGTAGCTTTTCGAGATGGTTTTGCACATTGGATCTCGCTCTGCTATGAGATAACCGAGTCGAAAAGGTGCTTGTGTCGTCGGCAAAGATTGTGAGTGTCGTGTTCATATGCGTCGGCAGATCCATCATGAATATAATAAAAAGTAAAGGTCCCAACACAGATCCTTGTGGAACCCCGTCATTCACAGAAACTGGATCAGACAGTGCGTCGCCCAGCTTAAATCTGAAGCTACGTTCTTTGAGATCATTGTGGTCCCAACGCAGCAGTGGTCCCAATATCGATCCCTGTGGGACGTTCTTATGAAAGGGCAATCGATTTTGAAGATAATTAGTGATTATTTTCGCCGCAGTGTCATCGAAGTGAAATCGATGTCGCAACTTCAGGCACAACACCGAATCGAATGCTTCAGAAAAGTCCAACTGAATAAAGGACGATTGATTTCATAAACAATCTTCAACATAGCAGACGTTGTACTGTGTCCACGCCTGTAGGCCGACTGAACCGGCTTATTTGGTCAACCAGAATAATCTCAAACATCTTGGACATCAGTGGCAAAATGTGTATTCCACGATAATCTGACAAATTAAAAAGTCTAGATTTTTGTGCTCAGGTACAACAACAAAAAAATGATCACCTTAACAAAACGAAGAGAAATAATGTACAGACCAACCGCATTCGAATTAATCTTCATCAACTCTTCACAAATCTCATCATCAGCAAAGACAAAGTCACGGTTTGAAAGACCACTGCCTTTTTGATTAAAAGTACCAAATATTGAACCACGGCTGACCATCAAAGTTCGTAAGTGAATTTCCAGTTGAGGTAAGACCAAACTTGTGGTGAGCACAATCCTTTCAATTTTCTGCTGAGTCAATCTTCAAAAGATTTTCATTGAAGTCACCGAGAACGACCACATCAGTGTACAATAGTGACAAATTAGATAGTATAGCATCAAACCCATCAATCTCGTCTACGTCCTGAGCTTTATAGTAGGGGTGTGCGATGGTCAAAGAATCAAAAAGATAGGGGTCCACAAAAAATTCTTTGGTCCCATAGATAGCGAAAACGCACGTCCAAAGCTTTTTATTTCATGTTTACAACTTGCGCAAATTCAATGAACTCAAAAGTTCGAGATTTCGGACCATTCGGCATTCCCACCTTCACCAAAAATCCGATTCGAGATAAATTTGAGCTACATTAATTTTTTTTTGACTAATCAAACTTCAATTTAATAAAAAAAAAATAAAAATAGGGGAAATTTGGCGAAAAGGCATTTTACGTCAGTCATCAAAGTTCGCCGACCATGGAAATACAATACATGGAAAATACAACTTCGTAAGTATGGTGTTTTAAACAGACCTTTGACTTGGAATATCATATTTAGTCAGAAATATTACTTTTCCAGTAAAAAATTGCAACTTACGAGCCATTTTAGAAAAATGATCTTTTTATCTATTGAAAAAACGGCCAATTTTTCCGTATTTTTCAACATTGTAAGCGTGATAGGTTGAAAAATTCTGAATCTTTTTCCAAAACCCTTTCTTGTCTGCAATCTTAACTTCAATACCTAAGTATTAGAAGCATTCAAACGATAAAAACTCAGTTTATCATATCGATTTCAGCTTTTCAAAGTTTTTTCGAGACGGAATTTTCCATGGTCGGCGAACTTTGACGACTGACGTAAAATGCCTTTTCGCCAAATTTCCCCTATTTTTATTAAATTGAAGTTTGATTAGTCAAAAAAAAATTAATGTAGCTCAAACTTATCTCGAATCGGATTTTTGGTGAAGGTGGGAATGCCGAATGGTCCGAAATCTCGAACTTTTGAGTTCATTGAATTTGCGCAAGTTGTAAACATGAAATAAAAAGCTTTGGACGTGCGTTTTCGCTATCTATGGGACCAAAGAATTTTTTGTGGACCCCTAACTTTTTGATTCTTTGACCATCGCACATCCCTACTTTATAGTAAGCGCCGAATAGGATTTTGTGGTTTGGGAAAATAACTTCAAGGAATAGATATTCCGATTTCAAGTTCGTTGAAGATGCGATTGCTTTAGTCTGAGGTCCTTTTTTATATTATACTGCCACCAGGGCCTATTCTTCGAAAAATTTTTTTAGAAATTTTGGAAATTTTTAGAAACTTTAGAATTTTTTCAGAATATTCAAATTAACTGCACAAAAAATAATGCAAATCTAGGCACTAAAGTTCATCATATCCTCAGACAAACAGTATCAACATGCTCGAGAGCTCAAAAATTTCGAAATTCAGAAAAATTCAAAATCCATAAATCCCGATCATAAACCGTTACTATTCCCTTCCCTTCTCTAAAACTTTTTTCCTTCTAGCAAATTCCTTCTTTCCAAAATCCCTTCTAAAAATCATCATAAAATTCGCTAAAATTTAGCCACTTCCTACAAAATTTACCTTTCATTTCGAAATTCATCAAACACTTCCTTTCCAAGCTTAAGAACAGATTTAACAGCAAAAACTGAAATCCAAAACAAACAGAAATTGAAGGTTATACGGATCGTGATTTGTTCCCACCCATACATACCAATTACCAAACAGGTTGAATAAATAATTAGTTTGGTACTTTCATCGGCATTGAGTTCTTCTGTGGATTTTCATCCGACATGTCGTAAGTTGAGAATCATGTACTGAACACCACATAAAACAAAGAATCGAAAACAATCCTTCCTACAAATCCTTTCAAAATCTTTCTTCCAAAATATAAAAACTTTCAAAACTCTGCAAAATCTTCCATTTAATTTTCTCGTTATGCTCAATTCTTTTCACAAATTCAGTAGAGTTTAAACATTTCAACTTCAATTTCCTTTTAAAATTTCTTCCCGAATCTTCCTCAAAATAGTTTCTCTAGTCAAGCTTTTGCTCAATTCAAAAACTTTGTTTTCACTTTCAATATCTCTCTCATTATTCTCAATTTTTAAAACAATAACATTTCGATTTCCCTTACCTCAATTCGTGCAATAAAATTCAAACCATGAAACCGTGCTACTGTGTAGTCAACAGTAAAATAATACTCCAAAGTAAAACTAAAATTTCTCCTTAAAAACTATTCAAATGTACTGAAAGACACTTTCTCAAAAGCAATCCTTTACAATTTTTGTAATTATCTTCATAAAGCTTACGAATTCCTTCTTCTTCAAAACAAATTGCAACGGTCCAAACTTTAAAACGTACAAATCCACGATGTCTGAGACATCCATCCCTATTCCAATCTCAGCATTCGCGGCAGGCAATTCAACAAATTCTTCAAAACAGTTCTATTCTTTAACGACCTTAATCGTAAAATATAAAAACTGATGATGTCTAACACATCCATTCCTAGTCCAATATCAGTCTTGGCGGTAGGCATTTAAATAAATTCCTCAAACAGCTCTTTAATGGCCAAAATTCCAAAATATAAGAATTCACAATTTCTAAAACATCCAATTCCAGTCGAATAAACTTCGGCCGAAACTCACAAATCATAAAAATTCACGATGTCTAACACATCCATTCCTAGCCAGATATAAGGCTTCGTGGTAGACAATTCGATAAATTCCTCAAACAGTTTCCTTAACGGCTGAAATTTTAAAATATAAAAGTCTCAGCCGACGACTTTTTGATGGCGAAATTTCCACAATTGTTAACTTTTGAACAAATAATTGAAATCATTCAATAAAATTGATTAAGAACTGATCATGGTAAAATTTTACTTTAAGGGGGTGGCGCGGAAAGGGTCGAGGGGGGTTGGGGGTGGTAGGGGTCCACCCCCACAACAATAATATGTGGTTAGTAGGTGGCGCTCACATCAGGTTTAGTAGTGGGAGCAGTTAAAAGTTATGAATTAGTGGTATTACTATATGACGGAAAATGCGTAATTGAAGGGGTTGATGAACACAAATACATCCCCGCAATTGGTTAAAAGTGGGTTTTTGCGCTTTAACTGTGGAAATGTGAGGTAACCATGTAATTCGACATTGGATTTTATTACAAAATTATGAAAATATGGATATTTTAGCGCTTTAATTATAACATTATGAAGTACGAATGAAATTATTCCGAATTTTAGCGCTTTAATTTTGTAAGCATCGAGGAGGCTGCTTACATGTATCCCATTGGCCCTGAAAAGGGCCGTTTACCATACTGAGTGGGGACCCCTCGGTTCGTCGCTCCCGAAGTATTTATCGACTCCAAACCCCCTCAGTATGGTGCATTGTACAGTCAATGGCTATTACTGTCTTTTAGTACGTCCATCAAGATAGGTAACTTTTTTGAGTGTGGTGTCGAAGGAGTACGCGCGACTTCGTCTTTCTGCACCATTCTTTCTGCGACGGGTTTATAAATCGGGTATCGACGGGTTTATAAATCGGGTCTTGGGATGCTCATTGATGGAGTTCATGAAGTATCGTTCGTTAATCCTTGTCTTCAAAATAATCATGAAACAGACACCGGAATACCTGTCAAGAGGAATTGAATCGTCAATGAGGTCATGCCAACTGATCATTCCTCGTCACACCACGAGCCAATACAATAAGTCATTTTTCATGAATGCAGTATCGAGATACAATCTCTTACCGAAAAATCTAAAGCGATCAGGATCTGTTGAATCATTCAAGAGACGTTGTCTTGAGTATATTGCCAGTAACCACTAATGATCTTGTGTGAATTTTCTTTGTGACATCGACCTGCTACCGCTGTTATTCTATATTATATTATTATTATACTGGGTAAGTCCATGCTTAGCAGATGCTTACAAAATTAAAGCGCTAAAATTCGGAATGATTTCATTCGTACTTCATAATGTTATAATTAAAGCGCTAAAATATCCATATTTTCATAATTTTGTAATAACATCCAATGTCGAATTACATGGTTACCTCACATTTCCACAGTTAAAGCGCAAAAACCCACTTTTAACCAATTGCGGGGATGTATTTGTGTTCCTCAACCCCTTCAATTACGCATTTTCCGTCATATAGTAATACCACTAATTCATAACTTTTAACTGCTCCCACTACTAAACCTGATGTGAGCGCCACCTACTAACCACATATTATTGTTGTGGGGGTGGACCCCTACCACCTCCAACCCCCCTCGACCCTTTCCGCGCCACCCCCTTAAAGTAAAATTTTACCCTGATCATAGTCGAATGCCAGTATAAGATTAAACAAATTTCTTAAATTTGGAAATTGTGGATTTTTTTTTAGAAATTTCAGAAATTTTAGAAATGGAATTTTTCAAAAACAGGCCCTGACTGCCACACCACCGCAGCGACGCACACCCTAGTCTCTACCGATATTCTTAAATGTGTATTCGATGCTTCAAAAATTCTTTGGAACTAATCAATTTTGGGCGCGGTATCGTAGCACAATATTCGGCCCAATGAAGGCCGTTCTTCCATTCACAACCACCATATTAAAGTCCGTTTAAACAAACAAACAAAAAAAAAAGGAAATTCGTGCGGTTGAGTGAAACTGTGATAACCTCGCAAAACCTGCGGAAACTAATTCACAAAATGCACATAAAAAATATATTCAATAGAAACACCAAAAGAGCGAAAGAAAGTCGAAACATAAACATAGACACGTGCTGACACAGAAAAACAGATCATTGTAGTGCAGAGCTTCTTGGTGGCGAAATATTGCTTAAAAAAGTCGTTCTTGGCTCCTGCACCCCAAAAGTTTACAATAATCGGAGGTGATGTTTTCGATCGATATTGTTCGACTATTCTGGCTTTACAAATCGCTGACACAATTTCCATAATCCGCTCATTTGCCACAACTGGAACACCACTGATAGCCAACTCATTCATCCGGACAATACGCTCAAGTTCGGTTTTCTGACGCAATGTTTGTTGCATTGGCAATACCAGTAGAAACCATTTGTCGTCCCAACTTTTCTACTCGACTTCGATGCGGCAGACTTGTTCATCGGTGCCTTGTTTGTACAAATCAATCAATTTTTCTCCACATTGGCAATCTTATCGTTGACCATCAATGTAATACGGACTTCAAAATCAGACATTCTGCTCGTCAGTAGGGAAATGGTATCCAAAAAATCCTTGTTTGACGCATCATCATCATCAACATCTCATGCTGAATTCCGCGAACGAAATAAAACGAATGCAGCAGGATGATGAGTATTATAACAATATTGATTACTCCTAGACAATGTACAAAGTGAACACGCGAAAAATTCATTAAAAATCCTCTGCTGGCAGTGCTCAAGTATTTTCAACACATTAAAAAGATGACAATGACTATCAGCGAAACAGTTGGAATGGAACTGCAAAAGTTTCGTACGCCAAATGCTTCTATGAAATAAATGATGACTGGAACAAAAATCACTGAAAATCCAGTTTCAACACATACCCAGAACAGAACAGCAGCTCCATAGAACAGCAGTTCCACTCACTGCACATTAGGGTTGCCCAAATTTTATTTTGTTGAGGTGTATTTTCGATAAAACTTCGAAAAGAATCACAGTCTATTCCTGCACCTTTCTGCGCAAAAAATTTATTGTTATCGACAAATGCGGTATAGTCAACAAAATTAACAGAACTGCACATTTTGTGTTTCGTTTGTTTCTCTTTTTCTCTCTTTAACCATAGGCAAATGCATGGTAAATACGCACGAAACGTAAAAACTGACAAAGCAGAGTAAAAGAAAAATTTAGCAGTTCTGTTAATTTTGTTGACTGTACATTTCTGACAACACACAGTATATTTATCTTATCACCTTTTGCTTTGTAGTGAGATTAGAATTCAATATTAAATATGTAATTAAATGCAAACAAGTATTATTCAAAAGAATAGCTATTTAGTTTGACGCAGAAAATTTGCACAAGCCATCTTTTGTTGTATTTTTAAAAACAAAATAACTTATTCAAACCAAAATTAAGACAATGCGCATTTGAACACATTGCTGTTAGTAGACTTTTAGTATTGAGACGTGCTTGGAAAATTGAATGCTGAAAAAAAGAAGAAGCGCAAATACAGAAAAAAGAAAGGTAAAGCAATGCTGACGTCAGATAAGAGGAGAAGGGACATAAAAAAGGGTGTTAATCCCTTCAAAACACGGCCCGAGCGGTCTTTTTTCGCCTGTGGCGCTGAAGCATACGCCACAACATAGTTAAAGAGCTTGCAAATTACCTGCTGCGTTATACGCACTCACTCAATTACTGAAATTCTTTTATCCACAATTACAAAATTTTAAATCCGGCGATTAAGTTACAGCAGAGTAGTACTTTTCGCACGTTGACATACTCTTTCGTCGCATAGGGGAGAATGTATCAGTGTTAGCAAAATATAAGCATATCAAGTGTTAAGTAAAGTTGATTATGTGATGCAAAAAACGTGTGCTAATCAATACTTTTTCGCCTGCGAGGTCAGACATAGGTAGGGCGAAGTAGTAAGAGCTATTATAATAGATGTGTACAATGTGCATTGTACATGTGTGTACATATATGTATGTGTGCGTATATAGATGTATACGTATATATAGATGTGTGCAATGTGCATTGTACATATGTGTACATATATGTACAATGTACATTGTACATATGTGTACGTATATGTACGTTGTATATATGTGAACGTATATGTACATTGTACATATGTGTACATATGTGTACGTATATGTACAGTACATTGTATACATGTATGCATACGTACATGTACGAACATTGTACATATGTATTACGTTTTAGAACACAAAAAAAATCTTCAAATCTACCTTTTTCTGAGACTCGGACGTTACGCAAGAGTGGCTGTGCGCTCAGTTGTTTGAGGATTTTGTAAAAGGGGAAACTCCTTCGAGAGAATGTATTTCTTAGACTCGTCTTTAAGGGTCTTATGCGTTTATCACAATGTTTCTAACCACCCCAATTTCGACCTGGGAGTAGGTGGGGAGCATCGATCCTGGTGCTTAGATGACGAATCAACAATAAAAACGTTGTCCGTCCGTCCGTCCGTCTGTCACCGCGATAAATTGAGTAAAACTAAACCGATTTTCAAAAACTTTTTTCCCTGAAAGATAATTGAAATATCTTTTATGGGATTGAATATGGGCACTGTCGGCCCAAGGGCCGCCGAACTAGGGCCGTTTAAGTGGTTTTTGTTCTTTTGTACATAACTCAACAAAACTAAGCCCAAGAATTAGTAGAAGAAACTTTTAGGCCCTAGGATATAGCTAGGGCACTAAAAACGACTTTCTGCTAGCGCTCAACAAGTTTTTTGTACATAACTCGAGTTAATCTTTACCGATTTCCAATTTTTTTTTGATTGAAAGGTGTAGGACTGTCTCCCGTTTTATGGAAGAGAATTTTTTGTTTAGAAACCCTTGGACTCAGTCAGGACCCTAAAATCCTAAACGCTTACATAAGTTGGATAAATCCTAACTGAATTTGTCGATTCTTTTTCTATTTGAGAGGTAATCGAGTACCGAATTATATTCAAAAACAAATTTGAACCCGGTGCGGTGCCTGTGTTTAGGGCTGAAGTAGGCCTCAGGTCTGTCCTAAGGTCGGCCCTTACCAAAAAAAAAATTGTTTTGCCATGTTGCAGAGCAAATTGAGGGGGGATTGGGTAGTTAGATAGGGTAGCGCCTGATTGCATATGAGCGGAGTGTGGTAGTTCGTGTCATGTGCCAGGCGTGCAACTGTCTAACTATCAAGTGCTTTTTTCACGTCCACGTCGTAGTCCCCGGAACCTCAATTCTCTTCGGAGTTTTGTGCTCAACTTAAGAGTGCTACCTGATGACTTGTCTACAGGTCATCGGGGAAACGGAAGTAGGTTGGGCGTTTGGTTAACCTCCAAACACCGGAAAAAATGGATACCGGTTATGAACTCAACAACACACCCTGGATCGGCAGCATAAACGGCAACGACTCAAGCAACGGAAAAGGACAATGATTTAAAACTAGGAACATGGAATGTAAGATCTTTGTTGCGGCCAGAAGGATTAAGATCTCTCACAAATACGCTAAGAGCGGCAAAAATAGACATCACGGCAGTGCAAGAAACGAGATGGCCTGGAAAGGACACCATGATCAGTGGAGACTATAAGCTCCACTACAGTGGGAAAAGTAATGACAGTCCAAGAGAGTATGGAATAGGTTTCATGGTTTTCGGCACAGCTAGAAACGCGGTGATTGGCTTCAATCCTGTTGACGAGCGATTGTGCTCTCTACGGATAAGAGGAAAGATTTTCAACTGTACTCTTATTAACGCCTACGCACCCACGGAGGAAAAAGACAACGAAGCGAAGGAGCTATTTTACGAGAAACTGGAGGAAATATATGATGGAGCGCCGAAACGTGACATTAAGATTCTGCTTGGAGATCTGAATGTCAAGATAGGTCGCGAAGTCTTCTATCGTTCCACAATTGGTACATCCTCCATGAAAACTCTAACGACAACGGTACGCGGGTAGTTCATTTCGCAGCATCAAGAAACATGGTTGCGAGCAGTACGTATTTCGAACATAAAAACATCCACATAGCGACATGGGTATCACCTGATGGACAAACCAAAAACCAGAATGATCACGTTTTGATAGATGGGCGCCACTGTTCAAATGTATTGGATGTGAGGAGCTGTAGAGGACCAAATGTTGATTCTGACCACTAATTGGTTAAAGTGGTTGTTAGGTCTCGCATATCGGTCCAACACAACCGACAACAGGCATTGAACAGACGTTGAAAAACTGCAGAACGAAGACATCAAACACAAATACGTGGATAGTTTGGAGAGAAAAACTATAGAAGAAATGGTCAGCGAGCAACACAGTATAGACGATGCGTGGAATCATATCAGGCGGAATGTAGAGAGCGCCGCGCAGAGACTTTGGGAACGAGAACGGAAAATAAAAGAAATAACTGGTTCGACGATGAATGCCAGCGAGCTCTGGAGAACAAAAATGCAGCTCGACTAAAAAGTCCGTTTCGATACACTCGAACAGGCCAGGCAGAGTACCGTTCGAAGAGAAATTTCGCTCGAAAACTGTTCCGAAACAAAAAACCGTTGCAGGATAGGAACATTTTGATCGAAATTGAAAAGTTTGGCAATAGGAAGGAAACTCGGAACTTCTATCGGAAAGTAGACGAATCCAAAAATGGTTACAATCAACAACCTTTGCTGTGTAAGGACAAGAATGGATTGGTCTTAGCAGATGAGGAAAAGTGCATTGCGAGATGGGCTGAGTACTTCAAAGAACTCTGCTTAATCCGAACACACCGCTCAACCGAAACGAAGAAAACAACGAATTGCCATTACATACTGCGCAACCATATATAGAAGAACCAACGATGCAAGAAGTTGAAGCTGAAATTTTGAGGCTCAGAAATTTCAAAGCCGCGGGGACAGACAATCTACCCGGTGAACTTTTTAAGAACGACGGCAACGCGCTATGTATGGAGATGCACGAGCTCATCACGCGTGCGGCAACGCGCTATGTATGGAGATGCACGAGCTCATCACGCGTATATGGAATGTCGAGGAGTTACCAGAAGAGTGGAAGACCAGCATACTTTGTCCCATATACAAAAAAGGTGATAAAATGGAGTGTGGCAATTTTCGTGGAATTGCTCTGCTGAATATTGCTTACAAGAT
>CM055403.1:91867465-91881854 GCA_029228625.1 Pseudolycoriella hygida
CGGGGAACTTGGAATACGGGGAACTTGGAATACGGGGAACTTGGAATACGGGGAACTTGGAATACGGGGAAAGTTGAATACGGTGAACTTGGAATACGGGGAACTTGGAATGCGTTGAACGTTGAATACGGGGTAAGTGGTATACGGGGGAAGTGGAATACGGGGGAAGTGGAATACGGGGGAAGTGAAATGCAGGGAACGTTGCATACGTTCCACGGAGGAAGTGGAATACGGGGGAAGTGGTATAAGGGGGAAGTGGAGTAATTTTGCGGCAAAGAAATTATTTTGATTTATAGTACCTTTCTCGCCCACTTCGATTTTAGTATTATTAGCGGTAATATCAACGAAGTGATTTCATGACATGAAACACTACGGATGATTATTTAAAACGAAAAAAAATATGCTTTGGCTCTCTGAATAGACAACAAGCGAAAATGATAAAGCCTGCGTAGCCCCTATAGGCGGGGGTTTCGACTACGTAACCTACCCGTTAATGTTGAAGCGAAAATGATAAAGCCTGCGTAGCCCCTAGGGGCGGGGGTTCGACTAGTCTTATATAATGTACCTTTCAGAAAAAAAGTTCAGAGTGAGCGATAGAGCCGTTTGGAAAAAAGTTGAGATGTACGACTTGACAATTTTTTTATTGCTGATTCGTCATCTCTAGTAGATAATAAACGTGTCCCCCCAACTCCTGCCTCGATCTACCCCATGTTTCAACAAAATTGTTTGCAGTAAACTTAAAGGATCTTTGTACTTCGTAGGAGTCCAAAAAATATTGCCTAAGATTGCTTTCAGTTATCCAAACATTATTGTACGAAAAATAAGCGCCTCTATTATAAAATTTTGCCGCACCTCCTCATACTTCATTCGTATCACATAAACGCTGCGCGTGTGAACGAATTCCATCAGAATTACACAGGCAAGCCTTTTACGCAGTGTTCATATGAAGACCATCACAATAGTAATTGAGTTTCTAAAGATCGAGCCCCTTTTTCTATATTTAGCAGAAATAAAAAAATGCTTTGAAAGCAAAAAAAATTAAAAATACACGAGCATTATTCATATTATTAATTATGTATTCATTCAATCTCGTTTTTCGCATTAAGGTTGTTACACGTATTATTCTACAACGAAAACCTGATTGAATTGTATTTAAGTGCTTAGATTTAAAGCTTTCTGATTTATTACAAAATGCTGTTCAACAAGTTATACACTTACTTCGCATTATTTTTAAACGCTAGAGAAACTGTGTACGGTGACTTTACGTATTTCTCTTCGTGCATTATAAATTGGTAATATCATGGGCGCGCGGTAGCGATGCGCCCGTGACGCAAGTCCCCATGCGAGAAAAAAATTCAGAAAAGTTTTTTTCGTAGACTTCGGAACCATATATGCAGCTAAGTTTTGACTTTTTACTCTTGCATCGTTCCGCCCTGAGACCTTGGATTGCTTGTAAAATTTTGATTGAAATCGACTTTTTGATCATCAAAATCGGTCCAGTGGTTCCGGATATATGACCTTTTGAAAATTGCAATTTACGGTACAAAATGCTCCTTCCATAGAAGCCAAAGTAAATAAAAATATCCTACGTTAGTTAGTTAGTTAATTAGTTAGTTCGTTAGTTAGTTAGTTCCAGGGCCATTTGTATGAAAAACAGTTAAAAACCACTTTTTTGGCTATGGCTTGAAAACGGTCCGATAACGTTTCTTAAAAATTTGCAGGGACCTTCGGCTGGGCATTCTACGCCATATGAGATTTTAAAAAATGGGGGTACCAGCCTCGCTTGGGCGCCAGCGCTCATGGAAGCTTCCATACAAATCCCATGTAAAAGCATATTTTGTATGTGTGTATTCAAGGTATGGGTCAAACATAAACAAAATTTTTAGAATGTGACCTGAGGCGGCGGCGGTTTTGGTGAAATCGTGGCGCCAACAAAATTTTATGAATGAGGATGGTAGAGGAAGTGACTGTGATCATTTTCGTACATGTAAGGGGTGCTCGCTTGCGCCAGCTATGACAGCCTCGCGAGGTGCCGTGGCGCCAAAAAATTTTTATGAATGAAGATGGTAGAGGAAGTGACTCTACTTCCTAAACTTCTGATATCAGTGCAAAAACCCTTTAAAAATGGAAATGTGACGCAAGTCTCTTTGTTTCTTCATTTTCATTTTTGATTAAAAAAATGCGTCACAAATGCACAGTATTATAGTTTCTCGGTTCTTTCAGCTTTCACAACGCAAAAATTTGACTTTAAATTGAAAAAAATTGTTTTGCGTTTCAAAGCTGTAAGCGTCACCCCAATTGATATCAGTCGTTTTGGAAGAAGAAACAAAGAGACTTGCGTCACATTCCCCTTTTTAAAGGGTTTTATTTGTGATTGATTTTACTTCTAAGAATTTTAGTTTCAGTAGAGCGATCTCGTTTTTATGAATTGATTAATTCTTAGCCGCGACACTTAAATTTGTATTTATAATGAAGAGAGAACATTATTACTAATTATAAACGTCTAAAGTTTGTTACTTTATGTGTCTATTCGTCTATGCATCTATGTATCTATGCATTTATTTGTCTATTTATTTACTAGTCGAATCCCCCGCCTCTAGGGGCTACGCTGGCGTAAGCATTTTCTGTTGCCAGGTCGGAGATTTGTAGCTTAAGGACCTTACATTAAAATGTGCAAAAGGATATGTAAAGTTTGATGTAGATGAATAAGAAATAAAAGTCTGTAGTATTTCAGAAGTTAGTATAAGTTTATTCAAATTTGGTTTTTCCCCGTTCTGCCTTTTCAACCTACTACCGTTTCCCCCGTACTACCGTTTTCCCTGTACTACAGTTTTCACCGTACGAAAGTTTTCACAGTACGAAAGTTTTCCCCGTACTTACGTTTTCCTCTTACTACCGTTTTCCTACGTACTACTGATTTCACTACTGTTTTCACACGTACTACTGTTTTCACCGTACCACTGTTTTCGCCGTACTGCTGCTTACCCCGTACTATTGCTTTCTCTGTACTACCGTCTTGCCCTACTACAATTTGATGTGTGCTACCATTACCACCGCACTATCATTACCCCCGCAATACCATTTTCCCCTACTAAAATTTTGCCCGTACTACCGTTTTCACTGCACTACATAAGTTTCAGCTGTTTCGTCGAGGACAAAACATTAAATGTGTATGGGAAAACATCGTTTTTCGCGAATTAATCATTTTCTGCATTTAATTAAGCGGATAAAATGAATGACGATGGAAGTTCGTTTAATGTTACTTTAAAGTAATTCACTTGGTCCGATTTATACTAAACACAAAATGAATAATTCACAAAAAACGAATTTCTTCCATACAAATTTAACGTTTTGGCATCGACCGAACAGTTGAAACTCGGGGCGCCCTCAGCTGTTTTGTGGCCAATATGTGAAATAGGCGCTTGATCCATAGAAATAATAGACGCAGCGATTAAGATTCTGAAAATCGGCAAGATAAAGATGGGTTGGACCGTATACCCACACATACATCAATCAATATTTATTTATTTAGTGTATGGAGTACAACTGTTTTTTTACAATGTTCTTATATTCTAATGATTACAATTCATATTGAAGACCGAGAGGTCAGTGACAGGTTCGGCTTCTATTAAATTTTATAATCACAATTTCTTTTCATACATATTTGATTCATTTGTAAAGCAGTGCAATTTGGTATTGATATTTGAGGTTGATATTCCAACAACTTCGGCAAATCAATAAAAATGTATGGAATTGCTTTTGCATCTGTCCTTAAACACGATTAAATAATTTAGAAAATTATCAAAACGATAAATTAGAGCTCGCCGATCTTATGATTTTCTTAAGAAATCTCATAGTTTGTAGTGAGGTTCTGCACTGTTCACATTTCATTGCTCAACAAGTTGTTGCCTGGTTGCTGGTTGTCTTATGCGAGACTAATTTAACTGATAGCTACCACAGTGAGGAACATTTTGATAACAGATTTGTCGTATATAGAAAAGATAGGGACAATATTCAGTTACCGAAAAAGCTAGCGGTGGGTTGTCTCATCGCGGTTAAGCCTAAGTTTTCATTCAATAAAATAGATGAGTGGTCCCGTTCAGGAAGGCATATGGATATCGGTAGCGCAGGAGAATGGTGAAAAGTTGTTTATTAATGTGAGATACATTCCTCTAAATAGTACGTGTAGTCAATATGAGACTAATCAATCCCAAATAAGTGACATAATGAATGTAAATATGCCGGATGGTCAATTTCTCTTACTTGGAGACTATAACCTGAATAACTCAATCATATGGATTCCAAAATTAATTGATAAATCTTGTTATGCTGTTAACATTAATGGTATTATTGCTGATAATTTCGTTGATTTTTTATCTCTGACTGGGCTGAATCAGTACAATCATGTATCATGTATCATGTATCATGTAAAAATGATAGGTCGCTTGACCTTGTGCACCATCCTCCATTGCTTATTAATATCGACATTATTCAGCTTGAATTTCTAACCGGAAATAGTTTTTCGAAGCTGAATTTCTTTCGAGCCGATTATAATTCGGCCTACTGATCAACTTACTGATTTCTAACGTGAACTGGGAGGAGAAATTTCACGGGCAGACGATGCCTTGCTGAGTTTTTATGACACCTTAAGTATTATGTTTGATAAGGTCCCTAAAGTAAAGACTTAAAGCTAAGTACGTTTCTAAAGAAAAACTTAAGTCGTATAATAAAAGGAAAATAGAGACTGTTGACGCTAAAATCGAAGAACGCTTGCTAAAAGATTTTTCTGATTTGAGAAAAAAGGTTAAATCATTAAAAGCAGAATGCCACGAGATCTACGTAGCAGACATTGAAGAAAATTTGAAAATGAATTCGAAAAGCTTCGTTTCTTATACGAAGTCTTTAAAGCGATCAAATTCTTTTCCCAACTCTATCCAATTTGGGAATGAATCTGCAATGGATAGACAATCCGAGAGTAACCTTTTTGCGAAGTATTTTAACTCCGTCTATCAGAAGCCGGACGCAACCCGATTGAATTTACCACCTTCTAGAACTAACTTCATTACTACCTCAATTTCATCTGAAGAGGTGAAAGCTATTCTGGACAGGACAAATGCCTACGTTTAAATCTGGCAGCAGAGCGAATGCGTTGAATTATAGGCCTATTAGTATTCTGCGTTGAGCAGCGAAAGTTTTTAAAAGGATTATGTTTGATAAATTATGTTGCTACACTAAAAAGCATATCGGCTTGCGCCAACATGGATTTACCAACGGTAGATCGACTCTCACGAATCTTTTGGAGTACCTAACGGAGGTGGTAAATTCAATCGCGAATGGTGGCCAAGTGGACACGATCTTTACCGATTTTTCAAAAGCATTTGATTTCGACTTCATTGGTTGTTCCTACGGCGTATGGGAGGAACACGAGTGATCTTTGTCTGACTGTTTAAAAAGCACTTCCTGTCCGGCATTATTCAGGCAGGCTAAAACCAATAGTATCACGCAAGTGAGAAACACACCACAGACGTACTGACGATTTGACTATGAACTTTTTCAGATTGGGGAGCTGATATTTTTGTTTTTTATTTTTAATTTATTTATCATTTAAAAAATGAAGGTTAATGGCCATATCCATGAAAGGTGCTAGCGCATCCCTAGGGATTAAGTGTATTTTAAATAATTTGATCACTAAGTGAGTGTCCTCTGGCCAGTCCGATCCGTTTCACGATTGAGAATGTTGGGATAAATCTAAGATTAGCACCGAGGAATCGAGCAGAGTCATGCTAACACTATTTGTAGTGTTAATGAAGTGCTGAGGTGATCTTTTCGAGTTAACCTCATTTCACTTGTCTAATCATTTTCTTCCATTCTAGGATCAGTGACCAATGTTTTCATTCATTTAGAATTCATCTAGTTGTCAGTGACCCATGTTTTCATTCATTTAGTTGTCAGTGAAAAAGTTGAAAGTTTTTTCTTGTGTATAAATTATGTGAAAAGTATTTTGTTTGGGCCGGTGCTATTTATTTATTAGCAAGAAATTTCCGAAAAACATTCGGATTTCACTCGATGTTGTGTACAAATGAAAGGAGGTTCATGGGAATTTTCAATATGTAAATTGGCCTTAGATGCTTATCAGCAAGGTTGTGCTCGCTACTCATTTTTTTAGCGACGCTAGTTTCAAAAAATACTAGCGTCGCTAACTGATTTGCTAGTCTAAAGAAAAACTAGCGGTCGCTAATTTTTCGCTAAATTAAATTGTAACTTTAAAGAAAAAAAATATCGATTTTCTTCTCACTAAAAAATGTGAGATCTTGATTTATTTTTCTTAAAATAAATATAAAATGTATTTATTTTGCTCTCATTTTCGATGAGAATAGATTCGATTTCAAAATTTTTACAAAGCTAAATAGTCTTTCACACGCGGCACTACTGTTTTTTTGTGGTATTGTACTTTAGGATAGTCCTTGAAAGAACTCATTTTGGTATTGTCGTCAGACATATAATTGTTCAGAAGCACTTCTGCTTTACAAAGCGATGGACTAGATAAACCGAACTACGAATCCTGCATCTGAAAAGCCGAAAAGTCTTTGAAATGTCTTGAAATGTTGAATATCATAACGATCCTTTTCTGGTTCTTTCTTCGAGTCGTTGCAGATCGATTTGTCCATTGAATCTTTCCTTAAATTTTGTTTCTATTTTTTCATCAAAAGATTTAGTACAGAAATTCATAATATTATAAAACAAGCGAATGCGTTAGCGACTACAATCTTTCCAATCTCGAAATTATACAATTATGTCTTTTGAGAGTTATTTTTGTGGGTTTAAAACACAATGAATAAATTCCCATTCGGTGTTGCCGCTTTTGGACGAATGTATGTAAACAAATTGGCCATGTCATGTCATTTGTCAACAAAAACACAAATCGGAAGATTCCCGTGATGATCACAAATTAAATTACATTTTTTTATTAGAAAAGTTAAAAAAAGTTAGTTAAAGTTACAAAATTTTACAACTTTTTCTAAATAGATAAACGTTTCTAATAAAAACAAAATTCTCGAAAATCCACTAGAGGAAAGCGAAATAATGCTTGCAGAAGCTGGAAGTTTTAAAACACTTTTCACACGATAGAAATTAGCGATTTTTTGATGGATACACCAATCTATTTATTAAAAAAAATTCAAAACTCCACAATTAAACACAGCACAACAAATGATCAAAACGTAATAACAATTGAAATTGTTTTAACTGAAGTAAAACAATAATTTGTGAGATACTTCACTAGAAAATCTAAAATTTTAAAAAATATACTGAAGTACTGCTGCTGTCAAAGCCATCAATCAAAACAATGGATGATAATGTAGATAAAGATGATGAAAATCAAGATACGGTTGACCCGTACGGTTATTTCAAAAATAAATTGAATTTTCAAGAAATCTAAAGTTTTTGTGAAAATTCAAAATTATCAAGAAGACATAAATTTTTGAAAAATCCCAATTCTTTCTCCAAATATAAATTTCAAGGAAATCCCAAAATTACAGGAAAATATAAATTTCAAATTATCAAAAAAATTAAAAATTTCAAAAGAATTAGACTCTCTAAGAAAATTGGAGTTTTATAAGATATGCGAATCCCCGAAATAATCGAACTTTCTGCAAAATTAAGCTTTTAGGAAATTTACAAAATTAAACAAAAAACTACATTTGCAAGAAAATTCAAATTGTTGAAGTAATTTCTAAATCCAACATTAAATAAAAAATAATACGAATAAACAAATATCGATCTATTCCGAAATTTGCTAACAACAGAGTCATCAAACAAATGTGCAAAAATTTTAAGTCAGAGAACGTTTGAATTTTACAAAAAAAAAAAATGCGCCAATTAACGAACTCAATGAAACTGCATTATCGATATACATTTAGCAAAAGCCAAAAGCGACAACACTAAAACTGGGTGTGGTTTTTAGATCTCAAAGAACTCGCAGAACCCACAAATCGCAAGTTTTGTATAATTTTTCATTTGGATCGATTGTAGCGAAAACGTTTCGCTAAAGCAGTTTTAGCGAGGGCCAGCCGCTACTAGCGAGATGTTTGCATAATTAGCTTCGCTATTAGCGGCGCTAGTAGCGACGTTAGTGACTAGCGACGCTAACCCAACCTTGCTTATCAGGTACAATTTGAAGTCTGTTTAGGCTGGTTTTATTTTAGGTGATTACAAGAGCCTACGTCATTTTTCCGGAAAAATGAAATACGGAGCCTCAAAATCCGGAATCTACAAAATCCGGACGGAGTCAAAATCAGGACGAAAAAATGCGGAGAATCAAAATCAGGACAATTACCGAGTGTCTGTCCAGATTTTGATTATGATGATATTTCATTAAAGCGCAAATTCCCTAGTCTTCTTAGCCACCTAGTTTTGTGACATTTTGTAAAAGGAAAAGTTCCTTATCGTTGTTAATAACTTAGTTTTTCTGACATTTTGTAAAAGGAAGAGCTCCCTTGTTTTGTTAGCCACCTAGGTTTTTTGTGGCGTTTCATTAAAGCGTAAAATTCCTAGTTTCGTTCGTTTTGTAGATTCTGGATTTTTTTCCGGATTTCATTTTTCCGGATAAAGAGCAGTCAGTTTTACAAAACCCGTCCGTCATGTTAAGATTCGTTATATTCCGTTGGTTGGTTTATTTAGCTGAGTAGCATACAGCAAATACAGCAATAATACAAAATTGTATGACTAAAACTACTAAGCGGTCATGCTGGGCACTGAATCCATCTTTGTTGGGCTGTCGTTTGGCGGCTCATTTTTTTGCTGTGTTAAGTGTCTGGATAATCCATCCATTTGCATCCTGTATTGAAGGATATAATGTCAGCAAATTATACCTTTCGGAATTCCTCTAGTGTTAGGTAAAATTCAACCAGGTGCTTCGACCTCAGCCTGTGCAAGACAGTTGCACATGAAGTGCTACACCGTTTCCGGTACGTCTTCGCACCTTCTATAGTTCGGATCGTTGCTAAGTCCCATTTTGTTCAAATGGTATCTTAAGCAGTTGTGCCCCGTCAGCACTCCCACTAACAACCTTAGCCTTGCCTTTTCTAAGCTTAAGAGATATTTCGTGGTCTTCGAGTTGCATCCCAACAAAAAAGCTTTCGCTTGCGTACAAGCGTTCAGCTGCTCCTACGCTCTCTGATGCTTGTCTTTGGCCTTGTCATTAATGAGTTCCAACACCAATCCAGCGTTAATGCCGAGTGCTGGTTCTGGGCCCGTGAACTCACAATCGCCCACCTTCCTTGCCAGCTCATCAGCCTTCTCATCCCCTCAATTTTCGAGTGTCCCGGAACTCATGCCAGAGTAACTTCGTTCTCCTATGATAAGGCATCCAGAGCCGATAGCTTGCAAGATGACAACGCTTTTAAAGCCGCCTTACTGTCAGCACAAATCGCAACCTTCTTGCCCTCCAGCCGCTGTTCCAATAGCTTTTCGCAGCCCACGCTTATGCCAACTGTTTCTGCTTGGGAAACTGTCGCCAGATTCCCGAGAGGGATCGAGACCTCCAGTCCCAACTCCGCACAGTATATTCCCGCATCTGCTCCCTTCTCCTTCTTGGTTCCGTCCGTGAAAATTCTCACAATACCCTCTACGGGTGATCTTTTTCCTCTCGTAAGCGACACGTTAACTATTGTCTCAATAACATTGGCCTCTGAAGGCGCTGTAAAGCGTAATCGCGTATGCTGAAACGATTCGCGTGACTTCATTAAATGCTCCGATAAAACTTTTACGAGAAAAGTTGAAAAAAATCTGAAAGAAGCTCTTTTCCAAACATTTTCCATAGTTTTTTCAAATCAATGCTAAGTCAATGCCCATCGATTCAGCATCTACGACACATTTGAAGCTATATTTTGTTACATTGAACATAAAAAATGATTTCGACTAGTAAGTTGGTCACACCGGTTACACCTTAAGTAGTCGTGCCTAGAGAAGACGAAAACTCGTCCAAATCACAAAAAGTAGAAAATTGCCCTCATAATTGCTATCGATGATGATGTGGTGTAATTTTTTGTTAGAAAACATAAAAGTTGGTTAGAAAATAGCTATCTTCGTATGAATTTACACCGATTGATAATACATAAAAGTTGAGACTAGTAAACATTTCCCGTAACTTCCCTGAAATATTTGAAATCGAATATTTACTGAGCAAATTGAATTTTTCTTATAAGTTTTTGCGTGCCAATAGTGTCGAAGAGAGACTATTGGCAGACGCGTGCCAATAGTCTCCCTAGGACACTATTGGCACTGCGTGCAAATAGTGCCCAAGAGAGACTATTGGCACTGCGTGCAAATTTAATCTCCGTTTTGTTTATGTTCGAAAAAAAAATTTGTATTAAGAAAATTGAGAATCGTTATTGCTCGGACTAGAAGATTATCAGAAGGTCAGTTTTTTAAAAAATGTTTTCTTGTATTCTCAATAAAACTTCCGGAATATTTTGCGTTTTTTCATTATTGTAATTGTTGAAAGAATTTTCAATTTTTCATTTGGATTTATCTATTGAACATAAGAATAGCCCACCTTTACCGTAGAACGCATACAGTTTCAACAAACAGCGCATATTGCCGTTCCTGATGATGACCACGAATATGCTAGATTCACTTAATATTTCCCGTGGAATATAAAATTGCCCCAGTAGAAACTCAGTTTTAGGGTCCTGACCTTTCGATCAAGTAAAAATTTGAAAATCGGAAAAGATTTACTCGAGTTATATACAAAAACACGTATGACTAGCCGAGTCCAAGGACTCAAATCCAAAATAGTTTCTCCCATAAATTTTCGACCATTCCCAGATCTTTCAAACAAAAAAAAACTTTATGAAAATCGGAAAAGATTTACTCGAGTTATGTACAAAAAACACGTATGGCCCTATCATAGACTCGGTTTAAGTGCCCTAGCTAAGCCCAAGGACTCAAATTTAAAAAGTTTCTTCCATAAATTGTCGACCATGCCCAGATCTTTCAAACAAAAAAAATTTATGATAATCGGAAAGGATTTACTCGAGTTATGTGCAAAAGGCCAAAAATCACTTAAACGGCACTAGCTCGGCGGCTCTTGGGCCGACAATGCCCGGATTCAATCCCATGAAAGATATTTCAGTTACCTTTCAGAATTTTTTCAGAATGTGAAAGATTTTGAAAATCGGTTGAGTTTTCCTCAAGTTATCGGGGTGACGGGCGGACGGACGGACATTTTTTTATTGTTGATTCGTCATCTAAGGACCATGATCAATGCTCCCTCCCTACTCCCGGGTCGAAATTGGGGTGGTTACAAACTTCGTCGTAAACGAGTAAGACCCCTTTCCGAAGAACTTCCTTATTCGTACTGGTCTAAACATATGCGAGGGACCCGTGCGTATCAGAATAGATGTGGCAAACAGAGTTGATGTTATGAAAAAACTCGAACGTATTTAAGTAAATATTGCCTCAACCCTAAAGTATGTGCTATTACACCTCATTGAATTGTATTGGAAATTGCCGAGAGGGCAATATTTAAACACCCGTCCGAAGAAACGGTGTACAAAATTGACCCACAAAGAGACAAAAATATTCATCTCACTTTTTCTACAACATCGCAAAAAAATGATTTTTTTGTCTAGGACCGACATAGGGTCCTCAGCAGAGGCCTCGAACAGATAATTACATAGACAAAAAAATTTCCCTCCATTTTTTCTACAACAGTGAAAAACCATTTTTTGTCTAGGGCAGACCTTAGGACCGACCTAGGGCCATAAGGATATGCCTCAGACACATACTTTTATAGAAAAAATTATTCCCTGAATTTGCTCTTTACTTACTTACTTACTTAACCGGCACTACTACCCATTAAGGGTCTTGGCCTTCTGCAACATGCTTCTCCAATCGGACCTATCCGCAGCTAACGTCTCCCAGCTGGATACTCCCACAGTTTTTAAGTCGGCAAGAGCTGCGTCATACCATCTGGATTTTGGACGCCCTGCACCTCTCTTGCCCTCCGGTCTGGTTTAAAGGATTTTTTTCGGAATACGATGATCTTCCATTCGTTGTACATGACCGAGCCATTTTTATTTTGGTAGTTCTGACTATGTCCGGCTCTCCATAAAGCTGACTAAGCTCATGATTGAATCGTCTGCGCCATCGGTTCTGCCTTTGATCGAATACTGGTCCAAATATTGTCCACAGTACTTTTCTTTCGAACGTGTGCAGCGATTGTTCGTCTCTTTGTATCAAGCACCACGACTCCAAACCATACGTAACCACCGGTCTGATCACAGATTTGTATATTGCGCATTTTGAATTTTGGCTTACTGACTTGAACTTTAAGATTTTCAGTAGGCCGTAATAACTCCGGTTGCCCAGAATTACTCGTCTCTTAATTTCGTCCGCGATGTCGTTATTAGTGTTCAGCTCCGATCCAAGGTATACGAATTCGTTGACCGTTTCCTCCTGGTGTTGAATCGAAGGTGGGATGGTTATATATTTCGTTTTTTCGTCATTAACTTTCAACCCAAGGTCGGTACCTTTCCTCTCCAAGGCCATAAACTTGTCTTTAACAACATCCATTTTTCGTCCAAGTATGTCCAGGTCGTCTGCGAAACCTAGCAACTGACTCGACTTGATGAAAATGGTGCCGCTGGAATCTATGTACATGGTGCGCACAGCTGCTTCAAGGGTCAGGTTAAAAAGCAGCGTCGCGAGAGGATCTCCCTGACGTAGGCCTTCCTCTATGTCGAAAATCTCTGACAGTTGATTACGGATCCTTACTCGGCTATTAGCTCCATTCAGTGTTAACTTGGTTAGCGAGATCAGTTTGTTGGGGATTCCAAATTCCTCCATTACTCTCCATAGCTTACTTCTTCTAACACTGTCATAGGCTGCCTTAAAATCAACGAACAAATGGTGTGTTTCGATGTTGTACTCTTTGCACTTCTCCAAGATCTGTCTGATATTAAACAGCTGGTCCGATGTTGAACGACCTACACGAAAACCACCTTGGTATTCACCTACAGAGTTTTCCATGTATGGATGAAGGCGCTGGTAAAGAATGTTTGCAAATATCTTGTAAGCAATATTCAGCAGAGCAATTCCTCGAAAATTGCCACACTCCATTTTATCACATTTTTTGTATATGGGACACAGTATGCTGGTCTTCCACTCTTCCGGTAACTCCGGTAACATTCCATATACGCGTAATGAGCTCGTGCATCTCCATATATAGCGCGTTGCCGCCGTTCTTGAAAAGTTGGCCGGGTAGATTGTCTGTCCCCGGGGCTTTGAAATTTCTGAGCCTCGAAATTTCAGCTTCAACTTCTTGCATCGTTGGTTCTTCTATATATGGTTGCGCAGTATGAAATGGCAATTCGTTGTTTTCTTCGTTTCGGTTGAGCGGTGTGTTCGGATTAAGCAGTTCTTTGAAGTACTCAGCCCATCTCGCCATGCACTTTTCCTCATCTGCTAAGACCAATCCATTCTTGTCCTTACACAGCAAAGGTTGTTGACTGTAACCATTTTTGGATTCGTTTACTTTCCGATAGAAGTTCCGAGTTTCCTTCCTATTGCCAAACTTTTCAATTTCGATCAAAATGTTCCTATCCTGCAGCCGTTTTTTGTTTCGGAACAGTTTTCGAGCGAAATTTCTCTTCGAACGGTACTCTGCCTGGCCTGCTCGAGTGTATCGACTTAGAGTTTTTAGTCGAGCTGCATTTTTGTTCTCCAGAGCTCGCTGGCATTCATCGTCGAACCAGTTATTTCTTTTATTTCCCGTTCTCGTTCCCAAAGTCTCTGCCGCAGCGCTCTCTACATTCCGCCTGATTTGATTCCACGCATCGTCTATACTGTGTTGCTCGCTGACCATTTCTTCGATATTTTTCTCTCCAAACTATCCACGTATTTGTGTTTGATGTATTCGTCCCGCAGTTTTTCGACGTCCCACTTTTTCAATGCCTGTTGTCGGTTGTGTTGGACCGATATGCGAGACCTAACAACCACTTTAACCAAGTAGTGGTCAGAATCAACATTTGGTCCTCTACAGCTCCTGACATCCAATACATTTGAACAGTGGCGCCCATCTATCAAAACGTGATCAATCTGATTTTTGGTTTGTCCATCAGGTGATACCCATGTCGCTTGGTGGATGTTTTTATGTTCGAAATACGTACTGCTCACAACCATGTTTCTTGATGCTGCGAAATGAACTACCCGCGTACCGTTGTCGTTAGAGTTTTCATGGAGGCTGTATTTACCAATTGTGGGACGATAGAAGACTTCGCGACCTATCTTGGCATTCAGATCTCCAAGCAGAATCTTAATGTCACGTTTCGGCGCTCCATCATATATCTCCACCAGTTTCTCGTAAAATAGCTCCTTCGCTTCGTTG
>CM055403.1:91882354-91901568 GCA_029228625.1 Pseudolycoriella hygida
CTGAAAGTACAGAAAAATTATTTCGTCGTTGGGTCCGGCATTTGTGACGCAATTTTTTTAACACAACGTAATTTTGTTTCAAAGAAAGCGCTCTAATTTTTTCAGGAAATCAAAACTTTTAACACAAGGTTCCATTCAAACAAAATTCTGCGTTTTATCTGCGATAGCGTCACCTCAAGCGATATCATTAATTTTGGAAGCGGACTCACGGACTGCGTCACACTCTACCTTTAAGAAGGTTTTTGTTGTGATACACTGTATTCTCAGTTTCGTTAAGTTTTCTAAATTTGTCTGACATTAGTTGTTTTGTGTGAAACCGCCTTAATGCTTGCGAAAGTTGGAAGTTCAAATTCACTTTCATTCTGCGGAATTTCGGGATTATTATTGACCAAAAATTTCAGGATTTTTCGTTGCTTACATCTAATAATTCATGAAAAAAAATCACAACTCAACAATTACACACCGGATCAAAATTTTATTAAATTTGAAATTATTTTAATGTCCGAAAAATCACTATTTTGACACTGTTCTACTAGACGATCGAAAATGTTAATAATTGACTTAATGTTGACATTTCTACAGCCGACGATTACACATATACTAGGGTGGATCGGTTCGAATTTTTTTTTATTCGATTTCCCATAGTGGATCCCGGGAAATTCCGAAGAAGAACATTTTCTATTTATTTATTTATTTTCTTCATCAATGGCATGCTACATATGATCAATTACAGAACAGGAATCAATTAAAAAATTAAACGAAAATAGAGATTTTAAATTTAAAATAGTCCGTCCATCCATCTGTTTTATACTTGTTTGATGCACGTTTCGTGTAGCCCGTAACCCACCTGAAACAAAAGGGATTAGTGGAAACTAGTCGGCTAGACTAGCTGCTTCTGCGCAAGTCGACGAGACTTGAAATTTCATTTAAGAGTCGTGAGACCCGAGTTGGCTAATCAGCTTCTGATTAGAGTAAGAACGAAAGGTTCAATTTATGAAATTCTGGTCCACCATTCAGTTTATACGTAATTTTCAACTTCCTGATAGTCATCTTGAACGATTCACGTGGTATGTTTTGAAACAAGAGTAGCGAAAAGCGGTTAAATGACATGCACATGTTATTGATTGGCTCGTAAAAACCATATTTTGTCCTGTGTTCTTCAACAACTAGAAAGTTACCAGCATGAGTGGGTCTAGAATTTTGAATGATCTTGCTTTTAAGTTTGGGAGCGTCGATAAAGCCATTCATCAGATCAGACACAAAAAGTGCGCAGCTATTGATCCTGCGTCGGACGAGTGTTTCAATGTTAATCGATTCGCATCTATAAATATGCGGTGGGAGCTTGTGACTTTCGTCCCGTTTCACCGACCGCCTCGGTGCGTACATCAAAAATTTTTTCTGGATTGATTCAATCCTGTCAACAAATGTGTCTTGATAAGGATTCCAAACAACTGAAGCGTATTCTAAGTAGGAACGGACAATCATGCCGATAATCGATTTTTCGAGTAGAGAAATTTTTCATATAAAGGGCTTTTGAATAGATCATTAGGCGAAAGGCTTTAAGTTCCAGCAAGGATAGACACTGCTGTTTCTTGATTTTTGGAACCACAAGATATTGTTTTAAACTTTGAAATATGAAAAGACGTTGTTTTTCGATAAAAAAAAGAACTGCGAGATTTAAAGCCGAAAGTTAGAAAAATCGGCAGTTATCATATAGTTTGCGATTTTTGCAGGAGGTGGTTTTCCTATAACATGTTGACGAAATGAAAATTTCAAAACCTAAATGCAATCCTAGTTCTTTTTTAGATTCTATATGAAATTTTAGGAAGAAATAAGCTTTAATACGGTATTATAGCAGTATAAACATTTCCCTAAAGAAACCTTTAACGCATCTGGTGAGCCTTTCGCGCAATGACTCTTCAAAAGCTATTTACATGAAGAAGTTTCTCGTCATGACTAAACCGCAAAAATAAAAAAATTTTCTTCTACGAAATTTCCAGGGGATTATGATGGTCACTATGTCGAAATCAAATTAAAAAAAACTCTTTTTGAACCGATCCACCCTAAACATTTGTGTTGACAATAAACTATAATTTACACTGTTATATCAACTGGATGTGGAACAAGGTGGCTTAAAATTTAAAATCATGCCGTTCAGTTAATTTTGTCCACTGAAATTTTTTGCGTATTGAAGCTGAATGCGTCACCCTCCTCTGACTTCAGAACTTTCGTTACCGGAAGCTAATATTTTCGCGGTAGAAGCTTAATGCGTCACTCTTCCTGATTTCAAAAATTTTGTAAGCAGACATAAGGACCTGCGTCACACCTCCTATGTAAGAGTTTTTTTGGATACTGATGTCCGTATTTTTGTAAGTTTATCTCTCGCCGAAAATTCCTCAAAATGTTAGTCAATGTGAATACCTCACTCATGTCGAGAATTACCGAAAATTTCAAAAAACCCAAATGAAGTTGAAAAGTGCAAGAGAAATCCACAATAATCCCATAAACCTACGAAGCCACATTGGACCCGAAAAAGGCATCGCATAAACAACCAAATAAATAATCGAAATTACCAAAAAAATATTTGAAACAACCAATAATTAATTCAATACCGAAAATTTAAGCATCATTTACCTAAAATAAATTCAAACTTTACCTTTAAAAAAATGAATTCTACCAAAAATTAAGTCTACTTTTATCAAAATAAAAATTCATTTTTACCAAAAAAATATCATTTCTACTGTTACGTAAGTCGAAGAGTTCCAACAAATAATTCATTTATTGCCAACAAAATTTACTTTTTCCGATTATAAATTAAAAATGCGGTCGAATATGTTAAGTTTGACCGACAAAATTTTTGTTTGTCTGGAGGACTTAACGTTTTTATGGAAAAATATCGTCGGAGAAAAACCAATACTCGGACGATTATATTCCATAAAACCTAGACTTCTCCAGCACTTGTTGGAGCGCGACTTACAATTCTGTTAAAGGCCATTGAATTTTTTTGTAATTTTGATTTCAATTTTCAGTTTTAGCTAAAAGTGATACGTTGTTAAAAAGACGGCTATGCATTTTTGAATGAAAACGTTTAATTACAAACTTTTTTAAGCGTAAATCGGTACAAAATGTTTATGTAACGGTCTGCTTAAAACAAATAAAGTGGCCAAACGTATATAATAAAAAAGACGATAAGTAAAAGCCAAATAAAAATACAACTATCATCAAAATTATTATTAAATTATAAGGGGGACTTCACAACGAGGTGCTCCACTTATTCTCAATACAATAACCAATCATAAACATCTCAATAAACTCTATTTGACAAAATCATTGCTGGTGGTGTTGTGAACGATGTTTTTCTAATTTGTATTTTGATAAATTGTTAATTTGATTGTGATTTTTCATAAATTGAATAAAATAATGAAATTAGTAATTAAGTAATAAGAAAACGTGCTACTAATATTCTAAAATAAAACCTTGTTGAAAGTTGTAAACTTGTCTATTTATTGTGTGAATGATCGATATCATTAATTTATTGAATTTCGATTCTGCATAACTCAAAATCATTCGCAGTGCATCCATTTTTAGTTAACAATCATTTGAAAATGTAAACAAATTATAGTCCGGTGAATTAGGAAAAAAATATTGCGTTATTATGCATTTTTCAAATCGGTTTTTATTGCTGCGAATCGTTTCAAAACATTTGTTTGATTTTTTTAACATCGTCATCTACTCTCATCAGCGAAAAGTCATAATAATTCTAGGAATGAATATACCTATATCCTGCAGGTGGAAACTACAGTGTGAGAAAAATTGAATTTGTCCAACTTTTGCTCCAGTTGTTTTTATAGAGCCGTGCGCCAGTCAAAAAAAATCGGCGACGGCGAAAGTAATTTTTGAATTTTCTCAGCGGTGGCGAAAATCGACAACAAGTAAAACAATCGACGGCGGCATAAAAGCAAATTTGTTATGAATTCTCCAACTCAGCCTCGGATCGGACAGGATAAACGGCAACGGGAAAAGGACAACAATTTACAATTAGGAACATGTTAGATCTCTGTCGCCCCCAGGAGGGTAGAAATAGCTCGCAAGTGCGCTAAGGGCCAAGAAACTCGACATTACAGCTGTACAGGAAACTAGATGACCTGGGAATGATTCTATGATCAGTGGTGACTTAACGTTTTACTACAGCGGCAAGAGCGGGTCAGCCCAAGACGGTAGCACGACAAATCGCCCAGTGCAATAACTCGTGCTCCGTCCATTAACGTTCAATTCAATAACTATCTCCTATCCATTAACATCCATTCCAACAACTCCTGCTTCAATATCATCCGTTTCAATAACTCCCGCTGTCCATTAACATCTATTCCAATAACTCCCGCTTCAATATCATTCATTTCAAAATCTCCCGCTGTCCATTAACGTCCATTTCAATTCTCCCGCTGTCCAATATCGTCCATTTCAATAAATCCCGCTGTCCAATAACGTCCATTTCAATAAATCCCGCTGTCCGTTAACTTCCATTTCAAAATGCCTTTATCACGACGTTTGTAACTAGTCGATTTAAAGAGGAGTGGAGTAGGGGGAGCATCGATCATGGTTCCTAGATGCCGAATCTGCAAAAAAAAATTTGTCCGTCTGTCCGCCATCACGATAACTCGAGTAAAACTTGACCGATTTTTTCCCTGAAAGGTTATTGAAAAAGTGGTTTTAGGATTGCATTTGTGCGTTTCCGATTTTCATAGAATTTTTTTGATCGATAGAAAATTTTTTAAGTTTGTTCCCTTGGCCTAAGCTAGGGCCCCAAAAATGAGTTTCATATTCTTGATTCTTTTTCTATTTGAGAGGTAATTTAAGGCCTAAGAATATTTAAGAAAATTTGGCGCTGAGGCTTGTGGTTAGGGCCCTACGTTGGTCCAAGAGGTGAGGCTAATGAGCTCAATGTTGTAGAGAAAATTGACTGGAAGAGTCATGGAAGTATGTGTCCAAGGCCTCTCCTTAGGGGTTATGTGGTGGGATGATGTGGGAAGTGTGTGGGATGATGTGAAAAGTGTGTGGGATGATGTGAGAAGTGTGTGGGAAGATGCGGAAACTGTGTGGAAAGATGCGGGAAATCCGTGATATGATATGGGAAGTGTGTGGAATGATGTGGAAAGTGTGTGGGATGTTGTAGGATGATATGGAAAGTGTGTGGGATGATGTGGGAAGTGTGTGCGATGATGTGGGAAGTGTGTGGGATAATGTTGGAAGTGCGTGGTATGATAAGGAAAATGTGTGAGATGATACAGAAAGTGTTATAGAGAAAATCGAGGTTTAGGTTTAGATTATCTGGTCGAGGCCGCCAACTCGCCTTGGAACACAGGTATTTATTTAGTTTAGTTTTACGATCAACAAACAGGCCGAAGCCCAGTAACATGTAAATCGAACTTAAAATAATAGTTAAATGTATAATAAGTAAATAAAGTATTTTAGAATTGAAAAAAATAGGAACAAATCAACGATCAAGAAAGGAGCATAACTTTCACAGCCTTAATCTAATATGTATTTCTAACTTGTTGCTTAAAAACCGACAGTCTAATATCAAATATATCCAAATCCGAGAAAAAATCGTCATGATTAGCTTGAATTCTGAAAATTGGACAGTTTTCCTGGTAGTTGGTTTTGATGTTGGGGAGATAGAAAACGCTTCTTTGCCGAGTTGATATATTCCGATGATTGAATGAGAGCTGATGGTGTAACTGGGAGTCGATCAGGTTATGGACTAATTTGTATAGAACAAGCTCGTCATTCTCAAGTCGCCTTGATTCCAACGAGTGTATTTTAAGAAATTTGAGCCTCGTTCCATTCCGAATTTGAAGAAAAACATCCTGGAAAATTTTTTCTGAACACGTTCAATTTGGCTGATTGCATTAACATAATACGGGCTCCAAACTGATGAGCAATATTCCAGTCGGCTCCGGATGAGCGTGTTATAAAGCGAATTGAAACTCGATTGATGGGTGAAATATTTTCCACAGCGAAAGACAAAGCCAAGAAGCTGGTAAGACTTTCTCGTGATGAAGGCAACGTGCTCTTTGAAAGACAATTTGTCATCAATTATGACTCCTAGATCGGCCTTCGAGTGAACTCGTTCTATAATTTTTCCGCAGAGCACATATGGAAACTCAATTTTGGATGGACTTAGAGTGAACGACATTACGGCGCACTTTTTGTGGTTGAGGTACATATGGTTTGAATAACACCAGCGTTCAACTAACTCAAGGTCACTCTGCAGGAGCAGGCAGTCGCTTTCATCATTGATCGGGCGAAAAACTTTGAGGTCATCTGCAAAACCAAGCCCGGAGCCCTCGGACAGGGACGCTAGTAAGTCATTGATGAAAATAATAAACAGAAGCGGGCCCAGAATTGATCCTTGCGGTACTCCTGATGTCGGCATAAATCTGATTGAAGTTGAACGACCAATCACCACAAACTGAAGGCGATTACTTAGGTATGACGACAACCACTTGACCAAGTTATAGTTTATACCAAAACCTATAAGTTTTCCAATCAAACGACAGTGGTCAACTTTATCAAAGGCCTTCGAGAAGTCTGTGTAGACTGAGTCCACTTGACCACCACCTGACATTTCATTAGCCAGAAACGAGACATATTCCATTAGGTTGGTCTGCGTAGATCTTTTGGAGAAAAACCCGTGCTGTGAATGGTGAATTTTGTGTTTAATCTGTTCGAACAACATCGTGAATACAAGTCGTTCAAAAATTTTTGATACTGCACAAATGATACTTATTGGTCTGTAGTTTGAAATGTCTGCTTTGTCTCCGTCTTTGAATATTGGTGACACATAGCTAATCTTCCACCTGGACGGAAATTTTCTGTCAGCCAAAGATCTGTTGAATAAGATGCTGAGCGGAAGACTCAGGGACATTGCTAGGTTCGTAAAAAACATAATTGGAACTTTATCCGGGCTAACGATTTTGTGAACGTCAAAACTCTTCAACGCGTCTCGGACTTGGTCGACAGACAGCTCAAATTCAGGCAACATATTCTGAGTAGGTGTTTGTTGGAACGGATCATAAATTGGAGCCTGGGGCTGTAGAACGTCAACTACGGGGTTAAAAACCGAATGGAAGTACTTAGCGAAAAGATTACAAACGGAATTACGATCATTGGCAATTTCATCGTCAAGCTTCATGTCGTTTGGTAGCGAATTTGTCTTTCGTAACGACTTCGTAAAAGCGAAAAAGCATTTACTGTTAGATTTCAACTTGAGCTCGCAGTCCTTTACGTAATCGTCGAAACATTTCGAAATGGCAACCTTGACCGATCTCCTCAAACGATTGAACTCATCAGAGGTTGCAGCAACTGCTCTAAGATCAACCGGGACAGCCTTCTTTAACTTGTTGAGATTCCTTTTCAAACGAGCTTTTTTATTAATCTGCGAAATCAGTTTGTGCGAATAATAACTCGGATACTCTCTGACCGAACACTTACATTTGGGAATGGACTCAATATGTGGGTCCAGGATCGAATAAAACTTTTCAACTGCTAGATCAATCTCCAACCCATAAAGTTCTTTAGCCCAGTCAACTTTCGATAATTCTTCATTAAGTCTCGTATAATCAGCACGGTAGAAATTTGTTCTTGCAGGACGGTCCTCCACCGAAAACTTAGGAGGAGACAGAGACAAATTTACTTCAAGCGCAGGATGGTGGGGATCTTCAATGACTAATGGATCAGTGGACCTGGATAGTTTGACCCGCTTGGCATCAAGATTTGAAATGAAGAGGTCTAGAGATCTGTGATTGCAATTTACAACCGTATTGAACTGGCTCAGTCCACACAATGAGAGTGTGTCCACTAACGCATTGGGAATGGCACCTTTCACATCGACAGGGTCACAGTAACCATCGGAATTTTTTGCCCACATCACTGTGTCACTCAAATTGAAATCACCTGCAAGTACAAACGTATCGCTCGGGTCGCATGACGTAAGTACTTCACCAATCCGGTCAAAATGAACTAAGTAATCCGATAGTTTGCTACTTAATTCGACATATCGAACATTGAAGAAAGTTTTACCTCCACTGCTGTGCTCAACCGATACCCAGACATCCTCCTTACCAAGCTCAAACTGACACATGCGATTCGAAACCAAGTTTTTTTTAACTGCAATGAGACATCCACCATTTCTGCTGAGCCCCGTCAAAACCGAGTTTCGATCACACCTATAAATGACATAACGATCATCAAAAAACTCAGCACTTGAAAAATCATCATTAAGCCCAGTTTCACAAAGGAGAATGACATCGTAGGAATGTATCAGAATTTTAGACCTCATCTGCATGGTCTTCGTTCTCAAACCATTGACATTTTGATAATACACGTAAAAGTTGTGTGACATAACGCTGAAGCATAAATATCAACCGTGGACTCAATTAAACAATCAATGGCATCGATGGCCTCAAGTAACCGGAACAAATGTATTTATAGACGGAGTGGCTGAATCAGCTGAATCGGTGGTTGGTCTTTCGTTTGGTCTTACGATATTAAATTCACCTTTTTGTTCACTGAACTGTTTATCTACAAAAGCTCTGCACTTCAAAAAGGAAAAGTATTAGGTTTTGGTCATACGTTTAGGTTCATCGATTGTAATTAGGTGAAGTTATGTGAGGAGTTGGTTTTACGTTCGATTTTTCGTTTTGAAACTCACCTTTAATTATTAATTTGGTCTTACGGTATGGTTTTACGTTTAAGTTCTTTTTATCGAATTAACGATTTTTGGTAATTTGAGTATTGATTAAATGGACTTACGTTTTAGTTTTTCGTTTTTACAATTTCACTACCTTTGCTTTTGTATCGGTGATTGAGGTTAGGTGGATTGATCGGCTTTTATTTTTGCAGAAATCTCACTCGCAAATTTTGGTTTCATGCAAATCAGGACAGTGAATTACATACAATGAAATATAGGAAAGAGGATTGGATTAGATAGGAAGGAAAATAGGTGATCCAGTAGTTTTTTACCTAAATCTAGATTGCGGTTGTTGCACATACGCCGAGTATTAATTTAATTTGTATGTACAGAGAAACTACGTGTAAATCACTTTTCTTCACCAAACTAATAAACAACGGGTTTTATTGGTTCCGTAGAAAACAAAATTAAATCCAGAAACTTGATTTTTGATTAGAAATTTGGAAAATAACAGCGGAGCAAAAAATTTTCGTGGTTTAACTCTTCTTCTTCTTCTTTCGCTGTCATTTGACCCTTTGTTCCTTCCCCGTTACTCTTCTATCATTTCACCTAGTTATGTATTCTGTCTTAGTAAAATTGCCACATCATGGACGCGCGGTAGCGATGCGCCCGTGACGTAAGTAATTTTTTTCGTAGACTTCGGAACCATATATACAGCTAAGTTTTGACTTCCCCCCCCCCTTGCGACGTACTCCGGAAAATATTTTTCCTGGATTCTACGGAAAGTTCTAAGGCGAAGTGTCTTTTCATTCATTAAAATCGGTTCGGTGGATCCGAAGATACGACCTTTAGAAAATGATCATTTCCTATACAAAAGGGGCTGTTTCATAAAAGCCAAAGTTAATGCAAACATCCTACGATAGTTAGTTAGTGGGTTAGTTAGTTGGTTAGTTAGTTAGTTTGTTAGTTAGTTAGTGGGTTAGTGCCAGGGCCATTTGTATGAAAAACCGTGAAAAACCACTTTTTTGGCTCGTGCTCGAAAACGGCTCGATAACTTTTCTTGAAATTTTGCAAGGACAAGGTTTCGATACCGGTTTTGCATTCCCTAGTGCTCACTCGGAGAGCGCCGTTTCATCGTTACTGTCACCCGTTCCCACTGTTATCGACGCTAATGAATATACGCTACTCGAATTGAATGAATTAATTTTTTCCCCTTATCCTGATATGTCGTCAAATGACAATAATAAGATATGATATTTTGCCCAACTCTTGATCTAGTCATAGTATAGCTTTACAATATATCATTTCTTGTCGGATTTCTTGATTATTTACCAATGATTTTCTTGACCGTTTTACTAGTAAAAAATTTCTTGTCTAAACTAGTCTAAACGTTATCAAGCTTCTTTGAGGTGCCATGCAGATTGAAGCTAAAAATTATTATTCTATAACTATTATAACGAAATAAATAAATATAGTAAAATAAATAAAAGTACATAAAGGAGTAATATTTTACGCATAACACACCAGCTGACACCCAAAAATAGTGCTGTACTATAAAAAAAGCATAGTTGGCCGCTGTATTTATACAATTTATGTGGATTTTCTTGTAGAATACAAGATTTTCTTATGTATTGAAAGAATCAATCAATCAATACAATATTTTCTTATAGAATACAATATTTTTCTTTCGTGCTGTATTCACCCACATATGTATAAGCGATTCTTATACTTCCTACGTAATTGATAATTGTTACAAAAGTAAATTACATATTAGAAACCGTAATGGAAAGCTGTAAGTGAACGAAGCCATTGGACCCTGTTGTAATGGTTGCATAAGCAAATCGAGAAAATCCGAAGAACGGAGAATAAAACTCGTAACTGTAATTGCAAAGATAAATGAGCTCATGTTAAAATATTATTTAACGTTTAGAATCAACAAGAAAACTAAGCAGTGACTCTAAAATTCAATCCTTCCAATTCATGTGATATTTACATCTTGTTAGTTTCGCAAGAAAGACGTTGTATGCAATTCTGGTTTTCTCAGAATGCGCTCAAGAAATTTCGAGGTAGATAGGTACGGTTTTGAATAATAAAACAACGTTGGTGACGTTGGAGATCGTATGCATAACTCAAGACGTCAATTCCATTTAATACCGTTGAACAAACATTTCTATTATTCAATTCAAAATTTGTTGATAAAAACAATAAACGTTAATTGATGCTAATTTAAAAGCAGTAAAAAATAATAAATCAAATATTGAAATTCGTTTAGCGAAGTAGTTTGTTATTTGGTTGTAATTTACCATTTAATTGCTAGTTATGAACGCACAATATGTCTTAACAAAACTATTTGTTGCTTAGAAGTTGTGGGACGTAGTCGCCAAAACTTGACCCAGAAAAATGATCTATTTATTACTAATTATAAAAGTCAAAAGTTTGTCTGATTGTCACTTTGTCTATATATCTATTTATTTACTTATCTGTTCGCTCTTTTGTCTGTTTGTCGATTTTACTGTTTGTCCGTTATATTTATCTCTTTGTCTATTTTACTTTTTGTCTGTTTATCTGTTTTTCTATTTATCTGTATGTCTATTCATCTGCTTGCCTATTAATCTGTTTATTTGTCTTTTGTCGGTCAAAAGTTACCGGCGTGAACAACGTACGTCCGAGGGACTAAAGTTTAATATCCGTCAAAAAACTCTTACAGAGCAGGTGTGACGCATGTCTTTATGTCTTTGTGAAATCAGCTTCTAATGCAAAAATATTATCTTCCAGTTACAAAAGTTCTGAAACCAGAGGAGGGTGACGCATTCAGCTTCAATACGCAAAAAAATTAAAGCAAAACCACGTTGTGTTTTTAAAAACTTGCGTCACAAATGAACAAACCAATTTCATTTATTTAAATAAATGAGAAAACGAGAAAATGCAATAAAATAATTTTCAATTATTACTAATTACAAGCGTCTAAAGTTTGTTTATGTGTCTATTTATGTTTCTTTTCGTCTATTTATTTATGTCTATTTATTTATTCGTCTGTCGCTCACAAAACACTAACCGCATAATAGCACACGTCCGTCCGCGTCCGTCCTGCTTGAAGAGTTCCGATGAGCTAAATCAAAATGACGTCTTGCATTGCCTTTTACAAAGAGTTCCGATCCAACGCTGCCTGTCGTGCGCCGCGTATTGCCAGCTTTTTATTCCGAGCGTGCGAAGATCTTGTTCGACGCCATCAATCCTCGCCCTTCTGGATCGTTACGGAATAATTTTGAAGGGGCTCTGTTTTTATCCATGCGTGCTAAATGCCCCGCCCACCTCAGCCTTTGGACTTTCACCACTGCCACTATGTCCGGCTCGCCAAAATCACGTTCCAATTCAAAGTTATATCGCCGTCGCCACCTTTCCCCCTCACGCATCGCTCCAAATATGGTGCGGAGTACCTTGCGCTCAAACGTTAGGAGCAACTGTTCATCACTTTTTCTCATCGCCAAGATACGCATCCGTAGATCAATACTGGAAGGATAAGTGTTTTGTAAATATGGCACTTCGTTTTCTTCGATATTAACTTTGAGCGTAGATGTTTAATTAGACCATAATAGCATCTGCTTGCCGCAATGATACGTCTTTGAATTTCAGGTGTATTATCACCATCTGACCGTATCAGCGCTCCAAGATAAATGAACTCATCCACTACCTCGAGGTTGAACTCTCCAATGCATATTGTGTCTCCTTGTTGATTGGCTACCGGATTCGGCTCGGTCTTCATGTACTTGGTTTTAGACTCGTTTATCATCAAACCCATCCTCTCAACTTGGATTTTCAGACTTGTGAAAGTGTCAACTGCTGCTGCATGTGTACGATTGGCGACGTCCAAGTCGTCTGCAAAGCCCAGAGCTCCATTCACCAGCGTTTTGTTGGTTTGGATACCAGTACGTCTCACTGCGATTTCCAAAGCCAAGTTAAAGAGTAAGCAATATAGATCGTCTCCCTGCTTCAGTCCTTCTCTAATAGCAAACACATCTGACATGTCCTTTTGCACCTTGACATGACATCTGGTGCCATCCAATGTCGATTTTACAAGACGAATATACTTTGTTTCAAAGCCTAGCTCCTTCATCGCCTCAACATGGTACGTCCGGACTTGAAATTCTCTGCCCTTTTGCAGAATCAGACGAAGGGTGAATATTTGGTCAGTTGTTGAGCGATCTCGTATGAATCCGCCTTGATAGTCCCCAATGACACTCTCAGCCCGTGGATTTTCTCTTTCGAATAGCACTCGAGCAAAAACTTTGTAAGCCGTGTTCAGCAAGGCAATTCCACGGTAGTTTTCGCATTCGGTTTTATTGCCTTTCTTGTGTAGAGGTAAAATGGTACCCTCTAACCACTCGCCAGGCAACTTTTCTGTGTTTCATATTCGTTTTACTAAATCATACATCAATTTTGACAATTCCTCACCAGCAGTTCCGCTGGAATATTATCGGGACCGGAAGCTTTGTTGATCTTGAGTGAGGTAATTGCTGCTGACACTTCCTCCATTATTGGCGCTGCTACGATACGACCGTCGTCGTCAAGAAAGGAAACATCGCTGTCATCAGTCACATCATCATCCCCGTTGTACAATGCATCAAAATGCTCTTTGAATCTCTCAAAGACATCATGTTTTGCAGTAAGCAACGTTCCGTTTACTACTTTGCATATGATTATTCGGGGGTTAAATCCACTCCTTTGATTGTTTATACGTTTGTAGAACTTTCGTGACTCATTTGCGCTACACAATCTCTCTAGCTGGAGTAACGCCCTATCTTCGAGCTCTCTCTTCTTGCGCCGGTGCAAACTTTTTTCCTCCTGCCTCAGTTCTTTGTATCTCGCATCTGCAGTCACTCTCTGTTCTTGCAGTTTCCTTTCTTAATCGCTCAGCGTTTTTACGTTCTGTGACATCAGCACACTCCGCATCAAACCAGGTATGAAGTCAATCGGGCTCTGATATCCTAAGGTGTTGGTCGCTTCTTGTTTGATTATTTCACTCACCGACTGCCAGTCGAGAGGAGTACCATCTGGTTGATCTTGTTGAAGTTGTTGAAGCTTTGTGCTAATGTTTTCAGCATATGTAGCCGCTATCTGTGGATCTCTTAGTTTGTCCACTGCAAAACGCCTTCACAGGTTCTCGTTGGCCATTATGAAACCGGGCAAGATGTGATCACAGTGTTGACACCACAAGATAGTTATCAGAGTCGACATTTGC
The DNA here is from genome assembly GCA_029228625.1 of Pseudolycoriella hygida. Lineage (NCBI taxonomy): Eukaryota > Metazoa > Arthropoda > Insecta > Diptera > Sciaridae > Pseudolycoriella > Pseudolycoriella hygida. The sequence goes on from CM055403.1 coordinate 91,896,286, forward strand.
TCTCGAACAAGTTTTGACGTCAATTACATCAGTACCCCCTGTGTCAAGTAAGATCACTCAATGATGACTTTAAAGACATCATTTGTGATGGGGATCAAAAATGTATGGAGTTCGACAATGTTTCACATAGAACACAGCGCCACTTTTTCGCACATCAAAATAATTCAACGGGGAGGTGTCTTCCGCTAATCAATAGGTGGTCGATTTGATTAGTTGACAAGTTGTCATTGGAGTGCTTCCAGGTAGCTAGATGTCTGCTTTTGTGTTGGTGAAGTTACTTTTCACTACAAGGTTTCTTTCAGCCGCGAAATAAATCATGCGCTGTCCGTTTTCATTCGTTTCATCATGCAGACTGTATCTTTCAATTGTTGGTCTGAGCACTTCTACTTTACCCACTTTGGCGTTGAAATCTCCCAAAACGATTTTGATGTCGTGTGCTGGTAGTTCATCCTAGATATTTGCGAGCAGTTCATAATATTCGTCCTTGACTATTTTTGACGATTCATTATGTGGCGCGTGTACATCAACTAGGGAGTAGCTCTTAAAACGGCCTTTAATTCGTAGCACACACAATCGCTCGTTGACGTTTCGGAATTTTAGAACCAGGTGTTCAAATTTTCTAGCTACCAGGAAGGCAGTAGCACGTACATGGTCTCGACTTTTGCTGCTATGAAAGGTGATGTAGCCATTATAGCGGGAAATTTGTGAGTCTTCATTATATCCGCTCTCTTGAATAGATGCAAAGTCGATTTTGGCCTTCTTCAGTTCATTTGTCAGTTTCGTTAATCCTCCAATTCTGTGAGTCTGACATCTCACATTCCATGTTCCAATTCTCATATCCTTTATACGTTTCCGAGTCGTTGCCGAAGGCCTCCCAGCATCCGAATGAGACCGCATATTGTCTCTTTCTTCTCTTGCTTTCGTTGCAATAGATTTTCCGCAATCGCTCGCAGTCCTGTGTCCCAGAGCCAGGTCGCAAGCCTCGACTTCAACCCCCTTTCATCGGAGGAACAATTTTATTTTGTGATGGTAGTCCAACTGACTAGGGCTGTGTATGCCGCCGTTGTCTCTTGCCGATGAGATCATCCGCCAACATACTAAGTCGCCACCCCATCTTGATAGCAACTAGCTGCCTTCGGCCCTTCCTATACGTGACGTTAAGGTACTACCCGAAGACAGCCCCCCTCATCCTTATGCTAAGTGACCCACACTATTACACTAAGGTTGGTTACCTGATCGTTCATGCGGGTTGCTCACTATAACAGGTGTCACCACGGGTAGGATAGGATGTAGAAGTAGGTGGACAGAGGCTAAGGTACATAAGGAGTACTATATTACGCATAACACACCATTTGACACCCCCAACGCGTCACAAATGGACCGGATAATCAGTGTCGTAGAGAACAATGAACGACTTGCGAAGCTAAACGATGTGCTACTGAAAGGTTTACGAATAACAAAAACGAAAAATTAGTGGATGTATTTGATTGAGTTTCATCTGTTATTGTTTTCGAAACAAAGAATCTGTAAACTAGGACAAGGGGTAAATTACTTTTTTTTTTCTAAGGATTATTTGGGATTATTTGGATTATTTGGGATTATTTTGGGATTATTTGGGATTATTTGGATTATTTGGATCGTTTGGGATGATTTCAAATTTGTAGTAGGATCAGAATGTCACCAAAGTCAGAAAAACCAGCAGCCTGTAAAAATTTGTGTCTTTTCATACGAAAGAAGGTTTCATAAATAAAAATACATGAGTTACGATTTTAATATCAATTTGACATTATTCAACCAATTCCTTCTCAATCAACTCAATAAGACGTCTTGATACTCTCAACACATTGTTTTGATAAATAGGCACAGAAATATTTCCATTAAATGACTGAATATTTTCAAATACTCGTTTTTGAACAGGTCGAGGAAATAATACGCCGACATGACACTATTCTAATAGTACCAACTTCCTTTACGGACTGCACTGAAGTAAATGACTAGGCGAAAGGTTGATCTTTGAATGTTTTTCCGCTTATAAGGCGAAAACTGTGCATCAACCTTATATATGCTTGTCCACTCAATTCAAAAATGCACCAGTCAACAAAGTTAACATTTTCTAGCCTCTGGAACTAAAACGGAATTTGTGTATGTATTCCTGTCGTCAAGGTTTTCACCGAGGTAGAAACAGCTCCGGAAAGTTGCAGAAAAAATAACATTAAATCCTGAAAGTTACAAAGTCATCCGGAAAGTTAAAACGTGAGCCGGAAAGTCAGAAAATCGCGAAAAATCACATAAAGTCACGAAAAGTCATGCACAAAAGTTCTGGAAAGTCGTCCAAAATCACAAAAAGACACATGAAATTCGAGAAAATCACGACAAGTAATGTGAAATCTCGTAAAGGGCCGTTCATAAAGTATGTCACACAGAAATGTTAGATTCCGGAACCCACAAAATGTATGACATTGCAAAAATAATGTCGGATTTGAAACGGTATTTTGGGTGTGACTTGGAACGGCATTGGGACGAAAATTAAGATGGGATTTGGACGTGTATTGGACAGGAGGCTCGGACGCACTCGGACGGGCGTTAAGACGGTGGTTTTTGAAGGTATTTGGAAATGTATTTGGACAAGGATTTGTAAGGGTTCTTGAACGGGAGGTAAGACGGGGTTCTGAAGGGTATTTGAATGGAGGGGTTAAGACGGAGATTGGGAAAGGTATTTGGAAAGGTATGTCGACGGAAGCTAGGACGGGTTTGACTAAATTAGACCCGTTCGAAGAACGAAGTTCTTCGAAAAGGGGTCATATGCGTTTACCACGACGTTTGTAACCACCCCAATTTCGACCCGGGAGTAGGGGGAGAGCTTCGATCATGGTTCTTAGATGACAATTCAACAACAAAAAAATGACCGTCCGTCCGCCTGTCCGTCAACATGATAACTCGAACTCAACCGATTTTCAAGAACTTTTTTTTTCCTGAAAGATAATCAAAATATTTTTTATGGGATTAAATCTGAGCACTGTCGGCGGCCCAAGGACCGCTGAGCTAGGGCCGTTTAAGTGGTTTTTGATCTTTTGTACATTAGTCGAGTAAATCTTTTTCGATTGTGATAAATTTTTTTTTGTTCGAAAGACCTGGGGATCCCTGACATTTTATGGAAAAAAGTTTTTTTTAATTTTGAGCTTTTGGGCACAGCCAGGGCCCTAAAACTCAATCTATACTAGGACCCAGAGTGTTTTTTCTACATAAACCGGGTAAATCTTATCCGATTTTCAAAAAATTTATTTTCCTGAAAGATAATCAGAAAATTAATTACAAGATTGAATTTGGGCAGAATCGGCCGGAAACTTTCGAAGTTACGGTCGAAAAAGTGGTCAAAAACGTGGATTTTTGAAGGTTGGAGGAACTTTTTCACTTATATATCTGCGAAACTAGAGCGGAAATCGCTCTTTAAGGTTTTAAATAAAAGATATAAACATCAGAAAATCACGAAAATTAAATTAGTCAAAATCTGTTGAGTGGTTGGGGCTGTAGAGTCCTCAGTGTGGGCCCAACTCACGCTACGCGATCCTATACGATATTTGGTGGTTTTTTGTGAATATTTCTGTAACGATGAGTATTTTTGTGCAGTGTTGCAGAGAAAAAAGGGGCGAACTTTTTTGTTCATGGAAGGATGGATCAGAGGCCTCTCCTAAGTGCTCTAGGTTGGCCCTATGATCGGGCCTAGTGCATTTTTTTTTATTTTTTCCATTTTTTTATTTTTGGGCTTTTTTAAGGGTTGGAAATAGAGGTGCGCGCCGCCGAAATAGAGTCACGCCGATACCTCGCCGTCAAAAATTTGTTCACGCCGCCGCCGCCGCCGACCATGTTTCGTCGGCGCGTGTTAAGTGAAAAATACATTTTTTTCGAATGATATTTATATGAATTTTTGACATTCTACTGAGCTTGAAGTCTCAAACTTTTCCTTTTTTTGAAAATATTCAGGATATTTTTCATTTAGCATTTAAAAACTTGGGTTCTAAAGGGAAAATGGTATTTACAGTTATAGAAATTTAAATTAGTTCAGAATTGGCAGTAGCAATGACGTGTGTGCGTTCCTGATTGAAAAATTTTCAAATAAGTCATTTCATAATATCTGAACCTATCGAAAAAAAAAATTCAATGAGACTTTTCATAGAAAATTGTAATTTCTTAGTTCGACAGATTTAGACATTAGTTGAAATGAAAATTGAAATTTAGAATTTTCAAAAGCGAGGATCAGTTAATCTGGATTTTCGATCGATTTTTTTTCAGTTGTTTTTAAAATATTTAGACTTTTACGAACGACGCTCTTCAAAAAGGTGTTTTTGGGTTTACCACGACGTTTGTAGCCAATCGAATTTGGATTTGAGAGTTGTGGTTTAAATAAGGCAATTCCAAAAAAAAAATTGTCTGTCCGTCAACGTGATAATTCCATTGTCAATTTTTTTCCCCCCTGAAAGGTGCCGCCGAGCTGAGGCTGTGTAAATCTTTTCCGATTTTGATAAATCTATTTTTAGTCGATAGGTCTATGAATACCCAACAATTTATGAAAGAATATTTTTCAGTTCGGAACCTTGGACTTTCTTAATTCTTTATCTATTTGAGAGGTAATCGAAGGCCTAACAGCATTACAAAAATTGGGACAGCTTCTACTTAGCGCCCTATGTGGGTCCAAAAATTGTCCATAAGGTCAGCCCTCTAGTCCAAAAATATATTTTTTGCTATGTTGTTGAGAAAATTAGGTGAAACATTTTTGTCCATGAATGTATGGGTCCTAGGCTTCGAGTATGGGTTTGACTGATGTAATGGGGATTCGTACGGGTTTTTTAATATTGCCTTTTGGGCAACTTCCAATGCATTTTTCTTTTATTTCTTTCTTTGTTTTCAAAATGTTTTCTAATTTATTTATTTTTTTTTTTTATTTATTTTAATTTCTTTTAAAGTGTTTATTTTGTTGTTCGCTCACCACCACTACCACTACACGCACAAGTTCATGAGGCGGGCAATCACATAGTGCATAATAGTAGCAGCGATGTCAAATAATTGTTAGTTGGCAGCTGGCAATATGTAGTATGTGGTTGATAGCTTGACGGAAGTTCATAATTCAAAAATTCACGCACCACTGCCACTACATGCACAATGCACAAGTTCATGAGGCGGGTAATCTTACTTACTTACTTTACCGGCACTACAACCCATTAAGGGTCTTGGCCTTCTCCAACATGCTTCTCCAACCGGGCCTATCTGCAGCTAACGTCTCCCAGC
>CM055403.1:91902068-91956859 GCA_029228625.1 Pseudolycoriella hygida
TGGGCTATTCCACGAAACCTCCGTTCCCACTCTCGAAATGCTCAGTTGTTACGAAAAAATATTCATAGAAAATGGTGCATCAGACGTATTGATCCCTTAACTAGAGATTAGTAACTTTTCTATTGCTTTCATTTTGTAACTACTGAGAATTTCAAGCGTGGGAACGAAGCGGACCGTGGAATTGCCCATATGTGGCTCAAAGCTACAGTCTATTTAATTCATCGTTGGATGACCGACATGTATCGCTTCAAGTTAGTCCACTGAAATGTATACGAGGTGCAAGTGACGTACTCTTACAGCAAGACTGAAAACAATTTCGTAACTGCATGAGCCATGAAAATATATGATAGCTGAAAATCAATTTTATTATTACAGAGATGTTTACTCACCATCAACTGAAAATCGACTAACGAAATTACTCGCTCAGCTCTCATCTTTATATCCGCCAATTTATAATTTTATAATTTATAAATTATAAAATTATAATTTACAAAAAAAATTGTAATATCAAAAAATATAATTTTATAATTTGTAATGTACAAATTTAATTATAATTTTGTCATTTATAGTGAATATTGAGTGCAAGAATAATTGGCGTACATGTTTATCGGTTGAGAGCTGCGAATCGACTAACGAAATTACTCTGTCAGCTCTCGTATTTGTATCAGTCAACTTATAATTTTATTATTACGGAGAAGCTTACTCGCGAACAACTGAGGATCGACTGACGAAATTACTCAGTCAGCTCTCATATTTATATGAGTCAATTTGTAATTTTATAATTTGTAATTACAATTTTTATTAATTATAAAATTATAATTACAAATTTTCAAATCATGGGCGCGCGGTAGCGATGCGCCCGTGACGCAAGTCCCCATACGAACAAAAAATTCGGAAAATTTTTTTTCGTAGACTTCGGAACCATATATACAGCCAAGTTTTGACTTCCCCCCCTTGCAACGTACCCCCCGGAAAATATTTTTCCTGGATTCTACGGAAAATTCTAAGGCGAAATGTCTTTTCACTCATTCAAATCGGTTCGGTGGATCCGAAGACACGACCTTTAGAAAATGATCATTTCCTATACAAAAAGGGCTGTTTCATAGAAGCCAAAGTTAATGCAAACATTCTACGTTAGTTAGTTAGTGGGTTAGTTAGTTGGTTCCAGGGCCATTTGTATGAAAAACTACTTTTTTGGCTAGTGCTCGAAAACGGCTCTATAACTTTTCTTGAAATTTTGCAGGGACCTTCGGGTGGGCATTCTACGTCATATGAGATTTTAAAAAAGGGGGGGGGGGGTACCGGCCTCGTTTGGGCGCCAGGGCTCTTAGAAGGCGCCATGTAAATCCCACTAGTAAATACTCCCGCCCCTAAGGGCTACGCGTACATTGAGCATTCTTGTCCGCTAGGTCGGAGATTTGCGACATTAATACTAAAATGTATGCAAGGGTGTGCAAAGTTAGATTTAGATGAATAAAAAATGGATTTAGTAGTATTTTAGTAGTTACCATAAGCTTACGCAAATCTGGTTTTCCCCGTACTACCATTTCCCCGCAAAACCGTTTTGCCGAACTACCGTTTGCTGTATACTATCATTACGTCTGTACTACCGTTTTCCCCGTGCTACTGTTTCACCCTTACTACCGTTTCCACCATACAACACTTTTCACCGTACTACAATTTTCTCCGTACTACCGTTTCCCCGTACAAACGTCTTCATCGTGCTACTTTTTCCCCGTACAACCGTTTCTCCCGTCCTACAATTTCCTCCTCACTACTGTTTTCCCCGTACTACCATTTCACCGTTCTACCATTTCCCCGTACTAACATTTCCCCCGTACTACCATTTCCCCGTACAAACGTTATCACCGTTCTACTATTTCCCCGTACAATCGTTTCTCCCGTCCTACAATTTTCTCCTCACTTCTGTTTTCCCCGTACTCCATTTCACCGTACTAACATATTCCCCTACAACCATTTCCCCGCAGACCAAACGTTATCACCGGACTGGTTGGCACAGTGGTTAGCGTACTGGCCTTCCACCAAAACGATCCGGGTTCAAATCCCGTGTCGGAAAAATTCTACATGGAATTTTTCTAGCAAGTGTAGCGTATTAATAACGTCCTAAAGTTCACTCAAGCTTCAAAAGTTGGGTAGTTGTGGTGTGTTTGGTGCCCACAACGACGTACACACTGAATGAATCGTATGACGTAACCCATATGCGACGAATTTGTGCACGAAATATCTAAGCCTACATTTAGGCGAGATAATATTCAAGCGCCTAACAATTCTTGGAGTAATTGCATAATAACAAAGACGCTACATTCGCATTACTCTGAGACGTGGTTCGGAAGTCACGTTAAGCCGGTGGTCCAGACAACACTTGTAATTGGCTGTAAAAAGCTGTTAGTGGAGTCTTTAAAATACAAAAAAAAAAAAAATAACTATAACTACTATTTCCCCGCACAACCGTTTCCCCCGCACTACAGTTTTCCCCGTAAAACCGTTTCCACCGTATTACTGTTTCCCGTACAACCGTTTCTCCCGTACTACCATTTTCTCCTCATTACTGTTTTCCCCGTACTACCATTTCCCCATACAACCGGTTACCCCCTTACTGCTTCTTCCCCCGAGCTGCCCAGCATTTTCACCAATACAGGTGACTTCTACTCACAAAACTCTGAGACTTTGCAAAAGAAACCTATCGTCTAACTCCCATACATTCGAAAATAATTTTAAAAGCATAAAAATTTACCCAATGTCTAACTGCTCGACATTTTCTCCAATACTGGTGACTTCTACTAACAAAGCTCTGAGACTTTGCCAAAGAAACCAATGGTCTGTCTCTCATACCTTTCCAGATACTTTCAAAAGCATAAAAATTGACCCAATGCCCAAACGCCCGACATTTTCACCAATACTGGTGACTTTTACTAACAAACAGATACTTTCAAAAGCATAAAAATTGACCCAATGCCCAACTGCCCGACATATTCACCAATACTTGTGACTTCTACTCACAAAACTCTGAGACTTTGCCAAAGAAACCAATGGTCTGTCTCTCATACCTTTCCAGATACTTTCAAAAGCATAAAAATTGACCCAATGTCCAAATGCCCGACATTTTCACCAATACTGGTGACTTTACTAACAAAACTCTAAGACTTTGCCGAAGAAACCAAGTTCTGGCTCTCATACCTTTCCAGATACTTTCAAAAGCATAAAAATTGACCCAATGCCCAACTGCCCGACATATTCACCAATACTGGTGACTTCTACTCACAAAACTCGGAAACTTTGCCAAAGAAACCAATGGTCTGTCTCTCATACCTTTCCAGATACTTTCAAAAGCATATAAAAATTGACCCAATGCCCAACTGCCCGACATTTTCACCAATACTGATGACTTTTACTAATAAAACTCTAAGACTCTGCCGAAGAAACCAATGTTCTGGCTCTCATACCTTTCCAGATACTTTCAAAAGCATAAAAATTGACCCAATGCCCAACTGCCCGACATTTTCACCAATACTTGTGACTTCTACTCACAAAACTCTGAGACTTTGCCAAAGAAACCAATGGTCTGTCTCTCATCCCTTTCCAGATACTTTCAAAAGCATAAAAATTGACCCAATGTCCAACTGGCCGACATTTTCACCAATACTGGTGACTTTTACTCACAAAAGAAACCAATGATCTGCCTCCCATACCTTCCCAAATACTTTTAAAAGCAAAAAATCCAAGATGGCGTCACTTTGACAGGTGGCAGCCATTTTCTTAGGATTCATAAAGATTCTACTTATCAATGCCCATTCCATGATAAAAAAATCGCGACAATATTGTTCAATAACAAATTTTACTTGCAATTTCGAAGGCTACGAGTTAAGGAAAAGTGAAGATTAAGGATAAATTAAAAAATTGTTCATAGTAAGGATGACAATATTTATCTCGTGGAAGAAGTTATTTCATGTTTCGTCTTAGTTCCTTACACTACATTTGGTAAAAAATGTAGCATAAGGAACTAAGACGACTAAGACGAAACTGGAAATAACTTCTTCCACGAGATATATGTATGTTGTCATACTTCCTAAGAACAAATTGTTGATTCATTCGCCAAAGTGTACACATGAGTGATATCTATACGTCATATAAGTTTCAGCTCGCTACTAGGCTGCGTCGTCGAGTTAAGACTTTCTAATGCAGAGGGCAGCAGCAGCCTGGTGCCAAATTGAAACTTATGTAACGTATACAACTCACTACTGTCTCCAATTTGGCGAAAACAGATTTTCGAGTTTTAGGGTTCCAAGTACGGAGTCTGGTGCCAACTTCTGTCGTGTTACTAACTAATAGCCTCGCTCTTTCTTAAAGATAGGCGTTGTTAGAATTTCAGCACCAGGCTGCCTTGGTCTGACTAGGTCTTGCCGACGAAATGTACACAATTGATAGATGTAAGAGATCTATCAAGCAATATATTTCTGATAGAGATGAGAGATCTATCAACAAAACGAATTAATCTTAGAATACGGTGTATATATGCTAGACGCATCGCAGATGTTTGTTCAATGCATTCTCTGTTCTTGTCGATAACAGATGTTTGCTAACACCACTCTCTGTTTTTGCTGATATGCACATGGTCTCGCGACAAAGATGCACTGAAGAGGTGTAAATGTCCCAATCAGCCAACTTCGTTGCCTCGTTAACGAATTTGGCTGCTTTCAAGCAATACTACAATTTTGATAAATTTATGTTAATTGGCCAAGCAATAACAATTTAATAGAATAATCATAATCATCACCATCATAATCTATTCACGGATCACGATCTCAAGAACCAGTCAGCCGATCTTCCTGGAATTTTCAGGGAACGTTAGTCTCGGCTCCAAATGAAAAATTTCATAGGCCGCTTTTCCGGGAAAATTCTGGGAAAGCCGTGGCATGTGGAAAAGTGGTCAATTTTGACGGTTTTTAGAGCTTTCGAATTTTAGCTGCGGAGTGACAATAGCTAGAGAGTTGGTTTCTTCGGGAAAGTTATAGAGTTTGCTCAGGAGATGTACTAACTTGTTCAAGTTTAGATTTATACTTATTATTATTTTCTGCAAAGCTCCTCACATAACTATTTGGAGGCTGAAGGATCGTTATACTTTTTCATTGCCGATAATTGCAATCCATTGTTTCGTAGTCTGTTCATAATTAATTTGCCTTCAATAATCTGGTGTCTGAACATTTTTATGCATTATAACAAACCGAAGAAAGTTCTGTATGAAAAAATATAACTTAACTTTCTGATGCTTGCTTCTAGGTAGCTAACAAAACTACAAACGTAGCAGGAAAATACGAAGTGTCACAAAAAACTGGGTGGTTAACAAAACTAGGATTTTCCTTTTATGAAATGTACCACGAGTCCTGCACACAGGATTTATCCGCGTCATTAAATAAAATTATTTTCTGTACTGTAATACAGCAAGTCGCATAATGACATTTGATTATATTCTTTTCGACACCCGACAAGTATTCATTGAACACATTTTATAAATACTCACTACGCACAAATCATGGATTTAAATTAGGATTCTTGTAGTCTACACGCAAGTAGAATCTACTTAAGCAAATTCTCCTTTTAAGAAAGTTCACATGGAAAAAATATATTTTACTTTTACAAATTTCGCGTGGAAAGACGTAATTTCTCCTTTTACAAATGTCACATGGTCCGTTTACATTAACTTGAATGTTTTCTCTAAAAATCAATCGATTGTGCAATATTCGCACTATTATTCTGGGGCTATTCGCACCTTTCAAAATTTCTATATTTCTCGTGCTGCCAATAGTCTTTTTATTATACTGTGGCTGATGGCATCCGGTGCCAACAATTTCTTTCAATTAAAAAATGGAAAAAACCTTTTATGATGTTTGCTTTCACTTTTGATTAAAAAAATTCGTCACAAATGCCGGATCCTCCCAACGTAATAACTTTTCTGCGCTTTCAGATTTCGCACACTAAAAATTTGTCTACCATCTGAAGCATCTGAAATAACTTTAGTGAAGAAAGAATGACTCTAGAATGCCTCGCATACGAGTTAGAGTCCACTTCCGGTTTAGGAAGACGCCATTTTGAATTTTTAAATTGCGCATGATATCATCTATTAAATACTGAACAATATTGTAGAACTTCTTTTTTCAATATTTTGCTTAATTTACGAGATATGATTTTTGAAAGATTCTGAAGAAAAAGGGCCACAGTAGACCTGTCCAAAATCCTAAGTTGTCGAAAAGTTGTAGGCTTAGCCTGGAAAATGGTGCCAAATGTTCCCCTGAGAAAAAGTTTCTATGGGGCCGATGCTCAAAAAAGCGATTTAGGGAGTGCTCAAATCGAAAAACTGAAAAAAATCGTCGAAAATGGAGTAAATTTCAGATTTGTCCACCTTAGACAAATTTAATGTTCCAGATCGATCTTGAAAGCGAATGTTAAGGCAAGTTTGATTATCTTAGATCAAAACGGTCCAGAAAAGACGATGAACATGTCTATGGCGTCGCTTAGGCTCCCAGCGGCTGTGGAGTCTCACTCAAAGGCCAAGGTGATGGCCGGCAGTGTCGGAGCCCGTTGGAAAATTTCTGCGTAGCTATCTTATTGCTTATATAAGGGAAATGTAGGCCTAGGGTAGGACTACAAAATATCCCAAAATGGTGGCTCTAGGTGTAGAGATGTAAAAAATTTCAAGACCTAACCTCTCAATTGAATCAATTGAATTGAATTGCGAATAATTAGAAACTCCTTTACACAGTTATTAATTTCATCATCCTGCACCTCAGCTCGCATCCAATTAAATTCAAAAGTGAATTGAGGGCTGAAAGGAAACATAATGCAAGGGACCCGTACGTATCAGAATAGATGTGCCAAACAAGATAGATGTTACAAAAAGACTCGAACGTATCTAAACATAGAAATGAACAAACAATCCAATATTTTATGTTCTTTTAAAACTTACTATAAGAATTTCAAAGATCCATAGAAATTACCCAAGGTAGTGTCAAAGGCCCTACCGAAGTACGATTGAGACCATTGATTTTGATCGCCTAAATGTTCTCCCAAGAAATCCTGAAACTATTTTCTCTTAAATGTAATTCTCACCAACTTTGCCTTAAGAAGCAATCTTCAAACTGCCATAATTATATAGATTTGTGTCATCACTCCCAATTATAGAAGAATATGGAGATTTACTGTGAAGGGCAAAGTTGTAGAGAATAAAATTTTAGAGAACACGTGTGTCGGTGTTTTAAGGAAAAATAGCCTGATCCTGGCAAATGGCTACTTCTAGAATTGAACGAGGTGCAACATATCTCTAGAACTATAAAAGTCAGAAAGTTGCTTCCAAAGTCAAACTTGTAGACAATAAAATTTTAGAGAACACCTGTCTCACCGTTTTGGGGAAATATGGCACAATCCATGGGATATGGCCATTTCTAGAATTGGGAGGGATGACCCATATTTCTATAACTATGAGAGTTAGAAGGCTGCTTCCAGAGGCAAAGTTGTAGACAATAAAATTTTAGAGAACACGTGTGTCAGGGTTTTGGGGAAATATGGCACTTACTTTTTCAGCGCTACAGCCACATGGGGCCTTGGCCTGATCGAGAATCTGGTTCCAACGTCTCCTCTCTCTTGCTACACTTTGCCAACTTCTCATTCTCAGCGCCTGAAGATCTGATTCGACGCCATCTATCCATCGCATTTTCGGGCGACTCAGTCTCCTTCGCCCGTCTGGATCGTTTCGAAATAGCATTGAGGTAGCCTGTTTCTATCCATACGTGCTAAATGCCCCGCCCACCTCAATCGTTGGACTTTCACCACTGCTACTATATCAGGTTCGCCAAAATCACGTTTTATTTCAAAATTGCATCGTTGCCGTCACCTTTCTCCTTCGCACATCGCTCCAAAGATTGTACGTAGTATTTTACGCTCGAATACAAGCAGAAACTGTTCTTCACTTTTTTTCATCGCCCAAGATTCGCATCCATATATTAGAACTGAGCGAATGAGCGTTTTGTATGATATCAATTTTGAGCGTAAATGTTTTATTAGGCCGTAATAGCATCTGTTTGCCGCTATGATACGTCTTTGTATTTCTGGTGTATTTCTGGACGTATCAGTGCCCCAATATAGATGAATTCATCAACTACCTCTAAGTTGTATTCTCCAATGCTTATCACGCCTCCTTGTTGATTGGCACCGAATTTGGCTCGGTCTTCATATACTTGATCTTCGATTCGTTGATTATCAAACCCATTCTTTCCGCTTGGGTTCTCAAATTTGTGAAAGTGTCACTGCTGCTGCCTGTTGAGAAGATCCAAATCGTCTGCAAAGCTTAGAACTTGGACCGTCCCATTCGCCAGTGTCTTGTTGGTTTGGATTCCGGCACGCCTCATCGCAATTTCCAAAGCCAAATTGAAGAGTATGCAAGACAGAGCATCGCCCTGCTTCAACCCTTCCATTACAGCAAAAACAACATACATGTAATTTTTCACCTTAACACGACATCTGGTGCCATCCAATGTCGCTTTCACAAGTCGAATCAATTTTGTTTCAAAGCCCAGCTCTTTCATCAAACAACTCCTTGGTCCGATCGTATCGATCGTATGCTTGTTTGAAGTCGATGAAAAGGTGGTATGTACGGAGTTTAAACTCTCTGCCCTTCTGCAGAATCAGACGAAGAATGAAAATTTGGTCTGTTGTTAAACGATCTCGTCTGAATTCACCTTGGTATTTCCTAGTGACATTCTCACCACGTGAGTTTAGTCTATGAGGCCGTTCATAAAGGATGTCACGCCAAAATTGGCTTTTTTCGTACCCCCCCCCCCGCCCTCCTCCCCGCCCTCCCCCCTGTCACGCTTGTGTCACGCCAGCCTCATACCCCCCCCCCCTGGTGTGACGTCACGCTAACTTAGCAATATTAGCATGACACTCAAATTTCTAGAAGTATTAGCACTAAATGTTAATGAGTATGTATGTACGCTTGATTGCATGATTAAGTGACTCCTTTCACTGTTGCGCCTCGCCCGACCCGAATTCGGCGTTCGAAGCTTATGACGAACGGGTGCAACTACTTTTATTGTAGTTAGCGTGACGTCACGCAGCTCTCGAACCCCCCTCCCCCCTGTCACGCTCTGTCACGGATGTCCTAGACCCCCCTCCCCCCCTCAGCATGACATCCTTTATGAACGGTCCCTATCGAACAGCACTCGTGCAAAAACCTTATATGCCGTGTTAAGCAAAGCTATTCCACGGTAATTTTCGAATTTCATTTTGTCGCCCTTCTTGTGTAGAGGTAAAATGGCACCCTCTAACCACTGTTTGGGTAGCATTTCGGTGTTCCATATTCGCTTGACAAAATCATATATTACTTTTGACAGTTAATCACATCCCATTTTCAGCAATTCCGCTGGTATGTTATCCGGACCGGAAGCTTTGTTGTTCTTGAGTGAGTAAATTTCTGCTGATACTTCCTCCATTGTTGGTGCTGGCACATCACGACCGTCATCGTTAAGAATCATCAATCACATCGTTAGAGTCAACATCCCCGTTGTACAATATGTTAAAATGTTCCTTGGATCGCTCCAAGACATCATGTTTAGCTGTAAGTAACGTTTCGTCGACTGCTCTGCAAATGGTCATTCAAGAGGTAAAGCCCTTCCTTTGGTTATTGATCCGTTTATAGAACTTCCGTGACTAATTGGCACTACATAACCTTCCCAGGTGAAGAAGCGTCCTTTCTTGCGTCGGTGCAGTATATCTTTGTAGCGTTCATCTGCCACCGCTCTCTGCTCTCTTGTTCTTGCAGATTCCTTCCCTATCCATGCAGCATCATCAACATCAGCACATTCCGCGTCAAACCAGGTCTACAAATCGTTAGGACTCTGATATCCTAAGTAAAGGTGTTGTTTGCTTCCTGTTTGATTACTTCTCTCACCGATTGCTAGTCGGGAGGAGAGTCGTCTACCTGTGCTCATTGTAATTGTTAAAGCTTTTCGCTGATGTCTTACTAAACTTTGTATTGCTTGGTTACCGACCAATTGAAAACATCAATATTTTGCTATTTTCAAACTATGTATTTTGCACTTGCATTCGGTTGATCATATCAACCATCTTCAGGTTGAAACAACATAAATTGACAGTTAGCATTACACGCTGATGTTACTAGCAAATGTCTCAGCTATATGTGTGTCCTTTAACTTCTCCACTGCATAACGCCTCACAGTTTCCCCTCATCATTATGAAACCGGGCTAAATGTGCTCTCAGTGTTGAAACCACAAAAAAGGGATCAGGATCGACATTTGCTTTCCAACAAGTTTTGACGTCAATGACATCAGAGAGATGTCTCCCGCTAATCAGTAGGTGGTCTATCTGATTCACTGACAGGTTTTCATTGGGGTGTTTCCAGGTAGCCAGGTGTCTGCTCTTGTGTTTGTGGAAAGTACTTTTCACCACCAGATGTCTTTCAGCCACAAAGAAAATCATCCGTTGACCGTTCTCATTCGTATTACCGTGCAGACTGTACATTCCTACCGTTGGTCTGTATACTCATCGTACGCTTTTGCAAGCGCTTCATAATATTGGTCCTTGTCATCCTCAGATGATTCATTTTGAGGTGCATGTACATGTACATTAATCTGCGGAGTAGTTCTTAAAGCGGCCCTTTAATCGTAACACGCATAATTGCTCGCTGACCTTTCGGAAGTGGTGGTCTTTTTTCCTGTCTACCAGTACCAAGTACATGGTCTCGACTGTTGCTGCTATGAAATGTTGTATAGCCATTGAAACGGGATGTTTGAGAATTTTTATTGTAACTTAAAACTTATGAACTTAAAAGTTTCAGCATGAGTGGGACTTTGAGTTGTGCACAAAACTACAACGACTTATATTCGAAGCTTCACCAAGAGCCAGATTTTTGGCAATTACTCTAAAGAATCTTGCTAAATTTGTTTCCGTTTTGATCCCTTGGCACATTACTAGATAACCAAGCCTTCAGAATTGCAGTCTCCCTCCGATTAGGAGTAACGGTTTGTGTCAGTCACACTTGCGTTTGCGGAGATCAGGTTGATAAATTGGGCCACCACGGGCTATGTTGCAATAAGAGTTCAGGCCGTTACGCGAGACACGCTTTAGTAAACGACTTAATAAAACGAGCACTCACCACCAGCACGAACACGTGTCTCACCGTTTTGGGGAAATATGGCACAATCCTTGGGATATGGCCACTTCTAGAATTGGGAGGGATGACCCATATTTCTGGAAATATTGAGTTAGAAAGTTGCTTCCAGAGCGAAAGTTTTACAGAATAAAATTTTAGCGAACAAGTGTCTCAGAGTTTTGAGGAAATATATGCCATATTTCTAGAACTAT
This sequence comes from Pseudolycoriella hygida, assembly GCA_029228625.1. Taxonomy (NCBI): domain Eukaryota; kingdom Metazoa; phylum Arthropoda; class Insecta; order Diptera; family Sciaridae; genus Pseudolycoriella; species Pseudolycoriella hygida. Next base: position 91,913,464 of record CM055403.1, read on the forward strand.
GAGAGTTAGAAAGTTGCTACCAAAGGCAAAGTTGAAGAGAAGAAAATTTTAGAGAATACATGTTTGAGGGTTTGAGGAAAAAAAACTAATCCCGTGATTTAGTCACTTCTAGAATTGTGAGTGATGACTCATGCCTCCAAAGCTATGGCAGTGGCTTCCCAAGGCAAAGTTGTAGAGAATAAAATTTTAGAGGAAAAACTATAAAATCGCGGTATAAAGTAACTTTAGAATTGGGAGTGTTGACACATATCTATAGTAGTTTGAAGTTTGCTTCTTAAGGCAAAGTTGGTGAGAATTACATTTTAGAGAAAATGGTTTCAGGATTTCTTAAAGAAACTACGTTGGTCCTATCTTTGATATGGTGCAAGGGAGAACATTTAGGCCATAAAAATCAATGGTCTCAGACGTACTTCGGTAGAGCCTTTGACATTACCTTGGGTAATTTCTATGGGTCTTTGAAATTCTCATAGTTATAAAAGAGCACAAAACATTGGAATGTTTGCTCATTTCTATTTTTAGATACGTTTGAGTCTTTTTATTTCATTCAAGCATTTTTCTTTCCTTCTCATATATTCCTTACGCGGTAAGTTTTCTTCGGAGACGCCGTATCACAAGTCTTCACATTCGTGTCGAGCCAGCAAATAGACTTGTTATAAGTCAAACTATGGCCCAAAACCCAATTTTTCTACAATATCTTCCAGACTAATAGACCATCACGGCCCATCTTATTTAGCCTGTGGAATTAATTGCCACACATTTAAAAAAAGAATTCATCCAAATCGGTTAAGAATCGGTCAAGTTAAACGGCGAACAAGGAAGATCGGTGACACACAATTTCAGCAGTTAAGACCCTTACCTTTCAGTCAAAGGAATAACCAATTTTAATTTATCAACGTTGCTGTTGTATGATGTGAAAAATGGTTTCAAAATATATTGCAATAACTAAAAGTTTAATTGCAAATTAATTAATGTTCGAATTGGTGTCGACATAGAAAATAAGGTACATATAATAATGAAACGGTGAACAGATATACGCATATGTAGGTGGCACAAAGCACGCGTAAAATGCTAGTAGCAAGTAATATCTGTGCATAAAAGCCCATATTACCGGCATAAAAATGCACATACTTTGGCTACATACACATGCGCTATTTTAAAAATTCACATTCTTTCATTTCAAACATTAAGCATGTTTGATGAAATTCACATGCAAAACCTGTTCTGCAACAATGAAACTGGCTATTCTGTAAAAAGTGCAGTTTTTAATTATCGCATGTGTATATGTGTGTTAGTAATTGTAACAACGGTTTAATATCAGATCTGAAGCAGAAATGTCCACGGTAGTTCAATTGGTAAGTGCACCACCCCGACAGGGTGAAGGTTCTGTGTTCGGCTCCCAGTCGTGGCAAAAAACTTTTTCTTTCAGATTTAATTTCAGAATCATACCATTCGTAATTTCAACCAATTTAATATTCTAAATTCACTTCAATCGCTGTTAGCTGAAAAAAAAATTTACAATTTGTTTACATGTTGTTTTGCGACATATCAGAATAATATTCAATTTGCATTTCTAAAATTTAAATATAAAATTAACAAAAAAACTAATTAGGAAAGCTTCGGCAAAATCATTTTAAGCTTATTTGCCGCCGTGATTGTGACTGTTGTTTTTTTAGCATTTCTTTTTCTATCATGTGCTTTTAGTTTGCTATCAACTTTCACAGCTTTTGTTGAATCACTAAACAACGGGTCATCATCGTCCTTTAATGTACTCTGGATATCCTCCGACAATTCTAATTGTAACGGTTTTTCCGTATGCAGTCTAATAATATGTTCTTTTAACTTATCAGTTCGATAGCTGCAAAACGTACAATGGGGACACTTGTGTATATTTTTCGACAAATGTAGTAAAGCATGTCGCTTGAGGTTTTTATTCTGGGAAAATCGGATTCCGCAAATTTCGCACACAAACGGCAGTTCGTTGCGATGTGTTGCGATGTGAATCTTTAGATTTTCTTTTCTGCGCGAAGTGTACAAACAATTGTTGGATGTACACCGAAAATCTTGACCACCATGTGTTAACTGATGCGCTCTCAATGTCTTCAAATGATTCGTACTATAACCACATTCGTCACATAGCAGCTTTTTTTCTGTTGAATGGACAATGAGATGATTGTTTAGGCCATGTTTCCACTTGAACCCTTTGCCACAGAAGGGACACATGTGATTTGTTGTATTTGAATGTTTTGGTGAGTGTAAGTTGAGTGCAGTTTTAGTGACAAATCTGACGCCGCATTCGTTACAAAAAAATGGTTTATCATTGTCGTGACGAACAAGGTGACATCTACAAAGAAAAGGCTTGATTACAAATCAAACTTTTTTTAGATTTGCAATAAATTTAAATTAGCAATAAATGTTCTACATCATCTAGAACATCTAGATTTATAATATGTAAGGATCCCTTTACGCAACAGAATAGATGTGGCAAATTGAAAACTTGTTGCAAAAATACTCAAACATCTAATTAAATATTTCGTTAACACAATATAATACAATATAAACAATATAATAACACAATACAATAAATTGGATTTGAAATTGCCGAAAAAGTAATATTAAAAACTCCGTTCGAAGAAGCGGTGTAAAAAGCACCTCAAAATCCACAAAAGGCCCCCAAAACCATCAATATCTTACACAAACATAACATAAAAACATAAAACTTAAAACATAAACAAACCGTAGTACAAGTGAACTGAGTCCAGAGCCGGAAGAAACGGCTGGCGGCGGCTAGAGGGTGAAAAACGTTCGGCGGCGGCGGCTGAATTCGGCTAGCCAAAAAAATCTTGAGCGGTGGCTCAGCCGCGTCGCTGGTCAAAAAGCCGACTGGCGCGGGTGAAGGCAATAATTTTAATTTTCACTACATGTTACTTTCAAAATTTGTTTATTCGGAAGTAACCGTCAATGTAAGTGTTAAATTACATTGAATGAGGCATTTCGGCTTGAAAGCTTGTATACCTGGACTTGTTATTGTAATTAAAGATAGGTGTAGTTGTTTTTGTTACGAAATCGGCTGGCTTCCTTACTTAAATGAGGCGTGTTACGGTCTATTGGTTTCCTTAGCATTAATTTACAGATGTTGTGCCTAATTACTACGTGATGGGAAAAACCAGACAAGTAGACGCGGGCTTAAACCTGGGACATCTGTTGTGTCAGTCCGACACTCTACCGATAGAGCTACCTGGACTTGTGTAAAAGGTAATACCAATTGTCTCACATTGGAAATAGAAGAGATGTGCGTGTACAGTTGCAACCACTTTAACATACTACAATAAATTAAATGAACAAACAATCAAAAATATTACACTTACGGAAATATATTTTTGCATCAAATAGAATTTTGTACTTCTGCGCAAGTTTTTGCAGTGTTAAAAAGCTGCGCAGAAGTACAAAATTCTATTAATGCAAAAATATATTTTTCCGTGAGTGTAATCATTCAATAGATGACGCCAAAGAAATTTTTTTGCATTTTCGTATTTAAAAGATTTGAATTTAAAAATTTTTGATGTACAAAGGAGGAAATATTTTTTGACCTGCTATGATGTAAGACTAGTTTTAAAAACTTTTGAGCGAATTAACGAACCAATGTGTTTGCTTTCGTAGCACAGCCGTATGTAGACGCATGAGAGCCCACCCAGTAGTTCATTTATTCGCTTTAAGGTATCGAAAACAAATTATGTTGTAAAAGTAGGCCATGCATTCCAGCCGCCGAGTCATCAGCCGACTATTTTCACGGCGGCGACGGGCGTGGCGCGGCGACGGGCGTGGCGCGGCGACGGGCGTGGCGCGGCGACGGGCGTGGCGCGGCGACGGGCGTGGCGCGGCGGCTAGCCGTTCAAAAATCGTTGGCGGCGGCGGCAGCACTGCTTTCAGCCGCCAGCCGCTGTTTTTTGCGGCTAATTTTGGCGGCTCTGTTGGTGAATATTAACTGTAGAAGAGACACAGACGACATCAGTTCTGTTTATAAAAGTTTAATCTATGAAGCGAAAGCTCCATCAAGATGAGAGGTACCATTCAGTTAAGATGTGCTCGAATACTCAAAACTTTGACTAAGTTCACCCCGTACTGCACCTTGTTGGACCCGCACGAGTATAAATGCCCTATTCGTTTACTATAATACATTTAATTGTAACATGGAGTAGATCGAGGCGGGAGTGAGGGAGATGCATTTAATATTGCTTAGATATGACGAATCAGCGAAAAAAATGTCCTTTTGTCCGTCCAGTCTTTTTTTTTCTAAACGACTGCACCGCTCTTCCAAAACGTTTTTTTGCCTGAAAGGTACATAATAACCCATGATTCAAGTTCAACGATGAACAAAATCGTTTAAGTGCTATGATCAAAAAAGTAGTCAAAAACATATGCAAGGGACCCGTACGTAAACGTATCAGAATAGATGTTGCAAGAAGAATCGAACGTATCTAAGTAAATACTGCCATAACTCTTAAGTATATATACAATTACGTCCACGTTAAATTGAACTGTAAATTGCCGAAACGGCAATATTGAAAAACCCGTACTAAGCAACGACGCTACAAACCTCTCCAAACCCTTAAAATAAGCTAAAAATTTAGAAAAGACTAAGAACACTTACGAGAGGCTTCTGCCCGATACCGAGGGGTAACCGACTTCAAAAAAATCCCTAAAAAATCCTAAAAAATCACAAAAAATCACAAAAAATCTCAAAAAATCCCAAAAATCTCAAAAAATCACAAAAAATCACAAAAATCTCAAAAACTCACAAAAATCCCAAGAAATCTCAAAAAATCACAAAAATCTCAGAATCACAACAAAACCGAACAAAGCCACACAAATAAAACAAAATACAAAAAAATTCAAAAAAGTGGTCGATTCGTTTGAGTATAAAAATTGTTCTTGTAATTTTACAAGCAATTTAAAAAGTTTGCGCAAAAATTGTATTTGTATTATGGCGGCAATTAACGGATTAGACAATGGTTCTGCGTTGAAGCTTTAAAGCATTTTATTCTAAATATATGTTATTTACAATTACGTGGCAAGTAAACATACAATAATATGTTCTCAATGAGTAAACGTTTAATGACAAAGGAAGCAAAACTAATATTTTCGAAAAGGTCATTTAGTGGATTCAAGTGGATTTATTAAAAGTTGATAATATGAAATATCAGTTTCAGTTAAAATAATAATCACAACAAAAACTAGAGATGGGCGATTTGCTCGAAACTTCGAAAAACCCGACCCAAACACGAAAATATGACATTGGGGGGTCCAGCATTTGTGACGCTTTTTCCAGTCAAATGTAAAAGTTTTTCAAAAGATTTTTTGCGTATCGAATCTTTAAGCGTCACCCCAATTGATATCAGTCGTTCTGGAAGAAGAAACAAAGAGACTTGCGTCACGTTTCCCATTAAAAAGGGTTTTTGTTGTGATATCAGTATTTTTGGAAGTAGAGTCACTTCCTCTACAACCCTCATTCCTAAAAATTTTTTGGCGCCACAGCACCTCGCGCGGAATGTCTACCTAAATTAGGAAAGCTAAAATCAGGAATCAAGAAATCAGGAACCAAAAATCAGGAACCAAAAATCAGGAAATGAAAATCAGGAAACGAAAATCAGGAACCTAAAATAAGGAAAAACAAAAATCAGGAAATACAAAAATCAGGAAATACCAAATTTAGGAAAAACCAAAATTAGTTTTTCATACAAATGGAACCAACTAACGAACTAACTAACTAACGAACGAACGAACGAGCTAACTAACTAACGTGATATTTTCATTTACTTTGGCTTCTATGGAAGGAACATTTTGTACCAGAAATTGCAATTTTGAAAAGGTCATATTATCCGGAACCACTGCACCGATTTTAATGAGTAAAATGTCGATTTCAATCAAAATTTTACGTAGAATCCAAAAAACTAGGTCTCAGGGATGTACGACGCAAGGGAAAAGAGTCAAAACTTAGCTGTATATATGGTTCCGAAGCAGGGCCTATTTTGGAGAAAATTTTTTTTCAAGTTTTCTCAAATTTACTTAAAATTTCTAAAAATTTTTCTGAAAATTGATACAAATTTTGAAGCATTATTGATGTTTTTTACTCGAAAAATTGTTCAAACGACCTATTTGAGGTGTTTTCGGACATCCTAGAACTATTACCATAAGTACTAAGGGCTGAATTTTCAGTCATCCGTTCATGCTCAGTTTCTTGTGGTTTTTTTCATCTGCACGACCCCTAATATGGTTCAGAATACACTTTTCGTCGATTCTTATTAATTCTACGCTCATTTTAACTTGTTTGAACGTATTTTTCATTAAAATGAAATTCGAGAAAATTTGAAAAAAAAAATTCTCAAAAAAAGGCCCTGTTCCGAAGTCTACGAAAAATTTTTTTCTGAATTTTTTGTTCATATGGGACTTACGACACGGGCGCATCGCTACCGCACGCTTATGATGAATAAGTCTTATTTTGTTGTTCAGATCATTATGGGTGACGAATCTTAATTCTGGGAGTTTATAGAAACGAAGATGTACTGCTGCGTCCCAAAATACCTTCAAAATTTGTTACGAATGCGTGGGTTCGGAAACGCTGTGAGTATTAAAAATTTAACCCCAGAAGATATCGCATTCGCATTCCACAAAAGGTACAACTCTCTTGCCAGAGCTATTGCCTATTGCAGATGGTTTAGGCGATCAAGCAGTGGCTGAAACATTTTTATCAAATGAAAAATTCAAATGAAAGACACTTTTTGTTACCTATACATATCCAAAATCACATTTCTTTCAATTCCAAATGAATCCAAAAAAATCTCAAAAAATCCGTAAAAATCTCAAAAAATCTCAAAAAATCTTAAAAAATCCCAAAAAATCTCTAAAAATCAAGAAAATCCCAAAAAATCTCAAAAAATCCACAAAAATCTCTTAGAAAAAAAATAGTCGGTTACCCCTCGCCCCATACATCCATGGAAAAAAATTTCGCCTTTTTTCTCTATAACACTGCACAAAAACCTAATGATTAAAGCAATATTCACGAGAAACCACCACATAAAGGACACAACAGCCCAAACCACTAAACAGAGTTCCACCGATTTATTTTTCTTGATTTTGTCCACATCTTTCATTCAAAACTTTGAGAGCGATTTCCGTTCCAATTTCGTTATGATATACATGAGTAAAAAAGTTCCATCAAACTTCAAAAAACCACGCTTTTGACCTTTTTTCAAACCGCAATTTCGAAAATTTTCAACCGATTCTGCCCAACTTCAATCCCGTAATCGATTTACTGATTATCTTTCAGAAAAAACAAAAGTTTTTGGAAATCGGATAAGATTTACGTGTTTTGGGCCCTAGGAGAGATTCAGTTTTATGGCCTTGTCTTTTTCAAACAAAAAATATATGAAAAACGGAAAAGATTTGCTCGAGTTATGTACAAAAGACCAAAAACCACTGAAGCGGACCTAGCTCGGCGGCAGTGCCCAGGTTCAATCCCATAAATGATTTTTCAATTACCTTTCAGGGAAAAAATAGTTTCGGTTGAGTTTTCCTCAAGTTATCGCGATGACGGACGGACGGACATTTTTTAGACCCGCACTAAGAACGAAGTTCTTCGAAAATGGGTCTTATGCGTCTACCACGACGTTTGTAACCACTCCAATTTCGACCGGGGAGTAGAGGAAGCATCGATCATGGTCCTTAGATGACCAATCAATAATAAAAAAAATGTCCGTCCGTCACCGTAAAACTCAACCGATTTTCAAAAACTTTTTTTCCTGAAAGGTAATGGAAATATCTTTCATAGAATTTAATCTGTGCACTGTCGGGCCAAGGGCCGGCCGGCGAGCTAGGGTCGTTTAAGTGGTTTTTGGTCTTTTGTACATAACTCGAGTAAATCTGTTCCGATTTTCATAATTTTTTTTTGTTTGAAAGATCTGGGCATGGCCGACAATATATGGAAGAAACTTTTTTTAATTTGAGTCCTTGGGCTTAGCTGGGGCACTAATAATAATAATAATAGTAAATCTGTTCCGATTTTCATAATTTTTTTTTGTTTGAAAGATCTGGGCATGGCCGACAATATATGGAAGAAACTTTTTTTAATTTGAGTCCTTGGACTTAGCTAGGGCACTAAAAACGAGGGCCATACGTGTTTTTTGTAGATAACTCGAGTAAATCTCTTCCGATTTTCAAATTTTGTTTGATCAAAAGGTCTAGGACTATCTCCCCTTTTATGGAAGAAAACTTTTTCATTAGAAACCCTTGGACTCAGTCGGGACCCTAAAACTGAGTTTGTACTGTTTGCTTACATAAGCTGGATAAATCCTAACTGATTGTGTTGAGAGGTAATCGAGTACCGAATTATATTCAAAAACAAATTTGAACCCGGTGCCTGTGAGGCCCACTTCAGCCCTAAGGTCGGCCCTAACAAAAAAATTTTTTTTGCTATGTTGCAGAGCAAATTGAGGGAAACATTTTTTTCTATGGAAGTATGTGTCAGAGGCCTTATGGCCCTAGGTCGGTCCTAAGATCAACTGTAGAGAAAAAAATGGATTTCTGCTATGTTGTAGAAAAAATTGAGAGGAACATTTTTTTTATATTTGGAGGTCAATTTTGAACTCTCGGAAGGTTTTTCTTACACCGTTTCTTCGGGCCAGTTTTTCAATATTGCCCTCTAGGCAATTTCCAATACAATTTAATGTGGACGTAATTTCGTACACTTAAGAGTTAAGGCAATATTTACTTAAATACGTTCGAGTCTTTTCATAACATCAGCACTGTTTGCCACATCTCTTATGATACGTACGGGTCCCTTGCGTATGTTTTATTGTAGATTCGTCATCTAAGGACCATGATCGAAGCTTCCTCTACTCCCCGGTCGAAATTGGAGTGGTTACAAACGTCGTGGTAAACGCATAAGACCTCTTTTCGAAGAACTTCGCTCTTCGTACGGGTCTAAAAAAACCTGTCTGTCCCTCCGATCGCTTTTTTTAAACGACTACACCGATCACCATAAATTTTTTTCCCCTGAAAGGTACCTATCGAGAGCCTATAATCAAAATGACCTATTCGCGTTTCATGAGCTTGCTAACAGTCGTCATCAAAATCATTGATTCGCGATTTTTATTAAAATGGGTGACGATACAATAGTTAAAAGAAAAAAACGTCTTCATAATTCGAAATCTGCCAAACGGAAGCAAAATAAAATCCTTGATTTGACTTTGTACTGTATCGTCTAAAAAGTTACATTGAGTGTACTAATGAAAATTACATCAATTTATTCGTGTTATCTCCTTCAAACGTTTACACTAAATTTGCAACTTCCATAAATAAGAACATGGCATATCAATTTTGTCTAGAACTCTTGTTCAGAATAATGTGATGTAACTTAAATAACTCTGGCGCCTGCCAGGTTCGCGGAATATAGTTAATAATGCAACTCGTACCACATATGGCTATTATAGTGCGAGGTTAGAGAAAAGTCCCATAGCGACAGCCCGTGGACTTTTCCCAAACAAGCACTATAATAGACATATGTGGTATGTACAAGATGTATTGCTAATTTTTTATCGTTCTCGACTAATAACAGAAAAACAAAACAATTAAAGTAAAATATACTCTTCATGTGAACTATCAATTTTGATTCAAATACGCATATGCTTTGCCCTGAAATTTCAAGGTTCGAAAAAAGAATTGTTTTGCAAAATATTTTGAGTTTTAATGGGCAAATACAAACATTAAACATATGCAAAGACCCGTACGTAAAGCCTTCACGTGCGAAGAGCCTCGATGTACCAAACTTACTATTATCATAAATATTCAGAGAATTTGTTGTTGAGTAAACCCAACTATGAAAAGTCACTCGACACTTTTCAAATCTCTACGGATTAAAGCCCGCAAACTTGGAATCAATCATAGGATACAACTCATTACGTATTACTTTTACCATGAACGTGAAAGCTCTTATTTGAATTATTTTGTCATTGACATGACGCTCAGACATTAACACATCTAGAACAGTTGCGTTATGGAGATAATTGTATCCTATGATCATAAATATAATGCGCATCAGAATGCATAGTCAAGTTCCTTTAGAACTATCATAATTTAAAATACTCTCAGAAATTACCCAAAGTAATGTCGAAACTCCTCCCGAAGTACATTTTCTGAACTCTGACACCAATCACGCGTTGTCTACTGTTCTTATACCTCCGAGTTCTAGAAGTGGCTAAATCTCAGGATTGGAACATTTTTCGAGAAAACCCTAAAACACGTGTTCGATAACATTTAATTCTCTACAACTTTGCTTTTGGAAGCAACTTTCTATCTGTCATAGTTCTTGATATATGAATCATCCCTACCAATTCTAGAAGTGGCTGAATCTCGGGATTTGGACGTTTCTGGAGAAACACGTGTTCGCTTTCGCTAAAATTTGATTCTTTACAACTTTTCCTTTGAAAGCAACCTTCCACCTGTCATACTTGTTGAGATATGACTCATCCCTACCAATTCTAGAACTGGCTAAATCTCGGGATTGGGACGTTTCTGGGGAAAACCTTAAAACGCGTAATCGCTAAAATTTAATTATCTACAACTTTGCCATTGGAAGCAACTTTCCATCTGTCATAGTTCTTGAGATATGACTCATCCCTACCAATTCTAGAAATGGCTAAATCTCGGGATTGGGAGGTTTCTGAAGAAACACGTGTTTGCTAAAATTTATTACTCTACAACTTTGCCTTTCGAAGCAACTTTCTATCTGTCAAAGTTCTTGATACATGAATCATCTCTACCATTTCTAGAAGTGGCTAAATCTCGGGATTGGGACGTTTCTGAAGAAAATCCTGAAACTCGTGTTCGCTAAAATTTGATACTTTATAACATTGCCTTTGAAAGCAACTTTCCATCTGTCATACTTCTTAAGATATGACTCATCCCTACCAATTCTAGAAGTGGCGAAATCTCGGGATTGGGACGTTTCTGGGGAGAACCCTGAAACACCTGTTCGCTAAAATTTAATTCTCAACAACTTTGCTATTGGAAGCTACTTTCCGTCATAGTTCTTGAGATATCATGGCCCACGATAGTAAGGGGCCGTGACGTAAGTCTTACATGCCAAAAAATTCACTAGAAATTTTTTCGTAGACTAAGGAACATATATACAGGAACTTTCTGACTTTGAAGTGGCTAAATCTCGAGATTGGGACTTTTCTGAGGAAAACCTTGAAACGCGTGTTCGCTAAAATTTAATTCTCTACAACTTTGCCATTGGAAGCAACTTTCCATCTGTCATAGTTCTTGAGATATGACTCATCCCTACCCATACCCTATTTTTTAAAAATATGTTAAGAAACTTACGAAATTTGTAGAAATTTTTGAGAAACTTTAGAAATATTTGAGAAATTTTAGACATATTTGAGAAATTTTAGAAATATTTGAGAAGAAATTCTAGAAATGTGAATTGGAAATTAAAGAAATCGGTTGTGATTTCAATAAATGTGTATTTAAATCCTTGTTTTTAGCAATGAAAATAGAATTACTTATTCTTTTTACATTTTTTGGCTTTAGTGGTCAGGAAATCGGTTCTTCGTTTTATTGAAATTTGTTGGGTTCGTCTCAAAATTTGTTTGTTTTTGTGATACATCAATATTTGATGATGAGCCGATGTCGAATTCCATTGTCGCCACCATAACCTCGACATCTCAATTGTGTACATTTTTTCGCACTTTTGGCAAACGTACCCCATAAATCAACTCTTTGCGTGCAATATACCTATATAAGCTACCTTACGTCGTTTTGAGAAATTGGAGATGTTCAATGTTGTATTTCTAGTCAGAAAACGAACCATTCGCGAAGACATTTGACAACTATCATCGAATAAATCTTCTTACATTTCTGACCGATATTTCAAAAGTTATTTGAATCTGACTCAAACACGATTTTGGAATTACCGGATAAAAAGAAAAAGCTTTTTGAGTGACGATACATATTTCCTCAGCCACAGATTAATTAATGAAGGCTTGACACGAAGCAACAATAGTTCTCTCGTATTGAGATCTGAGGAACGAGAAGCTATCGTACGATCATTGTTGCAGCATTTAGATCAGCGCCTTGGCTTCGACTATTTCATGTAGGAATATTGCAACCCCTTCATCATCCGATCAATATCTTGGCATCCGAAGAGTCTCTTCAATTGTGTCACAAATTCATTGCTACGGATTTCGAACCAAATACCTTCATAGAAGAGTACCGGGCTGCAGCCGATTTAGTACATAACTATGAATGTAAAGCCCCACCCGACACTATTAAAGCATTACAGCAACTTTCAACTCAACCTTTCACCGGCTATCAAAACTGCTTTAGAAAGATTAGCGACAAAACCACTTTCGGCAAAAGTTGAACGATTCATCAGTAACAATCTGACATATCGCATTAATTCTTGTTTTGTAACGCGATTTTTGTTATACAACATCAAGTTTATTTACAAGAACGTGAAGATGAACATGCCTACAGTGGAAAAATTAGACCCAAGTCCTGCAGATGCACTGCATCATTGGATGGCTCAGAAGAGTAGAAAGCCAATTCAGGGCTCCAAGACAAGATAGCAGGAATGGTTTGTAGGCGTATTCGACGAAGCGGAAGAGCTGTTGGCACGAAAAAATATGCGAATTGTGAGATTTTGAAAAATCAAATACAATTTCATGGGCAAATGAATTTACAACAAAAAAATCAACTTTAATTGATTTCCTTAAATTTTGAGAAACTTTAGAAATATTTGAGAAATTTAAGAAATATTTGGGAAATTTTTTAAATATTTAAGACTTTAGAAATTTGAGAAATGCAGTTTTCAAAAAATAGGGTATGTCCCTACCAATTGTAGAAATCGCTAAATCTCGGGATTGGGAGTTTTCAGCTAAAGTTTATTTCTCTACAACTTTGCCTTTCGGAGCAACTTTCTATCTTTCATAGTTCTTGATACATGAATTATCCCTACCATTTCTAGAAGGCGCTAAATCTCGGGATTGGGACGTTTCTGAGGAAAACCATGAAACTCGTGTTCGCTAAAATTTAATTCTCTACAACTTTGCTATTGGCAGCAACTTTCCATCTGTCATAGTTCTTGAGATATGACTCAACCCTCCCAACTCTAGAAGTGGCTAGATCTCAGGATCGGGACGTTTCTTGGGAAACCTTGAAACAAGTGTTCGCTAAAATTTGATTCTTTACTTACAACTTTGCCTTTGATAGCAACTTTCTATCTATCATAGTCCTTGATATATGAATCATCCCTTCCGATTCTAGAAGTGGCTAAATCTCTGGATTGGGACGTTTCTGGGGAAAACACTGAAACACGTGTTCGCTAAAATTTAGTTCTCTACAGCTTTGTTCCAGAAAGTAGCTTTCTAACTGCCTTAATTCTAGAGATATCTGAGAAAAAGTCTCACCTACCCCCAAAACACCATGTTTTTCGACACCTTTTCGACCATATTTCCGAAACTACCCGATCGAGTTTGCTCATCTTTGAACTTGAACCATGGGACACATGTATCTTTCAGCGAAAAAAAAGTTCAGGGTGATCGGTGCAGCCGTTTCGAAAAAAAAAAATGGAGCCGGACAATTTTTTAAATATTGGATGTGTGGGAGCCCTGAATTTGTAGTAAACGTATAGGACCTTCGTACGGGTCCAAAAATGGGTAGAAATTGTAAAAAGCTTAATTTTATCCATGCACTGTGGTCAGACAACATTTTGAGGTAATTCTCAACTAAATGTGTGACCATTAACTCTAATCAAAACAAACATTCACAATAGCTTCTACTCGAGGGGTGACGCACTTCTGCGGTTTATGGAATAAATGGAATAAATGGCAATAAATGGAATAAATGGAATAAATGGAATAAATGGGAATAAATGGAATAAATGGGAATAAATGGAATAAATGGGAATAAATGGAATAAATATTGGAATAAATGGAATAAATGATAATTTTTTCAAAGTCGTGAAAACCTCAAATAGACTTGATTTTGATGGCAACGCACACAACAAGCCATACTAATGTGTCAAAAAATGAAAAAACCCACTTTTGAAAACTTAAAAGAATTTTTGTTGAAAATTGGAATAAATGGAATAAATAAATTTATTCCATTTATTCCAAAAAAAATAAAATTTAATCTCAGGATGGTTTAAATGCTTTTTAATTTGTGCAAACCTATTTTTGAACTTATTTGTCTAACTTGTGATGTGTTTGGTTGAGATATTTCGCAAAAACAACAAAAAAATTTTGGGAATAAATGGAATAAAATAATTAATGGAATAAATGGAATAAATGAAGTGCGTCACTCCTCGCTTCTACTTATAAATTCATATTAGTCGAGTTTTCGAGCATTCACACTAGTCTCGACTAATAAATCCATAATAGTCGAGTGTGATTGATTCACAATATCAACATAACTCCTTTTTCAATGCACTTCTTGCAGGTTGGGTTGATACTATGAGTTTTTTTACTCCATTTACGATACACTTTTAAAAACGCATCAAAATTTCGTCCATTTCAAGACCTTTTTAAAATTTTGCGTTTTGAGCGTTTTATAATATTTCCAAAATTCATTCGCAACCTACAGAGTTTCACATATGTGGTTTGCCAATAAGTGTCAGATGTTACTCTGTTTTCTAAATTTACATCTTATATTATTAGCAAAGGGGGTTCAGGGTTCAATTGCTATAAAAATATTCATACTGTCTACGCCAATTTTTTCGTGTCTTGAAATTTCTGTTATATTTTATAGATATCGCTTTTTAATTTTCAGCTTGTTATAGGATTCGGCAACATCGACAATTCGCGTTGCATGGCCGAATCGAGTTACAAATCGATTGTTTCTTTTTCGGCAATAATGAAGTTTTGGATGAATCTTTTCATTGAAGTGACATACCCGTGATTATTACTCGAGAATGATAAAAAAGATTTTGATTCATTAAATGGCTTACTTAAACTCAGTCATTGTTTCAAATGTCGCCTCGCAGAGAGAACATTTTTTGTTGTCTGATTTACAGTTGTTTATATGAATTAGCATTTCCGAAGGACGATAACATTTGAAGTTACATCCATTGCAACTGTGTTTTTTACTTTGAGCAGGTTGAGTTTGTTGTGTCCTACAAATATCATTTTATTAATTTATTTCCTCCGAATGACTTTAGACTATTCATAAAAGACATCCGCTTTCTAGTTTTTATATGTAACAGCTTTTCATGCGTATTACTCTTATCTCTCTCAAAGAGGAATTTACATTTGCCGGCGATGAATTTAATAGCCAATATACAGCACATCCAAAATGAAACTGATACGAAACATAAAATCTTTTGTTTAAAAGCAAAGATTTGTGTAAGTTTTGCATGAAATTCATTTTGGACGTGCTGTGAGTGAAACCTTTATAACGGTCGTCTTTACAATTACCTTCTTAGAACGATAATAACTCACTTGTATTGGAAGCCAGCATTAATTCTTCGTTGTTTAACTTTTAGAGTGATGTCTTCTGCATTAATTGCTTCGGATTCCAAGTCGAAAAACTGTCTGAGCTCTAGGGCGTTGTCAATTCTCAAAATTTTGATAAGCAGTTTTACATGTTCGTAATGGTCACCAAGAAGTGTTACGTCTCGGCTGCAATACATAAAATCTATTATATAGCTCAAGCATTCTTCACAATCGAAGTTGTAAATTTCAATTGTTAATGGATTGTGTATGGAAAATTGCATGTCAGTCTGCAAGAAATACTTATTTCCAACAAATAAACTTTGGGATGCGATTACGCAGAAATGACACGGTATTGAAAAACCATTGTTCAATTTGATGATAACGTCACAGAATTGACCTGTGCGTCTTTGCTCGTTAAGAATATTAAGTAATTTATTATTATTTGAAGATTCAAAATCGGATAACATTTCCGTTTTTATTTATTTTTGTTTTTTATTTTGTGATTTATGTCAATGTGCTGTCAAAAATTGAACATGCGATTGTGAGCCGCTCTGACTGCTCCCGAACTGTTTATTTGCTGACATGTAGATGGAGAAAGATGATACTTTTTTTAACAAGTAGAGTTGGTCATATCTATTGATGTTCGGACATCCTCTTGACTTTGATTATTAATGTTTGTCGTACATACATAATGTAAGCGAATCATAAATACAGCTAGCAAATTCATAATTTAGACATGAAATTCTCAACCAACTAGTTAGCAGCAGAAGCGCTCACACAAACCAATAAGCAAACAAATTTAATGTTTAACTCTACATTAATTTATTCGCTCCCCTGGTGTTAAAGGAATGACATTTCAAATGAATTTCGAATGTGTCACTTTGAGCAATTCGAAATCTATCACTTTGCAACGAAAACAAGCGAAAATGATGGATTTCATAATCTACAATACGACAACGAATAAAACTTATGGTGATATCGGTAACACAGTGTTGATGCATTTGTTGACGTTTTGACACATGGAATATGCTTTTTCTTCTAATAAGAAACTTTTTGATATTTTTGGTGAAAAATGCGATCATCGTAAGTTAGAGTTGGGGTGATAACAAACAACATTATTGATTGAGACACATTACTTTTGAAGCCTATTTTTTCACCACAATTTCGCATGTTTGAAATATGACAGTTAACACGAAATAGTTCGACGTGACCCGATAACAAATCGGTATATTTCGAATAAAAACTCAAAACTACCATATTTCTAACATGCGAAATTGTGGTGAAAATAGGCTAGGTATCATGAAAGTCTTCACAGCTGTCGACAAGCCAGGATTATGTATGCCATACCACACTTCCACGAGCAATGGGCTGAGGCCTGCTCTTTCAACAAAAAAACATACTCCCATAGGTAGTTTCTCAAATTTTTGGCCTGTACGATGGACAAAAGGGGTCTCATAATGTTCACAACGGGTCTGTCACATGGGTTCGATTGAAACCGGAGTATGGTGCATGCATATACTGTCAGTTTGAGGTATTAAATAAAGAAAACATACGTAAAGAACCTTTGGTATCAGAATACATCCTTTAGAACTATCAGAATTTGAACGTCCCACTGAGATTACCCAGGGTAATGTCGAAAGCACTTTTGAAGTACATCTTGAAGCTAATAGCTTTATTGGCCAAAAAATATTATCCACAACCTTCCCTAACATATCAAACGTAAATTCACAAAAATTTTAATAATCCTCTACAACTTCGTCTTTGAAAGCAACTTTCTAAGTGCCATAGTTCTAGAGGTATGAGACATCCTTCCGAATTCTAGAAGTGACTTTATCTCGGGCTTAGGTTAGGGGGGAGGGGGTCTAGCAAAACGTGACGACTCTAAAAAATGTGGGTAAAATTTTCCCTCTTTATGTGTAACGGGAGGGAGGGGGGAGTCAAAAATTTCAAAAAATAGTGCACGACCCCAAAATCGGTGTAGTTGCTGCAAGATGTAGCGACTTGGTTTGGACTAATGGAGAGTGCCAACTCCGAGGCCAACTCTGCCTTACAGTATGGAATGTGGCCTAAACATGAGATATGACGACATACAGTAAAACATTTTTGTCCATTGAACTGTTTGCCTCAGAGATCATGGCATCGATATATGTCGGTTTTTGTTTGTAAAAGTCGTACTTAGAGAGCAAACATCAAGAATTCCGAGAATTCCGAGAATTCCCTTCATCCCTCCGACCTCTCTAGGTGGTCTAGGAGCCGAGATATGAGTTATACGACCGGACGGAAATATGAGCATAATAAGCGTTACCCACAATTTAGAAACCGCAGGGGTTAGTGTGCAAGGTTAACAACTTAGACAATGAGATTTGTGGCTTTGTTGCTGACCTTCAATATTTTCGTCACAACTTTCGTTTGTATTGAAAAGTGTGACTAGTTACAGAATAACTTCGTGAAGTGAATGTCCTGCAATAATGTGTAACTAGTCACACAGAATGACTTCGTAAAGTGAATTTCCTGCCTTGGAAAAAATGTAAGCCAAATTTACATAACTTAGTTAGGAAGTATTTAATGTTCTGTGAAAACCATAATTTTTAGTAATTTCTTGAGCAATTTATGTTAAAGTTTTAAATTTTTGTTCTCAGTTTCTTTGTGCTTTTAATTTCTACTTGCCACGTTGTACAATAATTCTTTTGTGTATTAATTTCGCATGATCATGTGGCCGATTTCTTTGGGAGAATCAATCATTGTTTTAATTATAAAAAAATTTTAGCTCAAGCTTCATTATAGAGAAAATTTTCTTAGGGGCATCCTCAAAGTGCGTGCGCATTAAGCCGTTAAGGGGGGGGGGGAGGTTCTTGAAAAGCGTGCGAGGAGGTGTTCTACAAAAGCGTGAACACTCTTTCATTTTCAAGGCCGCGTGTGCAAATTATGTTTATTTCGATTTTTGCTATATTCCCCGGTATCCGTGAAATTTCCGGGTCTTGGCGTCTTTCAACATTAGCGACTTTGTTTGACGAAAGGTAAAAAATCCAATTTTAAGACTGTTGGTGTTATTTCACATTTTGGCTTTATTGGACCCGTACGAAGTACAAAGGTCCTATACGTTTACTAAATATGACGAATCAGCAATAAAAAAATGTCCGTCTGTCCGTCCGTCTCCACTTTTTTTTCCAAACGGCGCAACCGATCAGACAAAACTTTTTTCCCTGAAAGGTACATGCCTCCCATGATTCAAGTTCGAAGATGAGCAAAATCGATCAAGTGGTTCTGGAGATATGGTCGAGGAAGCAGGGCTTATTTTTCGGAATTTTAATTCTGAAATTCTGAAAAATTCCGAAAAAATTCTGAAAATTCCGAAAATTCTGAAAAAATTCCGAAAATTCCGAAAAGTTCGAAAAAATTCCGAAAGTTCTGAAAAAGTTCCGAAAATTCCGAAAATCCAAGAAATATTTTAAAATTCATAAAAGATCAGTTATTTTTATTAGAATAACAGAAATAAAGTATTAAATGATTTTTAAAAATGTTAGGAGCGCTGTTTTGATCGCTTTGTTCGTCAATTCTCGTCTTTATGACTGATATCTGCGTTATTGAGGAATTAAATTTTGAATTAATTTGAATTATTGAGTTATTAAGTGCATGTTGGTATGTTACCTTCGTATCGTTTTCGTTTTTTGATGCCAGCACATTTGGTTGGGTTATTGTGACGTGACATAGAAATATCATTATTTTCGCCAAAAACACGAAATTCGAATTCGCTAGTATCACTTAGACCAGCATTTTTAACCGCACGCTTTCCCTGGGCTCTGTGAATTCGCTTTTGATTAATTCACTCCTGGACGATCGGCTCCAAGTCAATTGGCTCCCGGTCACTTGACTCCCGATCACTTGGCTCCCGGTCACTTGGCTCCCGATCACTTGGCTCCCGGTCAATTGGCTCCAAGTCAATTGGCTCCCGGTCACTTGACTCCCTGTCACTTGGCTCCCGATCATTTGGCTCCCGGTCAATTGGCTCCCGGTCAATTCGCGTCAGGTGAATGGGCTTCAGGTCAAATGACTCCTGGTCGATTGGCTCCTGGTCGATCCCGTCATCATTTTTCATTTCATCATTTACGTCAACGTTTCCACGATTTGAATGCATTTTTAATAAGTGACAAGTACAAGTCAAGATGGCCGCCGGGTTGGACGTGTTTCGGTTTGCTCTGTGTAAGTTTTATTTATTTTTGGAATTTTACGTTCGGTCCGGGATTTTCTTTTAAATAATTAGTTTTGTTAATTGTTTTTGTGTCGAGTGCCGCATCACCCAGGTCATTACGCGAATTTTGTTGTTCTTTTTTCGTCTTTCATTACAACGTGATGGAATATGCAACGTGGCAGTCAACTGCTCGGTTTCCCTTATTTTTCACCTTCTCCGTTGCCCATTCTGTAGCTTTGGATTGTGTTCTGTGCAATAGGCGCGTTTTAATATGGGATTTGTTGTTTTTGGAACTTCAATTACATTTACATTTTAACTTCCGAATGGCGTCTGGGTAACATAACCTCAATGTTGTGATATTTTTCGAATCATCGCTTTGCAAAACAATCAATTCAATACTGTGTACTTTATTTGTCGTTCTCGGCATCCTCCTTCTGATAAATGTTTATGATCATAATTTCGGTTGATGACTTCGCTATATGCATAGCAGTCGGTTTGGCAAAAATATAAACAAACGAATACATTGCATTCCAAACAGCCCTTCTTGGTGCCCATTAAAACTTGTACTTCCGGTGCGGCTCGGCTTACCAGGCCGTCCCACTGTATTCATTCTCGGTAAAAACAATTACACACAGCCTCGGACGGGTGTTGGATACGGGGTACGACCAACGCTCGACTTGACAGGTACCCCATCGTTGGCGGTCAGGCAATGCAAAATGGTTGATGGTTTGTTTATTGGGAGTCTAAACGTTAATGGGGGTTTTCGGAATCGCAGGGAGGAATTAGTGGATCTGGCAAAGGACTACGGTATAGACATATTGGCGTTGAGTGACGTTAGGACGAAGGGACAGACGGAAGAACACGTAGGCGGGTATAAGGTGTTTTTGTCCGGGGTTCAGTCTGGTAGGGCAAATTGGGGAGTTGGAATCGCAATCAGGAAGGAGTTGATCAACTTTGTCCTGGATGTTCGTTTCGTAAATGAAAGGCTGATGTGGGTCTCTGTAAAGTTAGCGGGGGGAATTTATCGCCTGGTTAGCGTATATAGCCCTTGCGAAGGCAGTGATGCTGCTGGCTTGGACATTTTTTACGAACAATTGGGGGACGTGGTTAGCAAAAAGGGAAATGAATCTCTGATTTTGATGGGGGATTTTAATGCAAGAATAGGAAACTTTAAAAACAACTCAGGTTATGAAAGGGTAGTGGGTAGATTTGGGGAAGGAACTCTGAATTCAAATGGTAAACGGTTGTTAGATTTTTGTGATTTCAATGGGTTAGCAATAACCAACTCTTTCTATAGGCACAAATGGATCCATCGGTATACGTACGTCAAGGAGGGTTTGGATCACAAATCCATCATTGATTACATGATTATAGAACAGGACAGGAGACAGGTGGTCAGGGACACACGTGTTTTCAGGGGTTTCACTTTTGGTTCTGACCACTACTTTTTGGGTACCCATCTGTCGGTTGGGAAACTCTGTCAGACTAAAAGGAAGAAGGTGGTAAGTCGCAAATTTCGTGTGGGCAAATTTAGGGAAGAGGCAGTAAGGTCTCGTTTTATGGCAAAATTCGCCGAAGGATTTGAGGGGCTTCCAGCTGACTGCGGGGACATTGGGACTGAGTGGGCGAATTTTAAGAAATTTATCTTGGGTGCGGCTGAGGAATGTCTGGGCAGTGTCACTAGCGGGGGTCGAAACAAAAAAACGGGTTGGTGGAACGCCGATATCAGGGATGTTGTATTGGAAAAAAGGAAACTTTACTTGATCTGGTTACAGGACAGGACGGCGGAGAAGTGGGATGCTTACAAGGCTTGTAGTAAACTGGTTAAGGATCTAGTCATTGAAGCGAAGGACCGGGAGGGGAAGAAGTTTGGGGAGGAATTGGAAAAGGCAGGTCGAGGCAGGGGTAAGAAATTTTGGTCGATGATTAAGGACATTAGGCGCGGTGGCGTGAAAGAAGGATGTAGTAGCATTTTAGATAAAGACGGCGAGTTAATTACAGGTAAGGGTGAAGTCTTGAAGACTTGGCGGGATTACTTTCAGGATTTATTTACATCTGTCAATCTGGTAGAAGAAAATGGGAGGGACGCGGGTCCTAGCTTGGAGGTGGAGGAGGAAATTACACTGGATGAGGTGTCCCGGAAGGTCGGCAGATTAAGGGCAGGAAAATCCGCAGGGGTGGATGAAATTAGGACAGAATTTATTAAATATAGCGGATCAGGTGGGATCCAATGGCTTTGTAGGATTTTCAATTTGGCCATGAGGTCTTCTACGGTACCTGCTGACTGGAGCTTCGGTGTTATTGCTCCAATTTATAAGAAGGGCAACCGTAAGGTTTGCAGTAATTACAGGGGGATATCGCTCTTGAGCGTGGTAGGTAAGGTGTACGCGAGTGTACTTGTTGACCGGGTTAGGAACATAGTGGAAGGTGTACTGGATGAGATTCAGGGTGGTTTCAGGCCTCTGAGGGGGTGTCAGGATCAGATTTTCTGCCTCAGGCAGACTATCGAAAAGCTTTATGAAAAGAACAGGGACTTGTATCTATGCTTCATCGACTTGGAGAAGGCATTCGACCGGGTACCAAGGCAGAAGTTGTTTGGGGTTCTTAGCGAGTACGGTATCAATGGGGGCTTACTGCGTGCCATTAAGAGTATTTACTCAGAAAGCAGGGCAGCGGTAAGGATAGACGGCGAAATTAGCGAGTCTTTCGAGGTTAAAGAGGGCGTTCGTCAGGGTTGTTGTCTTTCCCCGCTTCTGTTCATAATTTTCATGGATAAAATCATCAAGCAGGCGAACTTGCAGGGAAATGTCAAGGTGGGTGAGGTAATAATGAAAATTCTGGCCTATGCGGATGACTTGATTCTGTTGGCAGATAGTACCGCGGAGTTACAGGGTGGGATTGACTGCCTGAATGCTGCATGTGAGGAGTATGGGATGAAGATAAGTGTAGGGAAAACTAAGGTTATGCATATAGGCAAATCTCGGAAGGAGATAGCTTGCAATTTAAATGGGGAGGAGCTGGAGCAGGTTTCTGAATTCAAGTACTTAGGAACCATTTTTTCAGAGGATGGCCAGTTGGTTAGGGAATTTGAGGAAAGGAGGAAAATGGGAAACGCGGTGGCCAGTCAGTTGAGGTCGCACGTGTTCAACAAGAAGGAATGAAGTAGCGAAACGAAGTTAGCTATTCACAGGTCAATATTCCGGCCGACGATTCTGTATGGTAGTGAGAGTTGGGTGGATTGCGGATATCTAGTGCATGACCTGGAGGTTTCTGATATGAGGGTTCTTAGGAATATAGCGATAATAGGAGGGAGCAGTGGGATAATCATATCAGGAACGACGACATTAGGGAAAACTTAGGGATTTCGTCAGTGGAAGAGGCGGCAAGGGCCAGTCGTCTACGTTGGTTTGGGCACGTTCAAAGGATGGGTAATAACAGGTTACCGAAAAGGATCTTGGGTGCGCAGGTCCCGGGTGTTAGGCCAAGGGGTAGACCAAGGAGAAGGTTTATAGATTCAATTAAATCAGATTTAGAAGTTAGTGGACTTTCCCTGGGCGAACAAACCATCTCCTTGGCAGGCGATAGAAGGGCATGGAGGACGATAGTTCACCATTCTGGGGTTGTGACATAAAGACCTCACACCGGAGGGTAATAATGGTCTATAAAGTTTGATGATGATGATGATGATGATTTAATAAGTGATTTTTCATGCCGGACGCAGCTATTTTTGAACTGTACCGGCAGCTTTAGGAGTTTTCAACGTCTTATAGGTGGGGTAAGCCTTCCGAGTGGCCGTAAACTGATGTTTGCAGGTGGAAACAGGATATTTCATCAGACACAATACCGTTCCGTCTTCACGTAAATTGAATGAATTTTTCACGACCTTCAAAACCATATTTACTTGTAAAACCTGAAATTCACATACGGTGACTTACACATTTCTTATAGTAACAAATGAATTTACGTTGGCTAAGGCAGGTCTGGTGACGACCCACTTTTTCAAATCCTTCATCAGTTCCTGTAGATTCGCATTTGTAACATTAGACTCAGCTAAAGCACAAACGAGTAAGATGCACACATATAATATGCTGCAGTTGTATTTTATGTTCTAGTTACCTGTCGGCCTCAAATGTTCAGAATCTTCGTCATGTCTTTGAACAATATTTCTGTTTGGTGTGTGATTTTGTTTTCTTAGTTTGGAACAGAAATCTGCCATTTCCACTATAAGTCGTTTCTGTCCTCCAATCAACTTCAAGTTTCTCTGGTTATTTTTATAGCGACAGAGATATAACCCGACATCCTCATCAACCTCCATATCAGCTACAAAGTCCGTTCTGATCACCATTTCCATTTCTTGTAGAGCTTCTTCGTCTATCTTACCAATCGTAATTGCGTTGTTATAATAATTAAATTTGAGAATATTCTTTATTTCTGGAAATATGGTGCAATTCATTGCATTTTCCAGATTGTCGAAGAAAGCATCATCGACACTTTTCAATAAATTATTTAGAGTCTCTTCTTCCATTTTAGTTCGAAATTTTGAAATTTATTTATATATAAACGAGACGAATCAAGTAAATTATTTTAGATGACTGGCGAGCCTGCGTTTCGTACTTACAGTCAGAAATGCTGACAAACCTTTTAAAACCGTGGCTATCTTATGCTCGGCTGCATTTTCTCTCATTTATAACGGATGTTCTATATTATCTTCAAAAATTTTCAAAAATCATGTCAATCAGATTCATTATCAATTTTGGACCTGTTGCCATTATCTGAAGCACTATTTGAAAAATTAGAACTTTGCAAACAAAACTGTGCCGAGGGTGGTTGGGAGCGGCAGTTCCTTGAAAACATCAGTACTAATGATCGAAAGACATACTTTTACGGATTTGAATTACGAAAAGAAACATTGAAAACTAGACATCGTCGGGCGTTTTTGTTTAATGACAAAATCAGAAATTTTGTTATCAGTTACTTTATTAAGCATCTAAAAGTGAGAATTGGATTGGACAGCACTTTGTATAAGGCATTAAAGCCATTGGTAAAAATTTCGCCATCGACATTAGAATGCGATCTTCATACTTGTGGCTCATACATAATTTCAGACATGGACATGGATGAGTTTCATTCAGATTATTATGAAGATGCCAATTTATTAACCGACTTTTATGACACGTGTAAAACTTCTATCGAAACTTTGGAGAAGCTAAACACACTTACACTGAATAAATTCTCTACACTAAAAATTGCTCTGGCAAGAGTAGCAGCTATCAAATCACATTCAGCTGACGTCGAGCGACTTATAAGTACGTCTATTAAAAACTACTCCCATTAGACACAAATAAACTTTACTTCTTCGTTTCAGGTGACTCTAACAAGTTTAAAGATTGGGACCGTGGTTCAATGTCTCCGTCTACACTGTACAATTATTTGTACATTTATTTTAACATGCCCCCTACAGACACCTTTGATCCTACTCCGGCCATCAATCTTTGGATGACTCAAAAGAATCGTAGACCAAAATCTAGCCCGAAGGCAAAAGAACAAAATTGGTTTAAGGGAGTATTCAGCGAAGCGGCTAAAGACAAACCCAAACAGCAAAAACAAAAAGTTGCATTTTGAATGCAATTATTAATAAATTCGCAAATCTAAGCAAATATATTTACTTAAATGTTTTCACAATTCTCCTAAGGAATGATTTATAACGATTAAAGCAACATTCTGCAAAAAATTCCGAAACAATTCTGAAAAATTCCGAAAAAATTCTGAAAAATTCCGAAAATTCTGAAAAAATTCTGAAAATTCCGAAAAAATTCTGAAAAAAATTCTACAAAATAAGCCCTGCGAGGAAGTGACCAAAAACATGGTTTTTCGAGGGGAATTTTTTTTTGTTGGAATCGGGTCAGGGGTATGGGCACTGGGAGCCATGGAATGGGCGAAAATAAATTTCTCTGCCCAAAATGATAAGAGATAGTTTTTTTTTAGTATTTGCTTTAATACGCAATACAGAGATTTACTTTCAAAGGCAAAGTTGTAGAGAATCAAATTTTAGCGAAAACGTCCTGAGACATATGGCAAATATGGCCCAATCCTGGTATATGGTAACTTCCATAATTGGGCAGGATGGCCCGGAACTCCAGAACTGTGAGAGTTAGAAAGTTAGTTCCAAAGGCGAAGTTGTAGAAAAATAAATTTAAGCGAACACGTGTTTCACGATTTTTGGAAATATGGCCCAATCCTGGTATATGGCCACTTCCATAAATGGGCAGGATGAACCAGATCTCCAGAACTATGAGAACTATGCTTCCAAGGACAAAGTTGTAGACAATAAAATTTGAGATAACACGTCTTTCTGGGTTTTAGGGAAAAACGACTTAGTCCTTGGATATAAGCTTTTCTAGATTTTCTAGAGACGTACTTCGAAGGGCCTTTGACATTACCTTGGGTAATTTCTATGGATCTTTGAAACTCTTACAGTTATAAAAGAACAGAAAGCGTTGGATTGTTTGCTTATTTGTATATTTAGGTACGTTCGAGTCACTTTGCCACATCTATTCTGATACGTACGGGTCTTTGGTTATGTTTTCACAATCCACATTCTTGCGATATTTTGTGAAATATCGCCATTTGCTAACAAAAATCGTCAAAACGTGTAAAACGCCAAGAAAAATTGCTAAAATGTGAAATAACGCAAGTAACTAAAATGTGTTGGCTAAATTTTACAGCTATGGAAAGACCGCTATGGAAGCTTCTCGCTCTCAACCGACACCTACTTTTTATATCTCCTGTGAAATTTTCCTTCTGGCAATAAATTTACTAATCCCTCTCCGTTTAAAACTACAAGAAACTTTACATTGAGAAATGTTAAAGGTTGTTATTAAATATAAAATCGCGAGCACAGCGAGTGAAAATTTTTGGATTGTCACAGACATCTTTTAAGACATACTTTAGAGGTGTGCGATTTGGACTTTTTCAGAAACCTAACCCGTCGAGTGGGGGTGACAAGCTGACCCGACCCGAACCCGAGACTACTACAAAAACCGAAAACCGCGCGACTCGAACCCGAGCTAAAAATTCGAAACACAAAATTAAGTTAAATTAGCTGATGTTCTTTTGTTTTGAAATAATGAATAAACTGTTAAGACCATTAAGACACGTTTATTTTGAGTACGATCCGTCGGAATTAGGCTTAATAACCCACCCGACCCGAACCCGAACATTTTTTTTTCAAAACCCTCCCGACCCGAACCCGCGAGGTTCCAACATTTGCGTTTGTTCACAAACTTTTATGCAGCTTCAAATGAATTTCCAAACCTAGTCCGTTGCATATTTATTACGTCAAACACTTCTAAATGAATTCCCCTGCCAAGTGAGTTTCATTCGATGTATTGTGAAGGAGCGATAATGGAAGCAATTAAAAAGTGTCGCTCTGTCGATCACTGACCGCCACCATCACAAGCTTCGAGGCCGAAACAATGCTTATACGCATTCAATAGTTCTATTGGCCTACGATACATAAAAACCTTATCGACGATTATACACAAAAGATTTTTTTTCGGGGGGGGGGGGAGTCAACAAATTTTTGGCGTGCGAACTTTGTGAATGACCCCTTACTTCAAAGCTTTTTTAATGAAAAAGCCGGATGCGTTTTAGCGATACTGTGCGAAAGTTTCTTAGAAATTCAGAAAAGAATTGTGAGAGTTGCGAACAAAAGTCGGTCTTTTCCATCTGTCAAAGTGACATTTGAAACGTCAAACGAAAAATATTTTTCGAATTAGTCTGAAAATAGTTTTTAGACCCGTACGAACAACGAAGTTCTTCGAAAAAGGGTCTTATGAGTTTATGGGTCTTTTGTACTTAACTCGATTAAATCTTATTCGATTTTCATATTTTTTTTTAATCGAAAGATCTATGAAAGGCCAACAATTCATGGAAGAAAATTTTTTAAGGTCGGGTCCTTGGACTTAGCTAGGGCCCTAAAAGTGAATTCCTACTAGGGCCCTATGTGTTTTTTGTACATAACTCTAGTAAATCTTATCCAATTTTCTTGAATTTTTTTGTGTTTGGTGGGTAATAAGAGGCCCAAAAGTATTCTAGTTCTAGTTATACGTTCCTCCTAAGGCACAAGTTCGGTCCTAGCGTGAGAGCGTGGTCAACCAAAAAAATTTGTTTTGCTATATTGTACAGAAAATTGAGGAAAGCATTTTTGCCCATGGAAATGTGGGTCCGGTACCCTTCCTTGGGGGTCAAATAGGGGAGGGGTTGGTCAACCAAAAAAATTTTCTTTTTGCTATATTGTACAGAAAATTGAGGAAAGCATTTTTGCCCATGGAAATATGGGTCCGAGAGCCCTCCTAGGGGGTCAGAGAGAGGAGGGGGTGGTCAACCAAAAAAAATATTTTTTGCTATATTGTACAGAAAATTGAGGAAGGCATTTTTGCGCATGAAAATGAGTCGGAGACCGCTCCTGGGGGTCAGAGAGAAGAGGGGTGGTCAAAAATAAAAAAATTGTAGAGAAAATCGAGTGGAACATCTTTGTCCATGGAAATCTTGGTCCGCTGCTTCTACTTAGGGCCGGCATCACTTTGAGGAATCTAGTGGAGGTTAGAAAGATTTTTGCACCGTTGCTTCGTACGGGTTTCTCGATATTGCCTTTGTGCAATCTCCAATGCAATCAAGTAAGACGTAATCCCTAATTTAGCGATATTTCATCACATTCATCTGCATCCCTTGCGACGGACGTAGGCTTTCGTACGGGTCTGCGTAGCATATGTTTTTTTCCTGAATTCTACTAGAGCAATAGAATTGAGGAAAAATAACCGATTTTCTGACTAAATCGGAAAATATTTTTCGTTTGACGTTTCAAATGTCACTTTGACAGGTGGAAAAGTCGGACTTTCGTTCCTAACTGTCACAATTAAGCATGTGCGAAAAATTCAAAATGCATTTTGTTCCAGGTGTCCTGTTGGTACTTTCTGAAATTTGCAGACGTGGAAGACTCTTTGTCTTAATGTAGTTTTGGAGCGATTGGAATTTAATTAATTTGATTAATTAAAAAGAAAAGAGTACATAAATTATGTAAAGTACTTAAGTACATTAAGTTTAAAAATTGTTGAAATTACAAAAAGTAATACATATTAAGTATTAAGTATGAATGAAAATGAAGAAAAATTATGAAAGTTCAGAAGGTAAAACATCGTAAAGCAAAATTCATGAAATAATAGTAATTTATGCAACAAGCTGCGAAAAGAAAAATTTTTGTCAATAGCTGTGACAAAAATTTTCCGCTTCGCAGTACTTTAGCTTTGTGCTATCAAAAGATTCGAAAGTAACAACGACAAAGAGCAAGCCAAGCCATGTTCAATATTCAGACCTCAGTAAATCAAGAGATGCGAAAATATTTTCGGTTCTCTAAAGGGGGCCGAAAGTATTTTCGGTCCTCAAAAGAGAGCCGAATTGGGAAGCGAAAATTACGATTTCCGTTGCTCTCGTGATGAAAAATTACGTGAATTACAAGGGATGAAGTATAAAATTCAACCCTGTGCGAAAATTGCTGCCCGCGCCGAAGGCAAGTTGTAATCCAAATAACTATTACTTTCTAATAAGAAGAATATAAAACTTAATACGTAACGCGGCGAAGAACTTTCGGCCCTCGAAAGTACTTGTTCTTGTAGCGTATTTTTCAATAAATTACTTTGATGTTGTTGTGGGTCAAAAAGTTCACTTTATTTCCCAATTGTGAAACTTTGACGCCCTCGTAACATAAAATAGTATATGTTACACGGACAAAAATGTAGATCTCGTAAGCAGGTGGCTAAAGGTACCTCGGGCTGGCGCCCTCGGATACTTTTACCCACCTGTTTCCTCGATCTCCATTTTTTGTCCTAGTGACATAATATACTACCATCTGAATGTACATTATGATTACAAATAAAAGTGATTTTGATGTGCCTGTTTTCGAAATTGTAACTAAGTGTGTGGTCAAAACAGAGAAATGATAAGTTGGTACACCTGTGGTGAGGTAGTGAATGACAGCTGGGCTGTATGGGAGAGAATCAGCCCAATTTTGTATAGTAATTCTCTCACAATTCTCTACTATACAACCCAGATGTCATTCACATAAGCGTTCTACATCGTAACAGGTGTACCAACTTATCATTTATCTGGGTCAAAACAATAAAATATATGGGAGTCTGTTCCCCTTTGTAGACTTCTGTTCGTTTTCGAAAAAGAAAACGGATGGGAAAATCAACATTTTTGGTGAAAATAAGTGGGATTTGAGGAACCTCAGATTTCGGTGAGGCAATCTGTAAGTATTTAATAACGTTGTGGTAAATGTATGCGGAGAACCGCAGAGAAAGTTTTTGAACCACTCGCGGGTTACAACTTCACGCGCAGATGAGTTTTGTTATTTCCTCTACTTTTTATGTATACTATTTTTAGATTTAGTCATCTATAAAGTACGTGCGCGGTACGGGGGGATGACCCGTTTCCGAAGATCGTCTGAAAACTGTTTTCAATGGAATGAAATTTAAAATTAACGTAAACAGTATTCGCCACCGTAGTCTATTAGATCCAATTTTTCGTTACTTTTTTCAGAAAGTATTCACGATGTTCATAATTTTTGTTGTTGCAAGTGTTAATGATTGCCCAACATTTAATGAAAGAAAATTTTCTGAGTCTGAGTCCCTGGACCTAGCTGAAGCCGTAAAAATTGGGACCGATTAAGGCCCTACGTGTTTTTTGTAAATCGAGTAAATTCCATCCGATTTTCGAGATTCTTTTTCCATTTAACAGCTAATCGAAGAGCCCTAGGTCAATCGTAGGGTCGGTCGTAGAGTGGCCCCAAAAATTTTTTTTGTATCTATAGAGAAAATTGAAGGGAACATTTTGCCCATGGAAGCATGGGTCCAAGACTTATCCTTAGGTCTAACCTAACCATTTTTTTTTATTTCAACATCTAATGCAGCTTAATATGTAATCAGTAATTAACAGGAATTCTTGCAACGGGAATCAATTGAACGGGTTTCGTACGTGTTCGGTGTCAGTCCAAACGTTTTTACTTACAAAGGCCGCCGAACTGAAATGTTTCCGCAACTACAAATATCGAGTTGATGGGCAAAGCTACTCCATATGGAACTTGCTTCTATTTCAATTATGAGCCTAGAGTTCATTTTGTTTCAAAGACCTTGTCATGGAGAAGAATTTTTATAAAATGTGAACACATAAAAAAACATGAAGGAGACCCGTACGCATAACGTATCTAAGTAAATATTGCCTTTAACTGCTATTGGATTGGAAATTGCCTAAAGGGCAATATTGAAAAACCCGTCCGAAGAAACGGTGTAAAAACCTCTCCAAATCGCAACATAACCCACAAAATTAAAAAAAAAAAAAAATACAAAAATGTCAATCGTGGCCCTTAGATGCATAATTCCGTCCGTCACGGATGTAAACACGATACCTCGAGTAAATCTTGACCGATTTTCAAAAATTTTTTTCCCTGAAAGATAATTGAAAAAGTGAGGTCAAGTTATACGTCAAGTTTGGTGGGTAGTAATAGACCCAACAGTATTCTAGAGAGAAATTTGGACCGTGCCCTCATTACGTCCCTTCTAAAGCCCAAGCTCGGTCCTAAGGTCGAGGAAGGGGTGGTCAACCACAAAAAATTTTTTTTTGCTATATTGTAGAGAAAATTGAGGAAAGCATTTTTGCCCATGGAAATATGGGTCCGAAACCCCTCCTAGGGGGTTAGAGAGGAAAAGGGGTGGTCAATCAAAAAAAAATTTTTTCTGCAATATTGTACAGTAAATTGATTCAAGAATTTTTGCCCATGGAAGTGTGGGTTAGACGCCCCTCCTTAGGACTCTAGTGTGTGGGATAATGTGGAAAGTGTGTTGGATGATGTGGGAAGTGTGTGGAACAATGTTGGAGGTGTGTGGAACGATGTAGAAAGTGTGTGGAATGAAGTGGAAACGTGTTATATATTTACTTCGTTGTTTTGCACACTATAGAGCATGTGCAGAGAGCCATTGCATTTGCATTTATTTTGTTTCTGCTGAGAGCTCGCCGATGAGAGCTCGCCGAATAGAGCTCGCCGATTAGAGCTCGCCGATCAGAGCTCGCCGATTAGAGCTCGCCGATGAGAGCTCGCCGATTAGAGCTCGCCGATGAGAGCTCGCCGATTAGATCTCGCCGATGAGAGCTTGCCGATTAGATCTCGCCGATGAGAGCTCGCCGATGAGAGCTCGCCGATTAGAGCTCGCCGATTAGAGCTCGCCGATGATAGCTCGCCAATGATAGCTCGCCGATGATAGCTCGCCAATGATAGCTCGCCGATGAGAGCTCGCCGATGAGGAAGTGAATGTGAACATTTCTGTGCATATAAGTGGGAGTGGTCGTCGCAAGCTATGGCAGCCGCGCGAGGTGCCGCCGCGCCAAAAAAGTTTTATGAACTAGAGTTGTAGAGGACGTGACTGTCAACATTTATGTACATATAAGTGGGGGTGGCCGCCCCAAGCTACGGCAGCCGCGCGAAGTGCCGCCGCGCCAAAAAGTTTTATGAACTAGAGTTGTAGAGGACCTGACTGTGAACATTTCTGTACATATGAGTTGGGGTGGCCGCCGCAAGCTATGGCAGCCACGCGAAGTGCCGCCGCGCCAAAAAATTTTTATGAACTAGAGTTGTATGGGACGTGACTGTTAACATTTCTGCACATATGAGTAGGGGTGGCCGCCGCAAGCTATGGCAGCCGCCGCAAGCTATGGCAGCCGCATGAAGTGCCGCCGCGCCAAAAAATGGAAAATGGAAATATTTTGAGAACTGTAAGAAATAGAGGATCGGTGTCGAAGGCGAAATTGTGGGCTTTTATATGTTGTAAGGAAAATTGAGGTGAACATTTTTGCCCATGGAAGTATAGGTCTGACGACGCTACTTAGAGCCGGCGCCAGTTTGGCGGATTTCGTGGGGTTAGAAAGATTTTTGGCACCGTTGCTTCGTACGGGTTTTTCGATATTGCCTTTGTGCAATCTCCAATGCAACCAAGATATTTCATTACATTCATCTGCATCCCTTGCGACGGACGGAGATTTTCGTACGGGTCCGCGTACCATATATTTTTCCACTCATGACTGCTAAGTATCACAACAAAAACCCTTAAAAGGGAAATGTGACGCAAGTCCTTGATTCTACTTCCGCAAGAACTAATGATTTCTAAGTTTTTTTGACCGTACAGATAGATATGCAAAACACCCAGCTCGACGGTTGGTCGTTCAATGTGGATGTTTAAGTGCCTTTCAAAATGAGTGACCGATGCTGGCGGCTGTTCCACATTTTTTTATGAAACTACAATGTCGGGTGCGCACCAAAAGTTTTAGAAAGTGTACTAAGAGTATATGTGTGGGTGTGTACGGTGTGTACTAAGTCTAAGAAGCTGTGTACTAAGACTACGGAGACAAGACAAACGTGCCTCGCTGAGCACCAAGGGGCTACGTGATGTACTAAAGTATAAGTTAAAAGCTACTACCATATTTAGACCCGTACGAAGAACGAAGTTCTTCAAAAAGGGTCTTATGCGTTTACCACGACGTTTGAAACCGGTCGATTTGAGGGGGGAGTAGGAGGGAAGCATCGATCATGGCCCTTAAATGCATAATCCGCAAAAAAAAACTTGTGTCCGTCCGTCTGTAAACACGGTAACTCGAGTAAATCTTGACCGATTTCCAAATTTTTTTTTCCCTGAAAGATAATTGAAAAAGTGAGGTCGAGTTCGAACTTGGGAGTCTTTGGGCCAAGGGCCGCATAAGTAGTTTTGGGTCTTTTGTACATAACTCGAGTAAACTCGAAAGATCTATGAAAGGTCAACAATTTATGAAAGAAAATTGTTTTGAGGTCGGGCCCGTGGACTTAGCTAGGGCCCTAAAAGTGAATTCCTACTAGGGCCCTATCGTTTAAGATTGTACTCCAAGGCATATGTTGACTACTTTGTGGTCTATTACCATGGGAGTTTATAAAAAGTCTGTCTATCAGCTTTTTCATTCTTTTCACTCTGTGAGCATTTTAGGGCCCTATGTGTTTTTTGTACATAACTTTAGTAAATCTTATCCAATTTTCTTGGTTTTTTTTGTGTTTGGTGAGTAATAAGCGGTCCAACGGTATTCTAGAAAGAAATTTGTATAGTGCCCTCCTTACATCTCTCCGAAGACCCAAGCTCGGTCCTAAGGTCGAGGGAGGGTTGGTCAACCAAAAAAAAATTTTTTTTTGCTTTATTGTAGAGAAAATTGAGGAAAGCATTTTTGCCCATGGAAATATGGATTCGAGACCACTCCTAGGGAGTCAGAGAGAGGAGGGGGTGGTCAACCAAAAAAAGTTGTAGAGAAAATTGAGGGAAGCATTTTTGCGCATGAAAATATGAGTCGGAGGCCGCTCATAGGGGGTCAGAGAGAATAGGGAGTGGTCAACCAAAAAAAGTTGTAGAGAAAATCGAGTGGAATATTTTTGTCCATGGAAATATTTGTCCGCTGCTTCTACTTAGGGCCGGCCCCACTTTGAGGGATCTAGTGAAGGTTAGAAAGATTTTTGTCACCGTTGCTTCGTACGGGTTTTTCGATTTTGCCTTTGTGCAATCTCCAATGCAATTAAGTAAGACGTAATCCCTTATTTAGCCATATTTTATTACCATTCATCTGCAGCCCTTGCGACGGACGTAGTCTTTCGTACGGCTCCGCGTAGCATATGTCTTACTTCGCTTAGTCCCTTTTTTCACGAGGCCGGTCAATCAAGGCCTTTCGACCCCGTCACATAAAAAATAGGGTGCGTGTATGTCTGGTGAGGTAGGGTTTAACGAATTTTCTCATTTCTCGTGAAAAAGGATAAAAACTACTAAGCAGGGCAGACACAAAAATTAGCAATAACTCAATTTACCGTGTATTATATCCATGAACTTATAATTTTCCAAACTCCGCTTGTTCATTATTCCTTTTAAATTAAAAAGATACAAAACCTCGTCATCCATGATTTTTCTCATTACAGAAGTGAAGTCATTGGGTATTCCACTTCCTTTGAATCCACGTAAGTACAGTAACTAAAAATTGCAAATACAATGTTGTAAGAACCCGAACAAGATCCTTATTTAAAATTCAAATAACTAACCACTTTTCTTCTAAAATCTGTGTCATCTGTAATTCGTTGGTCAAATGAATCCAGAAATTCAACTCTTTTTACAGGTAAAAGTCTTCTGATTTCATCAAAGTCCTCATCAGCGTATTTAACGAATCGGGACAGGTTTTTACTCATTTTTTTGATGACAACCATCATTTCAGATGCGTGCTTGGCAGATGCAAGTTGAACATTCTCAACATTTTGAACTCGCTCAATGAGCTCACAAAGTGTTTCTACAATTTTTCGCATATTAAAAACTTAGTCTTAAAACTGATTCAATTTTTACCATTAGATTCCACGACTGGATTTTTCTGAACACTACTGCTATTATGCTCGTTAGTTTCATGTCGGTGCTATTTAGTTTTGAGACTAGTGTTGCCAGTTCCTTGTGATGCGGTACTAGATTTATCTAGAATTCTGACGAACTTTTATGAGCAAGAGGTGGCAAGTGATTACGATGGGTCGACTGGGTCGATTTACATTCCGCGTTGCTCAAAGTATGTATTAGAGATTTTGAAGGTTTTACGGATTAAATCAAACGAAACGAATGAAGAATTCCAGCAGCTTAACGTTGTGGAAAACAATGTGGCGACTGTCTGTTTTTTGCATTATTGGAATTTTATTATGGAATTTGACTATAGATGGCGTTGCGTTTCCAAGCAATAGCAGATGAGTTACGACACTTGGCGGTAAATTACCTTCTAACACTGACACTGACGAACAGAGCTTGAAGTTTTATAGATTCAAGGAAACTTTGATTTTAAATCTCCATGACTACATTCCTAGCAGAAATTGTGAATTGTGAATATATGACAACCCCAGGGAATTATGGCACATTTGCGGAACTTTGTTCGATTACACAGGCCACGACTTCGGGTCGAAAATATAGAAAAGGATGAGGGCAAGCCAAAGGCATATTATCTGTTTAACGGGAACCCCGAACGTGGACACTTTCGTTTGTTGAAACTAACGTGTCTGCCAGGAAACTCGTTTTAATCGCCTGGGAAATACAGGCTACTTCACGGCAGTACATTTTCCTACATCATCCTGGAACAACGATCCTCGAACTCGTGGCGACGCTCACAAGCGACCACCTGCCGAAAAGCACACAATTCAAATGCGACCAATGTGAGCGGTCGTTCAAAACTCAACGAGGAATGAAGGTACAGCGGAACAAGCATACGAGGGAAGCCGACGATAGTGCTCCATGCACCGCAAACAAAAATAAGGAAGTCCATATCCAATCCTTCGACGACTTTGTGAACTTATTGGCGCGATGTAAGAATAACATCAAAATACTAAACAGGATCCCGAGAGGTGCAAGAATCACGGCCGCAAATAGGCTCGCCAAACGCATGTCGACAAATCTGATTTTACTCGCTTACACTGCCTTGAGAGTTCCTTCGGATCAATCCAAAAAACGTTCCTTGACAGTGAAACAAAATGTAGAGAACCAAGCGCTACAACTTCCGAAGTGGAGAAATAAGAAAAATTCAAGGTCGATATCTCAACGCATTGAAGCCAAGATCGCCGCAGGAGACGTCAGGAGTTCCGTAAAAATACTTTCTTCGAAAGAATCACTAGCCAAGCAGGACATGGCAACTTTGGAAGAATTGGCCAAACATCCACCTTCACACCGGAGTCACTAGATCCAGACATCGCCCCACTGCAGGTTTCGGAAAAAGAGTTTTTTTTTGTAAAGTCTTTTATTATCGATTACTGCTTGCAATCACCAATCTTTTTAACTTAAGCTTCACTGGTAAAATCGAAAGCGTCTACACGAAAATAATCTATGGGGCTTTGCTACACGCCCTTAACAAGGAGGAAGGTGGAATACGCCCTATAGCCGTTGTAAACACTTTTCCACAATGTTTATTATAAACTTTCGTTCTCGGTAAACGGTGACCGATATTGAATATTCTACAATGTTTATTTAGGTGAAAATTAAGCGAGAAAAATTAACTGAAAATAAGAAAGGCTTTATTGTCCATGTGTCCGGAGGTGGATTCGAACCGGCGATCGTTAGGTTGCTAACCCAACGATTTAACCAATTCATCCATCCGGAGCGGCAATAAAGAAATTCTTATTTTCAGATACGCGTTCCGAAATTCAACGTAATGTAACAATACCAACAGCCCTACATGACTCACAGACAATAAAGCCTTTCTTATTTTCAGTTAATTTTTCTCGCTTAATTTTCACCTAAATAAACATTGTAGAATATTCAATATCGGTCACCGTTTACCGAGAACGAAAGTTCATAATAAACATTGTAGAAATTGGTTTTGATTTACTCATGGGTTCTTACCTCACTAATACACTTAGTATTGGTGAACGTATCAAGTGCAACACGATGACATCGATTTGATGTTGACTGTATATGTACAAGATATAATCAAGAACACGGAAATTCGTCGAACATAACAAGCGAATGTAACGATATGTGGCAAACAGTTTCTCATGCTAGCTTGTCTGTGAGTCATGTAGGGCTGTTGGTATTGTTACATTACGTTGAATTTCGGAACGCGTATCTGAAAATAAGAATTTCTTTATTGCCGCTCCGGATGGATGAATTGGTTAAATCGTTGGGCTAGCAACCTAACGATCGCCGGTTCGAATCCACCTCCGGACACATGGGCAATAAAGCCTTTCTTATTTTCAGTTAATTTTTCTCGCTTAATTTTCACCTAAATAAACATTGTAAACACTTTTCGTAGAATAACAGCAAAACTAGAATGTGCGTCCATCCGGTCAGATACGGGCTTGCGGTTACAACCGAGACAGACTGGATTTGGCTGTACAAATGGAGCAGAGGCAGAGGCACATGCCAACCGAACTTACATAAAAGAGCATAAGCGCTAGAAAAAAATAATTCTTAAGATCGACTTCAAAAATGCTTTTAATGAAATAGATAGGGAAAAATTGAGAGACGTGAGAATTAATACACCCACTATATACCCATTCATCCTGCAATGCTCTTGTTCGTCAACATATCTTTTTTTGGCGAGGATATAATTTCATCATCGAATGGAGCACAACAGGGTGACCATTGTGGTCCTGTCCTTTTCTGCTTCGCCATTGAGTTTATCGTCAACGAACTAGGGTCGGAATTTGTTGTGTTTTATCTGGACGACGGTACCGTGGGAGACGAAGTCGATTCAGTTCTAAAGGATTTCAGGCTTATTATGAACAAATGCCAACAGATTGGACTAACCATCAACACAGGCAAGTGCGAGCTGTTTTTCTGTTCCCATCCCGACGAAAGCATACGGAACGAATTCAACAAAATTTCACCTGGAATTAAATTCAGAATCAGCGACAATGCCATCGATAGGATTTGTAGAAAGAAAATGGAGGAATTGAGTTTACTGTTCGGCAGGCTAACGAGCTTGGACAGCTACCACATTGCTTTCTACATTCTTAAAAATTGTTTCGCATTGCCCAAGTTGACGTACATTCTCCGAACGACACCTCTTTGGAATCGTCAACCGTTTATTGCCGACATGGACACACTGGAATCCACACTGGAAACTTTGACGAATTGCCACGTGGACTCCCAACAACGGATCTTATCAACCTTACCTATACATTGTGGATGCGTAGGAGTGCGCAGAATGAACGATGTGTATCTACCTGCTTTCCTGTTGTGAGTAAACCGAGCCAGTCCAATAGCGTCACAAAACGTTCAAGACCTGAATGTCACTGAAATTTCCGGAATACATTGAGAGTTTTGCGGAGTGTAGTAAGTACAACCAGACACCGAGTGTGCAACTTCTCAAAAAGAACGGGATCAATTGAACGTGGAAAGGCTGATTGACTCTTTGGGCTTTGAAACAGACAGTGACAAAGCCTGATTTCTCGCGATCCAGAGAACAGAATCGAGCGCTTGGCTTTTTGCTCTACCGTCTAGACGAATTGGCACTCTGATGAGCAACAATGTGTTTCGCATATCGGTAGGACACCGACTTGGGTGTGATATTTGTAAGCATCATAAGTGCAAATGTGGCGAGTTTGTGGAAAGCAAGCCAGTTCAACTTTCTTTCTTAAACAGCGTGTGAGTATGTCCATACAACGAGGAAACGCTTCATCAATTATGGGTTCGATGCTAGGGGTGTCCAAAATTGTATGGGAAAATTAAAATGTTAAAAAGTTTTAGGCACCACGCGGAATATTACTCTACAGGTATCCCTGAGGAAAAGTGTCCATGGACATAACTGAATCCGAGGTGATCTAGGGGTAACTCAATGACGAAATGTGCACAAAATCACGAAAATTAATGAAAATGTAAGATTTCA
Source organism: Pseudolycoriella hygida (assembly GCA_029228625.1). Lineage (NCBI taxonomy): Eukaryota > Metazoa > Arthropoda > Insecta > Diptera > Sciaridae > Pseudolycoriella > Pseudolycoriella hygida. Next base: position 91,952,596 of record CM055403.1, read on the forward strand.
ACAAGTTGGTCATAACTTAAGTATGATGAAAAGTCATGTTAGAACAAGTTTGATTTAATCCCTTCAGTATGATCCCAAGAAAACATTTTTTTGGTCTATAGGTGTATCTAGGCATTTTACCAATCGTGAGAGTCCGACAATGATCATCTTGCATGGCGACATCTTCAGCCTGAAGCCGCGTCGGTGGTGCTATGTGCAAATGTTTCATAACTTTTTTTTATTTGAATTAGCATGTAACTAATAGGTTTTGGTGTAAAACATAACAGCTCTCTCGGGAGAGTCCCAGGAGTGACCTCAAAAAATGACCAAAATTTACCTGTCTCCTAACCCCCGAAATACCAGTTAAAACTGCTCTAAAATGGAAGATTACAACATGGGGCATACGTTCCCAAGTTTTAAGCGTGATCCTGTTCCTAGGCCTGAGATCTTGTCCCTCCGCGTAAGTTTTTGACAGGTAGGATGTTCGTCTGTATCAACAATATCATTACTCACGTAATGCATTTCCCTTCGTTGCCTCGTCAACGAATTTGGCCGCTTCCAAGCAATACAACAATTTTGATAAAAATATATATAAATATTTTAAAAGAAAAAATGAACTTAAGCTCACAGTTGAGAAAAATCAGTCCAATAATCCATTAAATTCTTCTCTTTGGAGTATTCTGAAGATTAATCAATGATTTCCCCTTAACAAGAAATGTTATCATCGCTTTGTAATGTTCAATTTAGCTAAAGTCTGTAATTTCATTGATTTTGGTGTTTTTTCACACATTTTGTGGTTGAACGACCCCTAGATCAACTCGGATCTGATTGCTACCATATTGATTTTTATCAGGGTACCATAAAGGTCTGTTTTTAGCCAACTCCGCCAACTTTGACAACACTTTAATTTTTTGGACCCCTTAATGCCTCGCCTAATGCTCACACTGGAATAGGTCTGAGTCAGTCACGTGTCAACCGATTTCAAAACGGTTTGCTTTCCTGAATTCGTTATGAAATTCTCTATTTATCTACGTTCTTTGAAAATTTTTAGAACCGTCCGTACTACCACGTTTGTTACATTGCGAATTCGAACCGAGTAAGGCGGAAACATTTTTTGTTGCCTCCAGATGACAAATCAGCGAAAAAAACTATGTCCCTCTGTCTGTCGGTCTGTCTGTCCGTCAACACGATAACTTGAGTAAATCTTGACCGATTTTCAAAAACTGGTAGTCGAAAAATCTTTTATGGGATTGAATCTGGGCACATCGGCCCAAGGGCCGCCGAGCTAGGGCCGTTTAAGTGGTTTTTGGTCTTTTGCACATAACTCGAGTAAATCTTTACTGATTTTCATAAATTGTTTTTTGTTTGAAAGATCTGGGCATGGCCGACAATTTATGGACGAAACTTTTTTTTAATTTGAGTCCTAAGACTTAGCTAGGGCACTAAAAACGAGTCTCTGCTAGGGCTGTATGTGTTTTTTGTACATAACTCGAGTAAATCTTTACCGATTTTCAAAAATTTTTTTTTGTTTGAAAAATCTGGGCATGACTGACCCTAAGGGCACATTTCGGATTAGGGGATTAAAAGCAAAAGAATAAATGTATAAAATCAGCTTTCATCTTTAACCATTTCATCATCTCACCCATTTATCCATCATCTAGATTCTCATCTCACTCATCATCATCTGCTAGTTCAGCTATCATAAACCCTGCGGTGACAGCGCTAGACTGTGGAGTCAGTGGATTGCAGTGATCTAGACCAAATAACAATTTCTTTGGACTATTAGTTTTTTATTATTTACAATCGTAAAAATTCTCCTTTTTAAATAAACTCTAATTTCTCATTTTGTTGACGTCTCGAATTATGTTTCTAGTTCACGTGTTATATTTAATCGCGAAATATATGTAATTCAACAGGTTGAAGGACCTTACACATGTATTGCTAAATAAATATTCATTTATTCATTCATTCATTCCTGTACAAAAATATGCCATACATCCCATAAAGCAAAATTTTTGCGTTGCGAAAGCTGAAATAACAGAGAAACTATATGCTGGGGGGGTCCGGCATTTTGCTTTTCCAAGCAGTAAGCGTCACTCCAATGGCTACAAAGTGGCAGTAAAAATAATTTTCGGCGGTAGAAATAATTATGGGCAGTAGATTTTAGCAATTAATATTTTGGCAATAAATTTAATATTTTGGCAGTAAATTATTGTTATCATTTAATTAATTGTATCATACGATTGTATGTTTTTTCAAATGTTAGGTAACCTACTGATGATCCATTTTACGGAATCTTACGTAAGCGACTGATGATTCCTTTTACAAAATACTACGAATGCGAATTATGTTGCGCTTTAAAAGATGTTAGGTATCTGACTGATGATCCCTTTTACGAAATGATACGTAAGCGCCTGATGATTCCTTTTACGAAATGTTACGAATGCGAATTATGTTGCTCTTTAAAAAATGTTAGGTAAGTCCATAGCCACGTTGTTGTGACGATTAATTTTACTGATAAAGTAATTATTTTTATTGATACTACATACAAATAATTAAATGATAACAACAATTTACTGCCAGAATATTAAACTTACTGTCAAAACATTAAATTTATTGTCGAAAAATATTAAATTTATTGGCAACATACTAATTACAAAAACCTACTGCCCATAATTATTTCTAGTGCCGAAAATTATTTTTACTGCCACTCTATTAAATTTATTGCTTTTGGATTACAATTTTACTGCCAAATTATTAAAATTACTTACCAGTTAAATACTAGCCCACCCCAATTGATATCAGTCGTTTTGGAAGAAGAAACAAAGAGACTTGCGTCACGCTTCCCTTTTAAAAAGGGTTTTTGTTGTGATTTTCATTTTCACCAAAATTTTAATTTTTTTTGCACAAAAATAAAACACTTTCGCTTTCCATAAAATAACTATACACTAAAATTTAGAAACCGATGACTATTGAGCACTTGGAACGTTGTGCTTTACGCGACACAGATTCAACCTAATAGCAGCGTAATGTAGTGTAACCTATCCTTCACTTAGAACAAGGTTTGAAAATAGAGAAGTGTAAAACCCATCCTTCGCTTAGAACAAGGTTAGAGAGTATTTGGTGCCGTTTAACCTATCAATTTCAAGGTAAGTTTGTGATAGGTTATACATTCTTCGCTTAGAACAAGGTTTGTTAAGTTCGTTAAGTAATCCTGTCTTTGTATGTATTTACGTTATGTCTTCAAATTGTACAAATAATAAGCAAAAACAAGAAAACAAATAGTCTGAAGGATCACTAAAGTTCATCTCTGTTCGCGTGAACCCAGTGAAACAAACTCCATTGGGGCCATAGTCAGGGACGTAGAGGAGTACTGACTTTTCAGGCCGTATGCGTTCTACGGTTAAGGAGAGCAAGCTAATGCGACTATAGTAACAATGGTGATAGTACAAAAATAAATAAAAAATGAACATATGAAGGGACCCGTACGTATCAGAATAGATGCGGCAAACAGAGTTGATGTTACGAAAAGACTCGAACGTATTTAAATAAATCATGTAAATCATGGGCGCGCGGTAGCGATGGGAGTAAAAAATTCAGAAAATTTTTTTTATAGACTTCGGAACTAGAGCTGTGCGCCGGTCAAAAAAAATCGGCGGCGGCGAAAGCGATTTTTCAATTTCCTCGGCGGCGGCGAAAATCGGCGCAAGAGGGTCTTGGCGGCGGCGCAAATCGGCGTACGTCAAAATAAAGTTCGGCGGCGGCGGCGCACTTTTTACCTACTTTTTCGGCTGGCGTCGGCGCGGCGCAAAAATTCCAACTTTCTGCAAAAGGTCGTGTCGATGTTTCAGTTTTCTCTTTCTGAAGACAAAGACGTCCATAGTCCGATTCATTAAGTCGGACAGATAACTTTAGGACCATCTACAAATCTTTTTATAGTCATTACTACTCAAAACTACTTTTTGCTAAAGATTCACCAATTAGTTACTTCGCACGATTCAACTAAATTGCTTTGAATGTTGTTGATATATAATACAAACAATAAACATTAAACGTTAGGGTCTGTGGAAGTAATTAAAACTAATTCTTAGAACAATCTGAGCGAAATAAATCGAAATTTATGATAAAAAGTTTCACGGGGGTTCTTTGAATTCTTGATATGAAAAATCGTCGGTTTACAGAAAAAAAATAAATACTTTTAAGCTATGGCTCATTTGAAAGACCTTACAATATTGACGTAGGCTCGAAAAAAGTGAAAGTTCCTGTAGATATAGAGGGCGAAAGT
>CM055403.1:91957359-92064841 GCA_029228625.1 Pseudolycoriella hygida
CACGACCCAATTCCAGCCCAATACAACCGATTGACATTCCAAATGAACGTTTCAATCATATTCATATAGATATTGTTGGACCTATTCCTCCATCCGAAGGATATAAATACATTACGGTGAAGTTTTGACCAAAATTTGGTCGACCAAAAATTTTCTCATCTAGCCTTTTTAATAGTACAATCTAACCAAGCTTAGATTGTTTTGGTCGACCAAAACATTGTTTTCTCTATGGAAAACAAACTTTTGGTCGCCCGAAAATTGTTCGATCAATTTTTGTTCGCTAACGAAATGCAAAGCTGAATAATTCGACGATTAAGTGAGAAAGTTGAATCAACCAAAAATTTGTCGACCAATTTTTCGTCGCTTCAATTCAACGAATAAGAAATGAAATGCAAGTTTTGATCAACTAAAAATTGGTCAACCAATTTTTGGTCGCTTCTATTCAACAATTAAAAAAATGAAATGCAACTTTGAGTCGACGAAAAATTGGTCGATCAATTTTTGTTCGCTAACGAAATGCAAAGCTGAATAATTCGACGATTAAGTGAGAAAGTTGAATCAACCAAAAATTGGTCGACCAATTTTTCGTCGATTCAATTCAACGAATAAGAAATTTTTTTTTTTTTCAAAAACACCATTTATTTGGTATGGATAGAACAATCTTAACAAAATTTGTCAATTTATTACTACAGTTGAGTTGTACTAAAGAAATTTTGAAGAAATAACTTCAGTAAGACGCGTGCGGGACGGCCGACTCAATAGTCATGTCCCAAATTGCCATTCGAAGACTCCGGAGATTTCAGGATGTTCTTCCATAGGTTAGTTCATGTGGGTTGACTCGTTTCAGCCTCTTCATTTCGTCGGTTATATCCAACAACTGGATAGCTTCCACATTGGTGTGATTAAGTAGCCTTTTTTCGTGTTTAATGGCGTTGGCACGAATTACTTCTTCTACCCATTCGATTTTTAGGTCTTTATGTAATTCCTTGTTTGTTACAAAGCGGTATGCATTAGTAATCATGCGAAGGAAAATATTTTGGCTTGTTTGTATTTTCTCTGTATTTGTTTTTTTCGCACAGCCCCATAGTTCGGAGCCATACGTCCAGATTGGTTTGAAGATGGATTTATAGATCAATCTTTTAGAGTAGAGGCTCAGTTTGGAGTGATAACCGATGAGCCAGTACATTTGTCTCGTTTTATGCTTTATTTGTTGTTTTTTCAGTCTCACGTGATGCTTCCAACTGCCTTTGCTGTCCAGATGTAGGCCTAGATATTTTGCTGACTCTGCTTGCGGAACGTGATTTCAATTCAGTAATATACGGTGGTTGATAACGTGACGCAACGTAAAAGTGATGTGATTGGATTTACCCTCATTTTATCTTCCAGTCTCTAGTCCACTTGTTTATTTTGTCCAAGGATAACTGAATTTGTTTATTGGTTTGTGCTGAGAACTATCAGTGGCCAGAATCGCTGCATCATCAGCAAACGTGCCAATGAGGACATTATCTGAAACTGGTATGTCTGCTGTGTAGATTATTTATTGGAGCAGGGAAAGTACACTTCCTTGGGGTACTCCTCTTGGATTGAATAGGCCCTGGAGTGGGTTTCTTGTCTTTTACTCTGAATTTCCTGTCGTATAAGTAGGATTCAAGTAGTTGACAGTAGTTAGCAGGGAGGATTCTGCTCAGCTTGTAAATGAGTACTTCATGCCACACTTTGTCGAAAGCTTGTGAAACATCAAGGAAGGCCGCTTCGCAGTATTCGTCTTTTTCAAATGCTCGTTCTATTACCGTTGTCAATCGGTGAACTTGTTGCACAGTTGAGTGTTTATTTCTGAATCTAAATTGGAAGTCTGGGATCTGTACCATTTTTCCAAACGTTTAATCAGAAGTCTCTCAAAAATTTTTGATATTGTTGGTAGGTGTGAGATGGGCCTGTATGATTCTACTTTTTCAGGAGGCTTGTCTGGTTTATTTATCATAATTACTTGCGCAATTTTAAAGCTCTTTGGAACGTATTTTAATTTCAGGCAGGCATTAAACAGATATGTGAGCATGTATATAGCTTTCTTCGGTAGTTCTTTGAAGGCTCCAGGAGCGATTTCATCTATTCCTGGGGCCTTTTTCGCGTTGAGTTTTTTGTCAATTTCCCTGGCAATTTCATACGGCGTAAACTTTTTGATCTCTGCATCAGGTTGGTAGTTTGGTGTTGTGTCCACATTCGATTCTATTTCATCCATACGTTTTGACAGCATGCCGATGTTGTCATTAACATCGGATTTGATTTTAGTAAGCATACTCATTAAATCGTTTAGTTTCTGCTCAATTATTGGTGGATTTTTTTTGTTATCTATTCCTGTACTAGGGTCAGATTTGGTTACTTGCGCATATGATAGACCGACTTCGGTTTTTTAATTGTTATCGGTTTTCCTTGTTGGAGACGTGATACCGTTGATGTGACTTTTTGATGTTGACTCTTCAATTTCTTTTGATAAGCTGAACACCCTTTGTAGTTAGCAGTATGCCCTTCCTGATGACACAAGGCACATTTTGTTTTTTCATTCGGTCTTTTAGTGCATGAGGCAGTTGGGTGACTCCCTGCACATTTGACGCAGACCGCTGGTCTTATACAGAAATTTTTTGTGTGACCCAGTTGTTGACATTTCATGCATTGTGGAATTGCTTTCGATTTCATTGGCGGTTCTACAGAGATCTTGCAATGAAGGAGATATTTAATGTCGAAAATTTCCTTATTATTTTCGTTTTGTTTTAGTTCAGCTATGAACAATGGGAATCTTTTGAATATGAAATGCAAGTTTTGATCAACTAAAAATTGGTCAACCAATTTTTGGTCGCTTCTATTCAACAATTAAAAAAATGAAATGCAACTTTGAGTCGACGAAAAATTGGTCGATCAATTTTTGTTCGCTAACAAAATGCAAAGCTGAATAATTCGACGATTTAGTAAGAAAGTTGAATCAACCAAAAATTGGTCGACCAATTTTTCGTCGCTTCAATTCAACGAATAAGAAATGAAATGTAAGTTTTGATCAACCGAAAATTGGTCAACCAATTTTTGGTCGCTTCTATTCAACAATTAAAGAAATGAAATGAATACTTCGGGAGAAAAACAAGATATATTCATTTTTGCAAGAATGAACATATCTTCTTTTTCTCACGAAGCCTTCAAATGCACAAATGCAACTTTGAGTCGGCGAAAAATTGGTCGATCAATTTTTGGTAGCTTTAATTCAACGAAGTAACAAAATGTAAAGGTGAATAATTCGACGATTAAGTAGGAAAGTTGAATCAACACAAAATTGGTCGACCAATTTTTCGTCGCTTTAATTGAACGATTACGTAAGTAACAAAATGCAAAGCTGAAATTAATTAAAATTTGAAATGTAGAATTTTGATATGTGTAATTACTGCAGGTAGGATGCGTCCGTGACGCATGACAGCTTTTCTTTATTTTTGACCCTGTTGGTTGTTGGTTGCTGTGAAGAAAATTGTGTTGAATAAATTTCAATGTTAACATAGTTGTTGACTCCCGAGAATCCCAACCAAGGCGGTTACAGTGACTTTGTGAAAAACGATGTCCATGAAAAGAGAAAATCTGAAGTGAAACGAACTTTTCAAGAGCAAAACAATTAGTTGGAAAATTTTACAAAATTCCGCACTCTTACGATGCTGACAGGTTATTCCCCCTCTTCGTTTAGTTCTAGGACATCCCGAATTTTTTCATATACAAAAGTCAAAAAAATTTGGACGTCCTAGAACTAAACCAAGAGGGGAAATATAACCTCTTAGCATCGCAGGAGTGCGGAATTTTTGTTTAATTTGTAATTACAAAATTAAAAAAGTTACATTACTTTCTGACACTTGCTGGCAACTTCCTGAGACTTTCTGACACGTGCTGACAACTTGCTGACAACTTTTTTACACTTACTGACAATTTTTTTACACTTGCTGACAACTTTCTAACACTACTTATCATTCTTTTCATTCAGTGGACACTGCGTTCGTGGCACAGAATAAAAATAACCACGAACTTTTTTAGAGTAAAGGAGTTGAGTGCGAAGTGTAAATGAAATTTTCCAACTAATTGTTTTGCTCTTGAAAAGTTCGTTTCACTTCAGATTTTCTCTTTTCATGGACATCGTTTTTTCACAAAGTCACTGTAACCCCCTTGGTTGGGATTCTCGGGAATCAACAACTAGTTTAATATTGAAATTTATTCAACACAATTTTCTTCACAGCAACCAACAACCAACAGGGTCAAAAATAAAGAAAAGCTGTCATGCGTCACGGACGCATCCTACCTGCAGTAATTACACATATCAAAATTCTACATTTCAAATTTTAATTAATTTCAGCTTTGCATTTTGTTACTTACGTAATCGTTGAATTAAAGCGACGAAAAATTGGTCGACCAATTTTGTGTTGATTCAACTTTCCTACTTAATCGTCGAATTATTCACCTTTACATTTTGTTACTTCGTTGAATTAAAGCGACCAAAAATTGATCGACCAAATTTTCGCAGACTCAAAGTTGCAGTTGAAAGCTTCGGGAGAAAAACAAGATATGTTCATTCTTGAAAAAATGAACATATCTTGTTTTTCTCCCGAAGTCTTCATTTCATTTCTTTAATTGTTGAATAGAAGCAAACAAAAACATCTTGCAATTCAAAATTTTACCAGCAAAATTTTACTTCTCCTATTGATTTTGATGTGAAATATGATTATGTTTTCACTGTTGTTAAATTTGTCAACTTAAGAGGCATCTATTTAAAAGCTCGGACACCCCATGTAAATTCAATGAAATTTGCGCTTGAACACTTCTAAAAATCTCCATAAATACGAAGATTCCAGACACGATTAAGCACAAAAGAAAACTTTGAACTTTATTTCATTAAGTGTTGGTCGCATTTTTTCCATTAATTAACATTTTCACTTTAAAAAAATATTTTCTATAACCCTTGCAAACATTTCCAGATTAAAAAACACTTCCACTTTTCTATTATTATTTTGTATATTCACCTGAAGCTACTATTCGTGAAAATTTTTTGCAAAAATTCCCTTCCAGATCTTGGTTCTGGTTTTTCGATTTATTGTTTACACACTTTTTATTTATTAAAATTAATTTGGAATCGATATGTAAAAAAAGTAAAACCATTTTTTTCTTCTTCTTCTTTGAATAAAACGTTCGAAAATATTGACTGCTGAGTTCGAAATTAGCGCTATGACAGCTTCCGCAAATGACAGCGCGAGGTAACATGTCTTTCAAAATTTGAATCAATTTCGAGTATACGACGCGACGGTTGGTGTCTCAGATATCTTCGAAAATTTCGCTAAACAGTATAGATGGCAAGATTTATGGGGTTGTGTCTAAACTAAATGGTATGGTGCCCTAGCTTTTAAATAGTTCGCTCTTAAAATTAAAATTTGTCGATGTTTCTGTGTATGAGCGGACCAGCTGGTCAAACCAGCCGAAACATAATAATAAGCAAATTATAGATTTGGCAATTGTGTATTGTTACAGGAAGGATATGAATGTCAATGCTGTTCTAGATTTGCTGGTTCTCACTGTGAAGAAATTGATGCTTGTTCGCCAAGTCCATGTACAAATAATGGAATTTGTGTGGATTTATCTCAAGGACATGAAGGCAATTCATACCAGTGTTTGTGTCCATACGGTAAGCATTACATTTAAAAATTTTACTTGATTTCTAATAGCGTTTTGCGTTTATATAAAGGGACGGGTTAGCTCAGTGGTAATGTACTGTCTTTCCACCAAGAGTATCCTCGTTCAATCCTATTGATGACAAATTTTGTATGGGATTTTTCTTCAATATCTAGCATGAAAGTAACGTTCTTGAGTGCACCCAGGTTTCATAAGACGCGAGCGTATCTAAGTAAATATGGCCTTAACTTGGCATAGCGTTCATATTAAATTGTAATATTGAAAAACCCGACCGAAGCAATTGCGCCAAAAACCTTTAATCCTCACAAACATTCCAAAATGAAAACAGGAAATCAAAAACATATGAAGAGACCCATACGTATCAGATTAGATGCGGCAAACAGAGTTGATGTTACGAAAAGTCTCGAACGTATTTAAGTAAATATTGTCTTGCATCCACATTAAATTGTATTGGAAATTGCCGATAGGGCAATATTGAAAAACCCGTCCGAAGTAACGGCGTAAAAACCCTTTTGAAAGCAAAAAATTCATCCCCAAACAAACGAAATTGTTCACCTCAATTTTCTCTACCACATAGCAAAAACCCATTTTTTTGTCTAGTGCCGACCTGAGGACCGACCTAGGGCCCTAATGAGAGCCCTCAGACACATACTTCTATAGACAAAAATGTTTCCCTCAATTTGCTCTGCAACATAGCAAAAAAAAATTTGTTTGGTAAGCGCTGACCTTAGGACTGACATGAGCCTCACTTGAGCCCTAGGCATATATAATTCGGTACTCGGTTATGTCTCGAGTTATGTACAAAAAACACATAGAGCTCTAGCAGAGTCCAAAGACTCAAATCCAAAAAAAAAACTGCCATAGTTTGTCGGCTATGTCTAGATCTTTCAAACAAAAGATAATTTTTGAAAATCGGAAAAAATTTACTCGAATTATGTACAAAATACCAAAAACCACTCTAACGGCCCTGGCTCTGCGGCTTTTTTTTTATTTGTTTAGAGACCAATTAACAGGCCTAAGCCCAATAACAAATCAGTCTTGGGTCGACAGTGCCCAGATTCAATCCCATAAAAGGTTTTTCGATTAACTTTCAGTGAAAAAAATTTTTTGAAAATCGGTTGAGTTTTACACGAGTTATATCACTTTACATGGAAAGAAACTGAGTTGAAAAAACTTGAAGGTTATTAAAACATTAAAAAATCTTTTGGAAATATTAGAGCAATTTTGTAAAATATGGAGAAGTTTTTGAACACACATTAAAGTTCAAAGTTACGAATACTCTAGAGACCCTCCTACTATAGAGGTATGCGTCGCCGAAAATAGGGTCACGCCGATGCTTCGCCGCCGCCGACAAAAATTTGTTCACGCCGACGCCGCAGCCGACCATGTTTTGTCGGCGCGTGTAAAGTGAAAAATACATTTTTTCGAATGATTTTTATATGAATTTTTGACATTCTACTGAGCTTGAAGTTTCAAACTTTACTTCTTTTTGAAAATATTCAGGATATTTTTCAATTCGCATTTAAAAACTTGGATACGCTTTTAAAAGTTTCTTTATTTTCACGGATTACCAATGTACAAAGTGTTCTAAAGGGAAAATGGTATTTACAGTTATATAAATTTCAATTAGTTCAGAATTGGCAGTAGCAGTGACGTGTGTGCGTTCCTGATTGAAAATTTTTCAAATAAGTCATTTCATAATATCTGAATCTATCGAAAAAAAAAATTTTCAATGAGACTTTTCATACAAATTTGTACTTTCTTAGTTCGACAGATTTAGACATTTAGACATTAGTTGAAATGAAAATTGAAATTTAGAACATTCAAAAGCGAGGAGCTGGATTTCTTAAAAGTGAAGTGACAGCGTGTTGATATTGTGTAGATACCAGTTCTCTCTCTGATATTGATGAGTGCAGACGTGTTTCTAATAGCTAATGATTATATTATTGAATTAATTTTGTCATCTTTTTTATGTGAAACATGGTTTGAAGAAGTTTTCGCAGTGAATGATTAAATAATTGGACTACATTTGCATATTCAATTGTTCATATAAATGTGAAAAAAGGTTGAGTGAACGTGCAGAACATTAGTTTAGTGAAACAATTGAACTTGTACATCGCAGTGTTTTTATTTGCTGGTTGATGAAATAATACTAAAGTATGAAAAATGAAAAACTAAAGTTTTTGGACATTGTCAATTTTGCTGGGAGCTGCGGGAAATCGCCTAAAAATTAAACGCGATGATCATAATGGCCAGGATGATTAAGTTGATCGTTCCAAGCTGATACATCTAAGTGTAGTGTAGCCTCAGAGTTAAGTATCACTCGAATCTCAACATATTTCATTCAATGTGAAAATGTCGACCATAAAAAGGTTATGGTATCAAAGCACTAATGTGGTACATTTTATGAAAATTTCTTATATTTTAGTTAAAAAATGTCAGTCAGCCTAGCCGCACCTTTGAATCCATGTTGTTATTGCCAAAGGGTTTAAATTGATAATTTAATCCACGCTGGAGGGGAGGGGGTTTTCGAATAGAGGACTTCCCCAGACAATAAACTAAAAATAGTACATTATGCATCGCAAGATAACAATTTTTGGAAAAAGTCGCCAATAACGAACTGAAAATGATATTTTAATGATTCAAACTACCAGTAGATACCACTACTATTCTCAGATAAATTCTATTCTTACGCTAAGCTTAATCATTCATCCGAATGCACAGCAACAAATTACTCAAAAATAATTCATTTCAAAACACGGCAACACAACGTTTCAGCTCAGACGAATCTGTTAAAAAAAAAAGAATGAAAAGCATGAAGCATGCGCAGTTATACGTAAATAGCGTGTCACAATCTAAATGGGGAAGATCAACAGATCTCGATAGTCTTCCCCATAAAATAACTAAAAATATTGTTTCTTTTAATAAAAAAAAACTAATCGAAAATGGCACTTCCGGTGCATTATGCACCGAAAGTGCCTTTTTCGAAGAGCTCAAATTTTGTCGAAAAACCATATTTTTAATTACTTTATGGGGAAGACCTGGGAAGACTATCGAGATCTATTTATCTTCCCCATTTAGATTGTGACACGCTAAGTATTTGCGCAGATATCTCACTTTGAAATTCGTATGCCTTTCTTAGAAAATGTCCACAAACTGCTCACAACCTGTTTATGTTTATATATGTAACACATGCGCATTCCATATTTTTTGTTTGTTGATGTTTTTTTTAGTCTTAAATCAATGGCTAAATTTTTCATGGGACAAATGATAAATATACTGCAGATCGCAACTTTACGAAAATCAATAAATGTTGAAAAAATCTACGAAAATTGATCAAATGTGCCCTTTGTAAATCTGAAAAACAAATGTAAGAAATTGAGAAAATCAAATGTGACGTTTCATAGAATTTCGACGTCTTGCAGGGGTTACATGAAAAGATTTTATTTCGAGCGTAGAACTAATGTGAATTGGCGGGAAATTTAAAAACAGTAAATTTGGAATTGATGTTTCTTTCTGTATTAGTCCAAAGCTTTTGTTTAGCAAATTTAATAGATTCCTATTGTGTGATGAATTTCGAAACAAAAAAAAAACCTGTTTTAGTGCTTATGTTTTTTGCAATAAAGTAGTAACTAAAAGAGTAGAAGTAGGCATCAAGTTTAAGAATTGATCGAGTTCTCAGATCGAACTAATAAAATTTAAAGAATGAATAATTTTAAAAATTTTGCGAGTGTTTAAAGAGCATATTAGAGTTTTTTCTGAAAGAAACTGATTTTTTTAATTTCGCTACTGTGAAATGTTGAAGAAATATTGTCTATTGAATGAGAATTTGCGTATTTCCCGCAACTCCCTGTGAAATAGGGATCAATCTCATTTCTTGTCCATCAACACGTGCATACAACCGATTTAATACATCAGTGTGGTGACCTTAAGGTGTTATTGAACGAATTGAATAATGTATTGTTAAAGAGAAGCTTGATTTAGATTTAGAAATAAGAGCAAACAAGCTTCGTTGACATAGCAATAACACTTAAGCATAGTGATTTAAACTTAGTTACTAGATTTTGAACAGTATACAGCTAGATGTGTTCATTGCAATCTCTAAAACAATTGCAAGTGTACAAGTTCTTTTCAAAATATAATAAAATAATTTTTTCTTGCTACCCGCCGGTGATGATTTGCGTATGTGAACCCGCAATCTCGGATTTTAATGGTCTCTTGCCCAATAAACATGTCAAATTTTGTGCAATTTAATGCAATACACTGTGAGTGTAATTCAGCAATTTGATGGAATATACTAAAAGAAATGGGTAAGCAGTGTGTAGTGTGTAATAAATCTTTTAGTAGGCGAGCTATTGGGGTAGTCTGTTCCATATGTAGCAATAATTACCATAACTCCTGTGGATCAATAGACGAGATAGGATAGGAGATCGCATAGAAGATCAATCATATCCAGTGGGTCTTCTACTCTTGATAAAATTAATGTTGCTGAGAATCCAGCTGATGAGGATGAAACAAACCAGTTACAAATGTTGAAAGACGGACAATTGTCAATTAATAAGGCAATGATTGATTTAGGCGAACAAGTAGAAAACCTCCAGCAATTTGCGACAACGGTTGTATCCCATGGTCAACGGCTTAAGAAAGTTGAGGAAAATGCTGAACTGATGTTGTCAAGTATTCATACCCTTGAGGGTGGGATGAACCAAATCGAACACAAATTCTCGACTGCTGCGCTACAGATCATTGGTATTCCGCAACGACTAAATGAAGAACTTCTTAAAATTGTATAGACATTGGGTCTCTTGTTGGAATAGCTAGTAGCAACTATAAGGTACTTTCTGCTATCAGACTTAAGCAACGCTTTAAGCAAACACAGTCGCTGAGCAATAAATCTAATGGAAGTACTTCTGCTGCTACAATACAAAAGAATGCTGACTTTGTTGGTAGACCGGATGCTATTTTGATGACTTTTTCGAAGAACGATGAAATGAATTTGTTTCTCAGAGCTTTCAGAAAGAAGGGGCATTTATATATAGATGACATTGGATTTGCAAGTATTAACATTGAAAGCAAGCAAAAAATCATTATTTTTGAAAATTTAATTCCTAGTCTCAGAAGTATTCATAATAAAGCTACATATTTTCAGAAAGCAAATAACTACAAGTATCTCTGGACGAAAAATGGAAGGATTTTTTTGAGGAAAGGTGACAAAACGAACATCGTTCGTGTATTTCCGGAAACGGACTTTGCCAAATTGGAGGGCAATGATGGTGTCGGTGGGCGAAACAACGATACTGGCGGTGAAGGGTTGGAGGTCTAATGTATGTGAGTAATTACTTGTTCATGAATCTGTGTACCTCCTAGATATGACATGAATTTTATGAATGACATACTTGATTCTGATTCAATCAACAAACGATTTAATGATTTTGCTTCTGTAAAAGGCTACTATCATCACTCTTTCAAGTCAGTTAAAGGGCTGTCTATTGTACAATTGAATGCTAGGAGTATTGATGGTGCCGAAAAGTTTGACAAATTTAGTGAGTTTCTGATGAAGGTTGGGTTCACTATTGACTTAATAGCTGTTAGTGAAACCAAACTAACTTATAATGTAGCGAGCCTTCGTAATTTGTCCAACTACACACATTATCCATTCTGTAAAAGCTCATTCGGAGGAGGCTTTAGTCTTTATGTTAGCACTAGACTCCAACACAGCTTCATTGAGAAAATAGATTTCAATTTTTATTCAATCACGATCGAACTTTCCCTACGAAATGAAAACAAGCCTCTGAGAATCGTGGGATATTATCGGCCTCCTGAACGTAACAACTTTGACCGATTCCTAAGATACTTGCAAAGCGTTGTGGAAGAGACGAATAAAAGACATTGCCTTATTGTAGGTGATGTTAACATTAATCTGCTACAGGACCAATACTCTGTTTCGTGTAGCTCGATCCCCCACAAATATGTTAACCTCCTAAAACCCTTTGATTTCAAAATTAGCAACAATGTCATAACACAAATATGTTAACCTCCTAAAATCCTTTGATTTCAAAATTAGCAACAATGTCATAACAAGAACTGAAAGTGGCACGCTCCTCGACCATGTTCTATGTAATTTCTCGGATAAATTGGTTATTTCTAACTGTACAGTTCCGGTGCATTTCAGTGACCATTCTGCGATTTTCACACATATCTCTTTTACAACTCGGAAAGCTGACAATGGCTACCTGAAAAGCACAACGAATTATGAACTTCTTAGGAAGAGAATTGCGGAAAAATTGTTGGAAATTGACGCACTGTCCTATAATGATCCGAACTGTTTTTTGGAGGACTTTCTATTGCTGTTCAAGGCTTGTTTGGATGAATGTACTGTGACAGTTTGGAAAAATAGAACGACCAAATCTGATCTTTGTCCTTATATGAACAGTCACCTAAGAAGTATGATCAGCAAGAAAGACAATTTATTCAGAAAATCCAAAGATCGTAAATATGACGGAAATCTTGCTATTAAGGCTAAATTACGGAATCTTGATAATGAAATAAGCAAGCTACGTTGGTTTTATAAAAGCAAATATTATGAGGGGATGACATTATTATTATTGACATTATTAGCAGTCTTAATGTGAATTAAAGTGCTGGCTGTGATGGTGTTGCTGCGTTAAGTCTGAAAAAATGTGCTGACCTAATAGCCCCCACAATCTTCTGTATAGTAAACCTATCTATCTTTAAGGGTATCTATCCTGACAGCTTGAAAATTGCGAGAATCACACCAGTGCACAAATCGGAAGCCAGGGATGACCCGAACAACTATAGCTCTATTTCCATACTTCCTGTGCTAAATAAAATATTTGAAACAGTACTGCACTCTAGGTTAATGGAATTCCTAAACTCCCAAAATTTCTTTTACAAAAAACAATATGGCTTTAGAAAGAAATCGGGCACGCACACAGCTACATATGAACTTCTGAATGAGTTACTATTAGACATTGACCAGGGCAAGGTCGCGAGTGCGTTGTTTCTTGACCTAATGAAGGCGTTTGATTTTGTGGATCATGAAATCCAAAAGCTAAATTGGGCCGGTATTAGGGGGATTGCTCTGGACTTATTTAGGAGTTACTTGACCAATCGAAAGCAGCGTGTAAAATTAGCTAGCAGTGAGAGTGAACTGGTGAGTATTGATATCGGTGTCCCGCAAGGTAGCGTTCTTGGTCCACTTCTTTTCATTATTTTTATAAATTTTTATTAATCGTATGGTTTATTTATCCTTTGAACGTCTACAATAAAATTCTTACAAGATTTACAAGATACATAAATTACATTCACTATTTATATTTACTATTCACATTTACGTTTAAATCTAAAATTCATCACATATTACACGTTGATGTCCAGGTTCTGTAGCCATAAAATTGCTTCAGGGGAGAGCGAGTGCAATGATTCTAGTCCTCCACTGAACTTTCGGAGAGGGCATTCGTCAAGTATGTGGCTGAGTGTTTGGAGAGTTATTCCATCACCACAGTCACAGTACGGTGAGTTTGTAAAGTTCCACCTGTACATTTGATTAGCAGAACAACCATGCCCTGAGCGGAACCGATTTAACATTTTCCATGCCTTCCGGTCTAATGTAAAGCCATTTAATTTGTCCCCCGGGTCGACGATTAGGCTTTTATTAGTGAAATTTGGACTGTTCATCCAGTATGTTGTCCAGGCGTCATTTATATCAAAATTATTTTGGATTTCGAGATCGAGCCAAATCGGTGATCGTTAGTCGACGGGGTGGAGGATTTTCCAAGTCTGCTCGTATTGGTAGGGAGTATTCCCTAGTGTCGTTAAAACAGTTCAATTTCAACAGTTTATTTTTATAAATGACATCCATCGGCTTCCTATCAAAGGTTCTATTTCGCTGTTCGCAGATGACACTGGAGTCTTTTGCTCCAATGTCTCTCACACGTTAAATGTCGATCACTTGAATCATGACCTTGTACTGTTAAATGACTACTTCAATATCAATAAACTATGTTTGAATATAAATAAGACTAAAGTCATGCACTTCAGAACTAAGGAGCATAGTGATATACCAGATTGTTTGCTAAATGGTCAAGTTTTTGAGGTTGTGACTGTCTATAAATATTTAGGGCTGCTGATTGACAATAAACTCAATTGGGTGGCCCACATCACTAATATTTGCAAAAAGTTGGCATCTGTGTCAGGGGTCCTTAGGGGTTGTCCCTAAATTACGTTACGCTCTGGGGGGGGGGGGGGGGGGTACAAGAATTTGTGACAGATTGTTACGGGCTTTAGGGGAGGGGGGGGTTTGTAGAAATGTTACGTAACAAACACTTCTACAACCAACAACTTATATTTTTAAATGGTAAATACCCCCGCCCCTAAGGGCTACGCGGACATTAAGCATTCTTGTCCGCTGTGTCGGAGACTTGCGACTTTAATACTAAAATGTATGAAAGGGTGTGCAAAGTCAGATTTAGATGAATAAGAAATGGATTTAGTAGTATTTTAGTAGTTACCATGAGCTTACGCAAATCTGGTTTTCCCGCGTACTACCATTTTCCCGTAAAACCGTTTTGCCGAACTACCGTTTGCTATATACTATCATTACGTCTGTACTACCGTTTTCCCGTGCTACCGTTTCCACCATACAACATTTTCCCCGTATTACAATTTTCTCCGTACTACCGACCCCTGTACAAACGTTATCACCGTGCTACTATTTACCCTTACAACCGTTTCTCCCGTCCTACAATTTCCTCCTCACTACTGTTTTCCGCGTACTACCATTTCACCGTTCTACCATTTCCCCCGTACTATCATTTATCCCGTACTACCATTTCCCCGTACAAACGTTATCACCGTACTACTATTTCCCCGTTCAACCGTTTCTCCCGTCCTCCTCACTACTGTCTTCCCCGTACTACCATTTCCCCATACAACCGATTACCCTTGTACTGCTTTTTCCCCCGAGCTGCCCATCATTTTCACCAATACTGGTGACTTCTACTCACAAAACTCGGAGACTTTGCAAAAGAAATCTATCGTCTGTTTCTCATGCCTTCCCAAATACTTTTAAAACCATAAAAATTGACTGGTGACTTTTACTAACAAAACTCTGAAACCTTGCCGAAGAAACCAATTATCTGTCTCCCATACCCAAATACTTGTAAAAGCAAAAAATCCAAGATGGCGTCACTTTGACAGCTGGCAGCCATTTTCTTAGGATTCATAAAGATTCTACTTATCAATGTCAACAACTTTTCCGAAGAAACCAACTATCTGGCTATTCTAATTCAGAAGATAGCAAAAAATCCAAGATAGCGTCACTTTGACAGCTGGCAGCCATTTTCTTAGGATTCATAAAGATTCTACTCATCAATGTCAACAACTTTCCCGAAGAAACCAACTGTCCAAAAGAACCAAAAAAAATTTTAAAATTACATCAAGAAAAAATTTCAATTGAAATCTAGGTAGCATAGCGGTTTTTTTTGCTATAAAAGGCAATGCAAAACCGCATTTTAATTCAGTTACTTTGGACTCGTCAAGCAGGTCGGACGTATGTTAGTTCACGCTGAAAATTTGTGACCGACAATTTACAGACAGACAAACAAACAGACAAACAGACAAACTTTTGACTTTTATAATTAGTAATTAAATTTGTTCCAAATCGCATACGAGAAACGTTTTGTTACGTAACGGGGGGGGGGGGGGGCTCGAGTGATTGTTACAATGTGTGACAACGCCGGGGAGGGGGGGGGGTAAGTGTCTAAAAATGTGTTACATAATTTAGGGACCGCACCTTAACAAATTAAAACACATTCTTCCCAAAAGCGTTCTTCTTAAGATTTACTATGCTCTGGTTCATTCTACAGTTAACTATTTAATAGGGATATGGGGACATGCGTCCACGAAAATATTGCATCAGGTCCAGGTCATGCAGAAACGATGTCTGAAGAATGCATACAAGTTGTCGCAAAGACACTCTACATCTGATCTTTTCAATACCCATTGTAAGGGAATACTCAACATAAACAGCTTATTCCGTCTGAATGTATGTGTCTTTGTACATAATTCGGTACGTGAGAATTGCCTCCACAATGTTGCATTTAAAAGAACGGAGCATAGATACCCAACTCGTAGCTGAGAAGTTTACCAGCGACCAAGACATTAACGAGCATTCTACTCTGCTTAGGAACCCTGATAGTATATTCCTTAACCCAGTCAATGATAATGAGATCATTGACCTGCTGCTTCAGTTGGATGTGAATAAAAGTACAGGAATCGACGGTATATCTGCAGTTAGCCTTAAGATTTGTGCCACTGAGATAGCACAGATTGTCTGTTGCATCGTGAATCTTATGCACTTTACGGGGAAATATCCTGACAGTCTCAAGATCGCTAGGGTAACTCCTGTGCACAAATCAGACTCGAAATCGGCCGATTTCAGTCCTACCGGTCATAAATAAAATTTTTGAGACTGTCCTCCACGGACGACTTATGTGCTTTCTTGAATCGAGTAATCTCTTGTATGAGAAACAATTTGGATTCAGGAAAAAGTCAGGGACCCATACTGCGACCTTCGAACTACTAAACAAGATGCTAATAGACATTGACAAAGGTAAAGTCGTCAGTGCTGTCTTCCTCGATCTCATGAAAGCCTTTGATTGCGTGGATCATGGGATTCTTCTAGAGAAGTTAGAAATTGCTGGCGTCCGAGGTGTTGCCTTGGACTTGTTTAGGAGCTACCTCAGTAGGCGTAAACAGTGTGGTACTGTTGGCAAAGATCAGAGCCCGATGATTGACATTACCATTGGTGTACCACAGGGAAGCGTACTGGGCCCACTCCTTTTCATCGTCTATATTAACGACATCTTCATGCTGCCATTGAAAGGTGTAATTCTCTTGTTCGCAGATGACACCGGTAACTTTAGCTCAAACGTTTCCTTCGACCAAAATGTTACGGACATCAACCATGACTTGATTTTGCTTAATAAATTCTTTACAGCTAATAAATTGTCCCTTAATGTAGCAAAGACAAAAGTAATGCACTTTCGGAGAAGTGTGAAAGGTGTGGCGATTGTAGGACCTGTTATGATTGATGGTCAAGAGGTACAAGTAGTCTCAGTTTATAAGTACTTAGGACTACTAGTTGATGAGAATTTGAGGTGGGGGGATCACATAACGAGATTGTGCAAAAAGCTCTCATCAGTTAGTGGTGTGCTCAATAAGCTCAAGCGAATTCTACCTAAATCTGTCCTGATGAAAATATATTTTGCCTTAGCGTATTCGCACTTGGTCTACCTCACCGGTGCCTGGGGTCAAGCCAGTAAGGCCTGTGTGAAGCAGTTGCAGATTCTTCAAAAGAGATGCCTGAAACATGTTTGCAAGTTACCGCAGCGTCATTCCACCGTGGACTTGTTCAGAACCCATTGCCCTGGAGTCCTAAACATTAATAGCCTCCTCAAACTGAGCATCTGCAACTATGTGCACGGTGTAGTCTCCGGGAAGTCTCATAACACGGTGGAGTTTAGATTGACCTCTCACAGGTATGACTTGAGAAATCGCAAACCATTTTACCGCGCCGGAACGCGAACGAAACTAGGGAAGGCTGCTCTGTCTATAGCCGGAACTGATTTGTACAACTCCCTGCCTGCGGAAAGTACGGCTTGCAGTGATTTTGTTTTTAAAAGAAAGCTGAAGGAGTGGCTGTCTATGCGACAATACCCGGGCTAATGCGTGCCGCGTCCTGTTCTGAGCGTCTCAGCTAACGATTCTTGGTGTCAATTATTTCTTATTTTATTTCATGCATTGATTAGAGTGAGATCCTGGAGGTACGATGTATTCCCCCACACCGCCCGTCCTCTTCTTCGTCGTCTCCCTTCCATCACACCAAACTGCCCTACCAATTTTGATATTTTTTTTTATTTTATTTTTATTTTTACTATAACCATTCTTCACCAATTGTATTAATTTTTTTCTTTTTATGTTCTTTCCAAAAACAAGAAAAATATAATGTTAGAACACTAGTTAATTTGAATTCATTTAAAAACCTTAAAAATTAAATTAATGTTTCTTAAAAGTGCTAAGCACACTGAAACTTAATGTATTTCATATTTAATGTAAATTTCGATAATAAAATGAACCTTGAACCTTGAAAGCCATTTTTATCTTATAGAAGTACGTTAACGAAAATGGGGAGTTGTGCCATCACGGTTTGGGGTAGCCGGTTGTACAATGCACTACCGGAGCAATTCTTTGAGATGAGGCTATGCCTTTTTAGACAGAGGCTAAAAGAATGGCTATTCAAGCGGCAATACCCAGGGATGAGTGTGACTGCGAATTGACAAACGGGTCGTTCGTTGTTGTTGTGCGCGAGCTTGATAAAGTGATAGTAATTCTGTAGTAACTATGAATTTGTGTGTTGAATCAGGCTCAAGTGTTTTCTTTTCTTTTGTATTCCATTTATATATAAACTTAATGATTAATATGTGGATGGTGCATAGTTTTTATGAAGATGTTTATCGCATACATTTGACCTCTACCTATTGCCACCAGTTGAAGAACCCTACGATTCCCTCTACTTTCGACCCTCCTATAAAATAAAAAACATGTAAAAAAACATAAATATCATTCTGATTTAATGACTTATCCTAAAATCTACCATTTTCCATCCTAAGATAGCTATGTAATAATTAACTTCAAATGAAAAATTTATTATATTGATTCTTTATATTATTCATTTTATTAACTATATCGATTTTTATACTGGTCTTATAATGTTTCTTTGAGGTGCAAGTGCACAATGAAACTTATTAATGCTAAAAAATTTTCATTTTTTTTGTGAATAAATTGAAAATTGAAATTGAAAATTGATCGATTTTTTTTCAGTTGTTTTTTAAATATTTAGACTTTTACGAAGAACGACGCTCTTCAAAAAGGGGTTTTTGGGTTTACCACGACGTTTGTAGCCAGTCGAAAAAAAAATTCTGTCTGTCCGTCAACGCGATAATTCCATTTTCAAAATTTTTCCCCCTGAAAGGTATTCTGATATGGGCATTTTTTGACCAATTGCCGCCGGGCTGAGGCTGAGTAAATCTTTTCCGATTTTGATAAATCTATTTTTAGTCGACAGGTCTACCCAACAATTTATGAATACCCAACAATTTATGAAAGAAAATTTTTCAGTTTGGACCCTTGGACTTTCTTAATTCTTTAGCTATTTTAGAGGGCCACATGTGGGTCCAAAAATTGTCCATAAGGTCAGCCCTCTAGTCCAAAAAAATATTTTTTGCTATGTTATTGAGAAAATTAGGTGAAACATTTTTGTCCATGAATGTATGGGTCCTAGGCCTCGAGTATGGGTTCGAGTGATTTAATGGGGATTCGTACAGGTTTTTTAATATTGCCTTTGGGGCAACCTCCAATGCATTTTTCTTTTATTGGACCCGTACGAAGTACAAAGGTCCTATACGTTTACTACAAACAATTTTATTGTAACATGGGGTAGATCGAGGTGGGATGGGGGGGATGCATCTATTATCGTCTAGAGATGGCGAATCAGCAATAAAAAAAATGTCCGTCTGTCCGTTCGTCTGTCCGTCTCCACTTTTTTTCCGAACGGCTGAACCGATCAGCTTAAACTTGCCTCCCATGATTCAAGTTCAAAGATGAGCAAAATCGATGAAGTGGTTCCGGAGATATGGTGGAGGAAGTGATCAAAAACATGGTTTTTCGAAGGAAGCTTTTTCGCAAATATCTCAGCAAGTATAGCACGGAAATTCCTCAGAAATTTAAACGACAAAAAGGATTTCAATAATGCTAGCAACAAAGCCAACAGAACCGCTCACCCAAGTTTCACCAATCAAAAACTCCAATGGATAGTGGATAAGAAATGACAACGATAGAACGGAGTTCTTCGCTAAACACCTCGCTAAGGTGTTCACACTCCACGAAGACATTCAGTCGAATGTGGACACAACACCAAAGTACCAATTTGACGCAAAGATCAAAAAGTTTACTCCGTATGAAATTGCCAGGGAAATTGACAAAAACCTCAACGCAAAAAAAGCCCCAGGAATTGATGAAATCGCACCTGGAGTCTTCAAAGAACTACCGAAAGAAGCTATATACATGCTCACATATCTGTTTAATGCCTGCCTGAAATTAAAATACGTTAGAAAGTGCTTTAAAGTTGCGCAAGTAATTATGATAAATAAACCAGACAAGCCACATCAAAAAAAAGGATTCAAACAGGCCCATCTCACTCCTACCAACAATCTCAAAAATTTTTGAGAGACTTCTGATTAAACGTTTGGAAAAATGGTACAGATCCCAGACTTCCAATTTAGATTCAGAAATAAACACTCAACTGTGCAACAAGTTCACCGATTGACAACGGTAATAGAACGAGCATTTGAAAAAGACGAATACTGCGAAGCGGCCTTTCTTGATGTTTCACAAGCTTTCGACAAAGTGTGGCATGAAGTACTCATTTACAAGCTGAGCAGAATCCTCCCTGCTAACTACTGTCAACTACTTGAATCCTACTTATACGACAGGAAATTCAGAGTAAAAGAACAAGAAACCCACTCCAGGGCCTATTCAATCCAAGAGGAGTACCCCAAGGAAGTGTACTTTCCCCGCTCCAATAAATAATCTACACAGCAGACATACCAGTTTCAGATAATGTCCTCATTGGCACGTTTGCTGATGATGCAGCGATTCTGGCCACTGATACTTCTCAGCACAAACCAATAAACAAATTCAGTTATCCTTGGACAAAATAAACAAGTGGACTAGAGACTGGAAGATAAAATGAGGGTAAATCCAATCACATCACTTTTACGTTGCGTCACGTTATCAACCACCGTATATTACTGAATTGAAATCACGTTCCGCAAGCAGAGTCAGCAAAATATCTAGGCCTACATTTGGACAGCAAATGTAACCGGAAACATCACGTGAGACTGAAAAAACAACAAATGAAGCATAAACGAGACAAATGTACTTATGGCTCATCGGTTATCACTCCAAACTGAGCCTCTACTCTAGAAGATTGATCTGTAAATCCATCTTCAAGCCAATCTGGTCGTATGGCTCCGAACTATGGGGCTGTGCGAAAAAAACAAATACAGAGAAAATACAAACAAGCCAAAATATTCTCCTTCGCATGATTACTAACGCATACCGCTTTGTAACAAACAAGGAATTACATAAAGACCTAAAAAACGATTGGGTAGAAAAAGTAATTCGTGCTAATGCCATTAAATACGAAAAAAGGCTACTTAATCACACCAATGTGGAAGCCAGGCGCGCCGACTTTAGTTTGGGCCGTGGGGGGCAAGAACCGCCCATCTGTTCCAACCCCCCTCCCAATAATAAAAATTATAAAATTAAGATTGCATTATTTCATTAGCAATCCGAAAACCGACCCGACCCGAACCCGAAACAAAACATCGGGTCGGGACCCGCAGCCCGAAAAAATATATAATTCAACCCCGACCCGCCGAACTCGAAGTGAACAACAGGGCGGGCCCCGCAGCCCGAAAAATAGTGTAACGGAAGCCCGACCCGACCCGAACTGATTGAAAATTTTGATTCTTTTGTTTTATGAAACCTCAAACCGACCCGAACCCGATCGCAAATGATATGAAATTTTGTAGTGTTATGCATGTATATTTATTTGAACTTTAACTTTCGAAAATTTATAACTATTAACATACGCTAAGGCTTTAAATGAGTAAGCTCCGAAACTACTTCCACTAAAATGTAATTCTCTAAACTTTGCCTTTGGAAGAACTTCCTAACTGCTATACTTGTAGAGATATGAGACATCCTTCCCGATTCCAGAAGAGGCTAAATCTTAGGATTGGGACGTCTAACGAGGAACCCCTGAAACAGCTTTTCGCTAAAATTCGATTCTCTACAACTTTGCTTTAAAAGTAGGTCTCTATATCTTATACTTAACCAAATATTGACGAATATTGACAATGAAACCGCTTCTATCGTATGTGGACGAGTTGACTGAATTTCGTCCACTTCAATGGCGCTTGTGCCTGAACCACTGAACCGATTTTCACAAAAAGGGTTTCAAATGTTTCGTGACATCGAATATTTTAATTAGCACCGACAAGAACAATTTCCATGAAATACTTGTCCAGATGTATACGAAAAAGTTTCACTGACCTTCAAGAAACCACGTTTTTGGTTACTTATTCGATGATATCTCAGGAACTACTCGACGGATTTTGCTCATCTTCGAACTTGAATCATGGGCTGCATACCTTTTAGCGAAAAAAAGTTTGAGGTGATCAGTAGACAATGTCTACTACTATCGACTACCGGACTTGATATGACTTGGTGCTTTGTTTTGTAGTTCATTAAGGTGGTTAACAACCTGACGCGACCAAACTTTAATCGGGTCTGATCCGTGACCCGACACGATCAAAGTAAACCCCGACCCGACCCGACTAGATGAAATCTCAACCCGACTCGTCAAATTAATTCGGCTCGGTTTCGGGTTCGGATCAGGTCGGGGTTTTTAGGACTTTCGGACTTTAGGACTTTTCATCGCAAATGTGTTACGCCGTGTTACATTTCGTGAAATAAATTCATCAAATTAGCAGTTGGCTCTTTCGAAAAACAAAAAGAGAGAAGCTAGCAGTGTGCAGAAACATGGTAGAAGAAAAGTCGTCATAAAATAAACTTTGAAGTTGATAACAGTGGGCTATCGAAAGAAGTCAGCTTGTGGCAGTGTACTAAACGGAGATAAGGAAATGATGTACAACGAATTTGGAAAACGAGCAGTGAAGTTACTGTGTAACTGAGGCGGTGCACATTGTATATATGTTAACTTATCAATTTGAGGTGGTCGTAGTCGCCAACTAAGAACTAGAATCTAATCTAGTGATCAAGTTGTGTGAGGATTCATCCTAAATTAAATTGTCCTTTTGTTAAGATGTGTTTGTCCCTAAATTATTGTCTTAGTCATTTCTTGAAGTCTTCAAGAGTCCTACAAAACTAACGACTTTCGCGGGTAAATGTTTGCGTTGGTCGTGGGGGCGTTGCCCCCCACGGATTTGCTCGTGGGGAGCAGTGGCCCCCCTCGCCCCCCATAGTCGGCGCGCCTGGTGGAAGCTATCCAGTTGTTGGATATAATCGACGAAGTGAGGAGGCTGAAACGAGTCAAACCACATGAACTAACCTATGGAAGAACATCCTGAAATCTCTGGAGTCTTCGAATGGCAATCTGCGACATGACTATTGAGTCGGCCGTCCCGCACGAGTCTTTCTAAAGTTATTTCTTCGAAATTGCTTTAGTACAACTCAACCGTAGTAATAAATTGACAAATTATTAAGATTGTACTATTCATACCAAATAAATGGTGTACTTTGAAAAAAAAAATGATGAATGACATAAACTGTCGTATTAACCAAGGGATAAATAGCTTGATTATAGTCTCGATCGAGGGGTGACACACTTCTGCGGTTTATTGAATAAGTTGGAATAAATGGAATAAATGATATTTTTTTCAAATTGGTCAAAACCTCAAATAGACTTGATTTTGATGGCAACGCACACAACAAACCATACTAATGTGTCAAAAAAAATCAAAAATTGCAGGTAACTCATGAAACTATAAACAGGTTTCCACTAATAATATCGCATTTTGACCCTTCGGGTCGAATTTGGACTCCTTTTCAGCCTACGACGCACCACTACCAAGTTAACACCACGCTTATATCTAATTACATTTGACCTAGTGCAATTTTTTTTTTAAATTTTTAGATTTTGGTAAGTTTTTAGAGGGGTGGAATAAATAAATTTATTCCATTTATTCCAAACAAAAATAAAATTTAATCTCGCAAAAACAACAACAAACATAACCAAAGACCCGTACGTATCAGAATAGATGTGACAAACAGAATAGATATAGCAAAGTGACTCGAACGTACCTAAATATACAAATAAGCAAACAATCCAACGTTTTCTGTTCTTTTATAACTGTAATAATTTCAAAGATCCATAGAAATTACCCAAGGTAATGTCAAAGGCCCTACCGAAGTACGTCTCAGATCATTCAAATCTAGAAAAGCTTATATCCAAGGACTAAGTCGTTTTTCCCTAAAACTCAGAAACACGTGTTATCTAAAATTTTATTGTCTACAACTTTCCACCTCTCATAGTGGAACTAACTTTCACCAAAACCCTTAAACACATGTTCGCTTAAATATAATTCTCAACAACTTTGCCTTTGGGACCAACTTTCTAACTTTCACAGTTCTGGAGATCTGGGTCATCTTGCCCAATTATGGAAGTGGCCATATACCAGGATTGGACCATATCTCCCCAAAATCCTGAAACACGTGTTCGCTTAAATTTAATTCTCTATAACTTCGCCTTTGGAACCAACTTTCTAACTCTCATAGTTCTGGAGATCTGGGTCATCCTGCTCAATTATGGAAATGGCTATATACCAGGCTTGGATTATATCTTCCCAAAACCCTGAAACACCTGTTCGCTTAAATTTAATTCTCTACAACTTCGCCTTTGGAACTAACTTTCTAACTTTCACAGTTCTGGAGATCCGGGTCATCCTGCCCAATTGTGGAAGTGGCCATATACCAGGATTGGGCCATATTTCCCCAAAACCCTGAAACACGTGTTCGCTTAAATATAATTCTCAACAACTTGCCTTTGGAACCAACTTTCTAACTCTCACAGTTCTGGAGATCCGGGTCATCCTGCCCAATTATGGAAGTAGCCATAGACCAGGATTGGGCCGTATTTCCCCAAAACCCTGAAACACGTGTTCGCTTAAATTTAATTTTCTACAACTTTGCCTTTGACAGTAAATCTCCATATTGCATAGTTAAGGAAATATAGACGAAAAACTGTTTTCGTATATGGCCAAGAATCTCAATTTCGTTCATTCCATTGGTCCCAGTGCCCGCACCCCTGTACCGATTCCCACAAAACTTTTTTCCCAGTCTTGTGACATCAAATGCTTTCATTTGACACCAAAATGAGGAATTTCTGTGCTATACTTGCTGAGATATTTGCGAAAAAGCTTCACCGACCTACGAAAAACCTCGACCATATCTCCGGAACCACTTCATCGATTTTGCTCATCTTCGAACTTGAAACATCGGAGGCATGTGCCTTTCAGGAAAAAAAAAGGCTGATCGGTTGAGCCGTTTGGAAAAAAAAGTGGAGACGGACGGACGGACTGACAGACGGACAGACGGACGGACAGACGAACGGACGGACAGACGAACGGACGGACAGACGGACGGACGGACAGACGGACGGACGGACAGACGGACATTTTTTTTATTGCGGATTCGTCATCTCTAGACGATAATAGATGCATCCTCCCCTTTCCACCTGGATCTACCCCATGTTACAATACAATTGTTTGTAGTAAACGTAGGTATAGGACCTTTGTACTTCGTACGGGTCCAAAAATTTGAGAATAAATGGAATAAAAGAATAAATGGAATAAATGAAGTACGTCAGCGCTCGGTCTCAGTACGTAAATATTCCTCGGGGCATATCCCTCGGACATTCACTTCACCTCGACTATAATCGCGCGATTATATCCCTCGGTTAATAATATACTATTATTTCTAACTTTTCCAACTATTATTACACGCAACATGCATCATTTTTGATAATAAGGTGCTGTGAGGTGCACCAAGGTGTTGTGAGCTGCATCAAGGTGTTGTGAGCTGCACCAATGTGTTGTGAGCTGCACCAAGGTGTTGTGAGCTGCACCAAGGTGTTGTGAGCTGCACCAAGGTGCTGTAAAGTACACCAAGGTACTTTAAGGTGCTGTAAGGTGCACCAAGGTGCATACACGTACACACTTTTTTTTTCTAACCCGTTACTCTAGCGAGTAACAAGAATTATTCTTTTATTATCACTAATTCACTGAGCAAGCAGATAAGATAATTATAAATTGGATGGGAGCATCTTTTATTCAATTTATTAAAAGGTCTGGTGGCGCCATTGACGAATTTTAACAGGTTCTTTCTTCGTGCGTCTTTCAAAAACAAGACAAACTGTTGATATTTGTGTATACGTCTAAAAAAGACAACGATTTGAACGAATTATACTATGAAATGCCTTGAACTGTAAGGCCGACGGACGGGAGATATAATTTCTTTAAATAAACATTTAATTTGGAAAATTCTTCTTATACAACATACAAAGCATAAAATTTCAAAATTAAACAAATGATTTATCAACCAAAACGAATCATCCGAAATCCGTAAAATTATTTTGAAAAAGTAGTTCTTTGCTAATTTTAAACAACATCTTCGATGAAAACCTAAATTCATAATGTTAAACAATTTTCCAATAATTACCCAAAGTCCTTTCATCTTTGAAATGACTTATTAAAATGTACGCGTTTTTAACTAAGGTAAATGATGGTGAGTTGACCACCAAAAACGAGTATTGAGTTGTCCGAGTATGAAAAAAAAAACATTGGACAGCTCAAGGTTTATAGAATGGTGAGTTGTCCAATGACGTTTTCATCACAATTTTGTAATTTATATGAAATTGGACAGCTCACCATACCCCCCGTACAACTCTCAATTTACATTAATTAAATAATGTTAACTAGATAAAGTCAAATCTTCGCGTGTAAAGTGATAGTTGTTTAATAAGTTTCAAAACAATTCAAAAGAATTAAGTCGAAAGTTGAAGATTGTTAAATTTGGACTACTAACCATCATTTACCTTTAGCATGAAAGGTTGTACAAATAGAGATATAATACAAACAATGCAAAATATCTTTCTTCGTATAATCACAAACGCTTACCACTTTGTGACAAACAAAGAAAGACACGCAGATTTAAAAATTAAGTGGGTTTAAGAAGTTATTCGTGAAAACTCAATTAAACACGAAAGATGGCTTCTTAGTCACAGCAACTTGGAAGCAATTCAGCTGCTAAACATAACAGATGAAGTTAGAGGGCTGAACTGAGTCACACCACACGAACTAACTTATCGTAGAACTTCAAAGCTGCTGAACCTTTCATCCCACAAGCGTCTTACTAAACTTAATTCCATCTAAAGTTCTTTTAGTACAATTTAGTAATAAATTGACAAATACATAAAACTGAATTATAGGCCCCTTTTTTTAAGCCACAAAGTTTATTAAGTTCGAAATATTTAAATTTTTATTACAGGATACACAGGCAAACATTGTCAATTTGAATCCAATCTATGTAATCCATCGGATTGCTTAAATGGCGGATCCTGTTCGGGAAATATAACGCATTTTAGGTAAATATATTGATTACTAATGCTCTTTTTGAATCATGCTGATAATAAAGTCTAATTTAGATTCTATCTTCTTAAGAATTAATTATTGATAAGTTTTCTTTTGACTCTTTTAACTTGAGTTAACTTTGGAGAGGGTTAGAGTAAGAAATGCTTCATACAAAATTTTAACAGATGGCAGCTGTAACCATTTCCGTTACACTTCACTAGTCTAAAAAATACCTCTAACCAAGACAAATAGATACGTCAACACTTTGTCCATCAATCCCATCAGCATATCAAGGTGCATGACTTAACTGAAGATTGGCACTAGATGCCGAAATGTTGATCCCTTCTAATTATCTCCATACCGCAACTGTTCTAGATGTGTTAATGTCTGAGCGTCATGTCAATGACAAAATAATAAGCAGGCGATTTGTGACCTTTTTGCGAATTTCTTCACCTCCGTATATCAGTCGGACGGTGGTGGTGGTGGTGTTGGGGTGGAAAGCATGGATTTTGATTGTAATGACGATGCTGAAGAAGTCGACATTTCATTCTCAGCATCTGATGTTCAGGATGTGCTCAAGGGTTTTGATGGGAATAAGGTCTCGAGCCCGGATGGAGTTCCAATCATGTTTTACAAAAACCTTGCTGAGTCATTGGCACTACCGTTGTCGATCCTTTTCAATCTATCGCTCAGAGACTGTTTGTTTCCTGATAGATGGAAATTAAGCTTTATTTCGCCTATTTTCAAGGATGGTGACAAGCAAGACGTTACGAATTACAGAGCGGTTTCTATTTTATGTGCTATTTCTAAGGTGTTTGAGAAATTAATGTTCAACGTCCTGTTTGATAGAATTAGAGAGAAAATTCACCTTTCACAGCATGGCTTCGTTTCGAAGAGATCGACACAAACCAATTTGATGGAATTCAATTTGATGGAGGTCAAGTCGATGTTTTATACACTGACTTCTCAAAAGCATTCGATCGTATAATTCATAGTCGACTGTTAAAGAAACTAGTTATGTTTGGGTTTAATAAATCACTCGTGAGATGGTTCAATTCATATCTTAAAGATCGCTCGCAATTTGTGGTAATTGGTAGTGGGAGGTCGAAGAAGATTACACCGTCGTCAGGCGTACCACAAGGATCAATATTAGGACCGTTCTTATTCTTACTGTACATAAATGACCTTCTATCCGTTCTTAGTAATGCTTTCGCTTTTGCTGATGATCTGAAGCTTCTGAAGAAGATTGTGGATATTGAGGATAGTCAAGTGTTCCAATTAGAAATAGATCGGCTGCAGGAGTGGTGCTCTGAAAACGAGTTGGGTCTGAACGTTAAGAAATGTGCCATTATGTCAATCACTAGGAAAGCGAGAAAAAACAGGCTGGAATACCAGTAC
Organism: Pseudolycoriella hygida; assembly: GCA_029228625.1. NCBI lineage: Eukaryota > Metazoa > Arthropoda > Insecta > Diptera > Sciaridae > Pseudolycoriella > Pseudolycoriella hygida. The sequence continues at coordinate 91,985,757 of CM055403.1, forward strand.
AAGATTGGTAACGATATAGTGGAAAGAGTGGAGTCTAAGCGCGATTTAGGAGTCATTATAGACAGTAAACTCACATTTAATGAGCAAATTAACGAAATGACTAAAAAGGCATATCGAATGTTGGGATTTATTTTTAGGAGTGGTTAATTTTTCAAGAAACCGGAAAGTATGACGACTCTTTATAACGCGCTGGTTAGAAGTCGATTAGAGTATTGTGCTGCCGTCTGGTCTCCATTTTATGATAAAAACATCAAAATCGTTGAGAGATACAAAAGAAGTTTACTAGGATGTTTTTCTTCAAGTTCAACCGACAAAAAACTGAATATGAAGATCGTCTGAGGAATATGAATATGACTTCGCTGAGAGTCAGAAGAATGTTAAATGACGAGATTATTCTTTATAAAATTATGCATGGTCATATGGATACTAAACTCAAGGGGTCTATAACGTTTTACAACCACAGCAGAGTCACTAGGTCAAACAGACCAGTTTTCTACACTCCAACCTATACGAGCAACATTGTGCAAAATGAACCACTACACAGAATGCAAGATCAGCATGATAAATATTTTTCCAGGTGTAACATTTTTGGCAAGTCGTTCAAAGCGTATAAGAGAGCGGTCCTGGAAACTAGGATTGTCTTATGACGAATATTTATTTATTTATTTATTTATTTATTTATTGATCAATAAACAGGCCTTTCGACCCAATAACATATCAATCATTTCTAAGTATAAAAGTATAAAATCAAAAAATCATAATCACAAATCATAGCAAAATTTCAACATCGACCCAGCTCGTAAACAATTCCTGATTAAGGCAGCGGCGTATTCCTTACACAACGTCTAAACGATTCGAACGATTCATTAAAAATATTAACGTGAGAAAAATAATTGTCGTGGTTATCCTGCATTCGGTGCAACGGTTCGTTTCGCATGATGTTACTCGAGTACTTAGGCGTATAAAAAATGGGGTTGGTCCTCCTTGTAACCCTGCCATGAGCACAGTACGATATCGACTGCCTCAACTTCGTGTCCATTCGATTGTGCAATATCTTGTATAATATCATCTCATCGTTCACCAACCTTCTCGACTTTAATGAAGAAATGTTCAAGCTTTTGAGTCTGTCAGCGTATTCTAATTTCTGCATATGAAATTTGTAGAAGAACATTCTAGTGTATTTTCGCTGGACTCTTTCGATAATCTTATCATGCTTGTCATAAATCGGACTCCAGACGGAGCAGCAGTATTCTGGCCGACTTCTCACTAACGAGTTAAACAACACCATCATACTTTCCGGTTTTTTGAAAAACTTACCGCACCGGAAAATAAAACCAAGCATTTGGTAGGCCTTTCTGGTTGTCAAATTCATGTGTTCGTTGAAAGAAAGCTTATTGTCGATTATGACCCCCAGATCTCGTTTAGATTCAACTCTTGGAACTATCTGACCATCGATGCGATACTGGTGATTAATTACATTTTTTTCGGTCTTTCGAGTAATGGACATGATTGCACATTTTTTGATATTTAAGTTTAACTCATTCGTGACGCACCATTCTTGCAGACGATCAACTTCTGATTGGAACAAGAGGCAATCGCCAACGGACACTATTTTTCGGAGCAGTTTTAGGTCGTCCGCAAAGGCAAAGGTGTTATCGAGACTTGACAAAAGGTCATTAACATACAAAATGAACAAGAACGGCCCTAAAATTGACCCTTGTGGAACGCCTGAGTTCGGGGTAATACGTCTTGATCTTCCACCGCCAATCACAACCACCTGTGAACGGTTCGATAGGTATGAATCAAACCATTGAATCAAAGATTTGTTGAAGCCGAACGGAATCAATTTCTTTAAGAGACGACTGTGAACGATGCGATCAAACGCTTTCGAAAAGTCCGTATATAGGACATCAACCTGTCCACCATTCGCAATTGATTGGGATACCAACGTAACGAACTCCATCAGATTGGATTGCGTTGATCTTTTCGAAAAGAATCCGTGTTGAGAAAAATGTATTTTGTCTTTGATTCTGTCGAACAACACATCAAACATAAGCCTTTCAAAGATTTTGGATACCGCGCACAAAATCGAAACCGCTCTGTAATTGGTGACGTCACTTTTGTCTCCCTCTTTGAAAATCGGCGATATAAATCCCAACTTCCATCTATCAGGAAAAACGCGTTCTTGTAGCGACTTGTTAAACAAAATGGACAACGGTACATCTAACGATTCGGCTAATTTTTTGTAAAACATGATCGGAACATTGTCCGGACTCGACACTTTGTTGACATCAAACTTCTTCAGTACGTTCCGAACATCAGATGCCGAAAAAGCAATATCGTTGCCGTCGCCATCGACAACGGGATTATAAATCGAATTTCGCTCATCAAAATCATTCAAATCATCCGCCTCGTTATGTGATTGATATACGGTGCTGAAGAAATTAGCGAACAGATCACATACCGACAGTTTATCATTACTCACTTCATCACCGTATTTCATACAGCTTGCTAGCGAGTTCGTTTTCCTCAGCGATTTAGTGAAGGAGAAAAAACACTTCGTATTCGATTTTATTTTACTTTCACAGTCGCTGACATAATTCGAAAAGGACAATTTGATCTCTTGCTTCACTTGCTTGCGTAGCTTTGAAAATCGATTTTTGTTGAAGTCGTTAACATTGCGATTCAATTCCACTTTGGCATTAGCTTTTTTCTTAATGAGTTTAATAAGTTTGGGAGTAAAGTACACCGGGTAATCTCTTTTCGAACTGTACACCTTAGGAATTTCATCAATAAACGATTCAATAATCTCGTAGAACCGATTCACTGCACTGTTCGCGTCTAGTCCGTCAAGCTCAATTTCCCATTCTACTCGCGAAAGTTGCTCATTAAGCGTCGGGTAGTCAGCCCTGTAAAAGTTAGTCTTCGGTAGCCTTTCTTCGCGCAAATACTTTATTGGACTCAAGTCAACATTTACGTTCAACGCTGGATGGTGAGGATCTTCTGGAACTAACGGACTGCAACACCTGGCAACTTCGATCTTACTCGAGTCGACATCAGAGAGCACAAGATCTAACGTCCTTTTGAGGTTATTCCGAACATTACTGAATTGCTTCAAGCTGCACAAAGCTACCAGATTCAACAGTTCGTGAGAAATACGTTTGTCAAACTTGGTGTGACTATTTATCTTCGCTTCAAACGAATCGGCATTACAATACCATTCGATGCTGTCGCTGAGATTGTAGTCACCAAATAGAACAAATTGATCGTTACCAGCAGCAGAGGTCATAATGTCGATAACCTTATGGAAATGAACTTCATAACTTGACAGATCGCTTTTGTCTTCTATGTACCTGACGTTAAAGTTGGTTTTGGAACCATTTTCATGTACAACAGAAATCCAAATATCTTTGCTCAGTTCCCACTGACGCATTCTCATTGACGACAACTCGCATTTCACGGCAATTAAGCATCCACCACCCCTGGACATGCCAGTTTCCTCTTTATCACGATCGACCCTAAACACTACGTATCTATTATCGAAAAATTCGGAATCGTAAAAGTCTTCATTTAGCCAAGTCTCACACAGCAAAACAACATCATACGAATTGGCAATAAGTTTAGGAAAAAACGTTTCATTTTTTGTTCGCATACCACGAATGTTTTGATAATAAAGTTTCAGCGTCGTCATTTTGACATTACAAAAAATGCTAAACAAATGTGAGTGGATAGTGGGTGTTGGTCTTACGTTTGGTTTTTCGTTTTACACTCACTTTTTGTTTTGGGCAATTTTGGTTTAATACAATTAACGGTGAATCGTTAATATTAAGTGGTCTTACGTTCGGGTTTTCGCTTTAAATTCACCTTTTGATAAATCTTTGAAGTAATATTGGTCTTACAGTTCGGATTTACGTTTTGCAAAGAAATTTTTTGCTTTGTTTCTAGTTCTTCTAATCTGCAGTTTAATTCAAAACAAATCTGAACTCAAAAGATAGGGTAAAATGCAAAGTATCGAGAATAAGTTCACCTTTATATCAAATTCAGCATCATTACTTCATAAATGAGAATTTGTAAATGATTTTCTGGACTATGACTTGTTGTTGTTGAGGTTATGTTTTCATGCAAAATTTGTTGATGCGAATTTTCTGCGAATTATATACTCAATGCACTGTACTCCACTTGTTTGAGATAATCTGAATACTCAATAACACTTGCAGTGCAAATTCGTTAACTTATACAAATACTAATATTTATTTTATTCAATTTTAACGGCGATAGTAATATACGCGGGCTTTCTTCACTTGACTTGACTATTCGAATATGATCGATGTGGGACTCTGTTGATGAACTGGCTGTCTATGGAAATGATTTTTCTAATTTGAATTTAATACTTAATTGTAATGATTGATATGTTATTGGGTCGCAAGACCTGGTTATTGATCAATAAATAAATAAATAAATAAATAAATAAATAAATAAATAATTCAAATATGAGCTTACACGTTCATAGTAAAAGTAATACGTAATGAGTTGTATCCTAAGTTTCTTTTGTCATTCTTTTGGCTAACTTTTAGCTTTGGTTCACCAGTATCGTTGAACCATGATATTATCACCCTTGCCGTTTCGTGAAAGTGTCACCCTTTCTTAGTATGGTAGTGGAATACCACAGTTGTCAGCCCTTGCCTACATATCACATCCATTTAACCAAACTCATTGTCCGTGTTCGATGATTTGCCAGTATGCAATTATAAGACCTCGCTGGCGTTGGCCTTAATTTGCCCGTAGCACTCCATCCGTGTTTTTTGGTTATGGTAGCCCATCTGACTAGGGCTGTGCATTCTGCCGCTGTCTCTTATCGTCGAGATCCTCCGCCATTATGCTAAGCCGCCATCCCATCTTGATAGAACCTAACTGTCTTCGGCTCTCCCTAACCGTAGCGTCTAGGTACTACCTTCAGCTAAGTGATCCACACTATCACACTAGGGTTGGTTACCTGATCGTTCATGGGGCTGCTCACTACAACAGGTGGCACTACGGGTGGGATAGGATGTAGGAGTATGTGGATAGAGACCAAGGTATATAAGGAGTACTATATTGCGCGTAACACACAATTTGACACCGCTGCAGTGTCTGTACAATCAACAAGTGTCTCCACCTTAACATTGCGAAATTGGAGTTTTTTAAATACGTTTTTCGTTTTTCTTTGATCAATCAGATTACATATTTCTATGTTCTTATTTATAGATGTGAGTGCGCCACTGGGTACACTGGACCATCATGCCAACATAATTTAAATGAATGCGAATCGTCCCCATGCGTTCATGGAATTTGTGTTGATCAGGACGATGGATTTAGGTGTTTCTGTCAACCTGGTAAGTAAATTTGATGTTAATGAGTGGGCTTAAAAAAGCAAAATTACCTAAATAAACATGAGCAAAAACCCGTAGATATCAGAATAGATGTTGCAAAAAGACTCGAACGTATCTAAATCGAGTGTTCAGGATAATTCTTAGGCACGTGTTTTGAACAAGTTGAAGCTCGTCAATGTGCGTTGCCGTACAATTTGACCAAACAGGGCAAGCATGCAGGAGTAATACTCCTGCAGTATGCGTCTAATCATGGACTTGTATATACACGTTCTTACACGGAATTACCCATATGACAATTTTATTAACGTGATTGAGTCGAGATTTTTGATTCAATATACTATAAAGGATAACGAGGTATTTCAGTGATTTTTCAACTGCTAAGGCAGTACGGTTTTCTAAACTTGCCATTTTGTCAATCGGCACATTTTATAGCTCCATGAAATGTCAGTGTTCATAATTCTAACTTGGGAAGACAGAAGCCATTTGTCAGCTTCACGCTTAGTGCAGCTTACTTTTTTACGAGTTTTATTGGCATTAAGTCTGATCTTCCATTTGTGACAGTAGTATACCTACTTTGGGCTCTTACTAGCACAGTATACGGTAGTTTTGTCCGCATATAAGCCTTTCTCACAAGCTGTTATACTGAGGTCAGATGTAAATATATTGAATAGGGTCGGGTTTACTTGGGGAAGTCCAGCGGCTATACAATACATGGGAGAGCTGCTGCTGTTGATAGAAGCAAAGAAAATATTTCTTGTCAGAAACGAATTCACAATTTTAACAAGATAAAGAGGGAAATTCATTTTTTAAAGCTTGTGAATAAGTGCTCTGTGCCAAACACTATCGAATGCATTCTCGATATCGAGGGTCAGCATACCCGTGAAATGCTTCTGGGATAGTGTGAAACGAGCCAATCTAAGCAACTGGTGGTTAGCTGAGTGGCCGGGTCTGAAGCCGAATTGCTCATTTGGGATACTGGCCGAATTGCTCATTTGGGATACTGGCATGATCTGCGATATAGTCATTATTTGACGTTCGCAAATTTCGAGTATCACCGTATCATCGTTCAGCAAATTATAGCTTCGTTTTGATATGCCTCGATCGTCTTTTCACCAACGCAATAATGATCAACATGAAACACCGGCAGAGTTCAGATATGTATGTTCTAATTGTCCGCCTGAAAACGCCAGAAGTTTTGAAACGATTCGTGGTATGAAAATTCATAACACCAGTCAACATCCGAATTCTCCACCGCTCGTATTTACCAATTTCAACAATGTCACTCCGGCTACGGAAAATGTTTCTGAAGCTGATTTTCAAAATCTTGCTCACTTAAAATCAACGGTTGGCGTGCTGAAGCGCATTCCTAAGGGCGCCAGACCAATGGCTGCTAAAACATTCGTTCAGCTGATCAAGAACTGTATTGCCTTCAATGACCTTGCATCGTGGCTTAATCTTGAACAATTTGCATATAAAGCATTCCAGATTCCAAAACGTAGTAAAGAAGACGAAAACAAGAGCCTCGTGTCTTTGGTAAAGAAAAACGTCGTGTCGCTGCAATTGCCTGAAGTTTCTGTCAGCCTAAAACCCGCCGGTTCCGCCGGAATCGAAGATATCAGATTTCGACATAAGAGGTGCTGTTAGGCTTCTGATTTCCGAAGACTCTTTTGCTCCTGACAACGAAGAAACGCTCAACTCACTCCGTGATAAACATCCATTTTCGACAAGGACTTTACTTATGCCGGCAAAACCGAAGGTTACCGACGAACATTACCAGGTTACACCAGCTCAAGTAAAGCGAGCGATCATGCGTTCCCGCGGTGGGTCGGCATCTGGCCCGGATGGATTCAGACCGCAGTTTTTTAAAGATCTAATCTCGATTTCGGCTGCAAACGCTGGTTCACATGCCTTAACGGCGATAACGGATTTAGCTAATTTCATGCTTCGCGGAGAAGTGAATGAAATTGTTCGGAAATATTTGTTTGGTGCAACCTTATGCGCCCTGACAAAAAAACAGGGTGGGATCAGGCCGATCGCCATCGGACTTTCAATCAGGAGACTGGTTTCACATCTAGCTTGCACGCATGCAAAGGAAATTCTTTGTGATTATTTCCAGAAACAATTTGGATTTGGACCAAAATTCGGTTGCGAAGCTGTCGTACACACCGTTAGAACCTTCATTAACGATCCTGCCAACATCGATTACGTGTCATTAAAAATTGATTACGACAACGCTTACAATTCTGTAGAAAGAGAAATCATGCTGCATGAGGTAAAGACACGGATTCCATCGTTGTACAAATTTTTTTGGCAATGCTATGCCGAACCAAGCATTTTGTCATACAACTCAAATACAATCCTCTCCCAAAAAGGTGCACAACAGGGGGACCCTTCTGCCGCATTCTTATTTCCATTGGCAATACAACCAATAATTAATGAAATGAAATCAGCGCTCAACATCTGGTATCAGGATGACGGAACTCTTAGCGATTCACCTCGTTGTGTTTTAAACGACTTTGTGAATTTGATCGAACAGGATTGGTTTAAAAGTTAACTCGGTCAAATGTGAGTTGTTTTTTCACTCTGGTTGTATCGACAACGAAGTTGCACGTCAATTCAACGTTATCGCTCCTGGCATACGCATCGTCACCGCTCCGCAATTTAATTTACTCGGCGCTCCAATCCTGGATTGTGGTTTCAATCATATGGCGGAAAAAATCATGCAAAGAGTAACAACAATGTTTAATCGCCTGGAAAATTTGGGTGCACATTCGGCGTTTTTCCTTCTCAAGAATTGCCTGGCAATTCCTATGCTCAATTACCTAATACGGTCATCGCCAGCTTGGAAATTTGGTAACTTTATCGAAGAGTTTGATAAATTACTCAAGGAAGCATTGGAAAAAATACTCAACATCAATTTAGAAGGCAAAGCCTGGATACAAGCAGGTCTACCAACATCGAATGGTGGTCTCGGCATACGACAACTGAAAGACATCGCTCTGCCAGCGTTTTTAAGTGCAGTGTATGGAGCCTCGAAAATCGTCTCTCAAGCCCTCAACCATTCAGACGAATTTTTCATCAGCAACATACACGAAGCATTGAATTCTTGGACCGAGCTCAACAATCAATTCCCAGTCGAACGTTGCCACCAAAAGAATTGGGATATAATAAATGTGTCACGAATCATCAAGGATAAGTTAAATTTTTCATGTCATCAAGACAAAGCAAGATTCTTAGCGTTGCAGTGTAAGGAGTCTAACGCCTGGGTCAATGCATTGCCGTCTAAAAACATTGGCACCGCTCTCGATAATAATACGATTAGGATATGCATGGCACTTCGACTCGGCGCACCGGTATGCCGTCCACATGTTTGTTCTTGTGGGACATTCGTAAACAAGTATGGAACACACGGTGTGAGCTGTCAAAAAAGTAGTGGAAGAAATCCCCGACACTCCGAAATCAATAACATTTTGTGCCAAGCACTTTCATCTATCCATGTTCCTTCAACACTTGAGCCACCTGGTTTATGTCGTGATGATGGAAAGAAGCCAGATGGACTCACGCTGATACCATGGTCCCATGGCCGGCACCTCGTATGGGACGCAACGTGCTGGGATACTCTAGCTCCAAGTTATGTAAAATCGTCAGCGAATCGGGTCAGAAGCACTGCCGAGAAAGCGTCAAATTTTAAGCACAGCAAATACCGCGAACTGAAGGTCAATAATTACTTGATGGTCGCTTTTGCAGTTGAGACATTAGGGCCATGGTCTTCGGACGCATCAAATTTCATTAATAAAATTGGACCCCGATTGAATAGTGTGAGTGGTGACCCGCGTTCTCATGAGTTCCTTATACAGCGTATATCACTGGCGATCCAGCGTTTGAACGCAGCATCTATAATGGGAACAATTCCCCATACCACTCGACTTGATGAAATTTTTTACCTGTGACGAATTTCCCCTTTATGTTCATTATTCTACCGTTAAAATGGAACCAATAAAATTTTTTCGTTTGGTCATTAAATCTCTTTAGAATGACTTTCTCAAAGATATTGGTGAGCGAGCACAGCAGACTTATCGGTCGAAAGTTGGAAGGATCATAGGTATCTTTCCCTGGTTAAGGAATCGGAATTACTTTTGCAATTTTCCACTTTTCCGGGAAGTATGACAGTTTTAAACACGCTCTAAAGAGGTACATTAGTAAAAGAATGTCCTTGGGCGGAAGGTGTTTTAAAATTAAGTTGCTAATTCAGAAGAGGAGTACCCATTTAAGAAGAACTTTTTTTAGAAGCACTTTTTTTAGAAGCAAATTTCAGGTAATAACCCTTTTTGGTATTGAAATTTTAGAAGCACTTTTTTAGAAGCAAATTTCAGGTAAATGACCCTTTTTGTTATTGATATTTTTATTGTAGGAAATATCTCTTATCTATATTGGAATTTTTAGTGCATTGATAAGAAAGACTTATTCTTTATTTTATGCATATTTTTGGAAATGTTATCAGTCTCTTTTTAATTTTGACCCTAATAGTTTTATTGGTGTGTTTAACGGATGTGAGAATTTTTTCTGTTCGCTAAATACAAACCTTTTTTATTACCCAAAAGAGTTTCTTCACTTTCGAAATATCAGAAAAAATTTGCGTTGTTCCCTTATCTTTTGTATTCAGGTGGATAGGTAGAAAATGTTATCATGTTTTCCATTTTTAATTTTACCTCTATGCAAATACTTACCTTTTTTCTCAAAAGAATTTCTTAGCTGAAAACATTTGTATCGATGCGCATACCTCTAAAAACATATAGAGTAAATATGTTTCATTCATATGCACAAAATTACTGTAAACAAAACTGAAATGGCGTAATCAAGGTTTGTTTTGACAAATGTCAAAAAAGGTTGTTCACTTAAATTTAAATAAAATAACAATAAGAAAGTTTTTCTTGATCGTTTTATTTATTTTTTCAAACATAAAAAATTCTTAAATTCTAGAAATTTTTTTCTTAAGATTTATTTGATGAAATATTTTCTGTAAAAATTTGATTCTTTTTCTTGAGTACAAAACTCTTCATTCTTTTTTTAAACATTTTTTTCTTACGATTAGATTCTTCTTTCTTAAATAATAGCAACTTTCTTACTTGATTATTTCTAATTAGATAGTGGAAATTTTTTTATATAAAAATATCGTTTAAAAACAGTTTTTTGGAAAATTTGTTTGCGAAATTTGCTAACGTTCCACTGACAGACATATGTAAAACGAAGCATGCTGAATACATTTCGCAAACTTTTGAGTGTATTTGTTGAAACTGTTTGTTATTGAATTCAAAATTTTCACAATTATTTTTTTAAAAACTTTTAAATTGACTGCTTTTTGGTGGAAATCCATAACAGTCAAAGAATTGATGCTGTGGATATATTTCTGTTCCTTTTCTTTTTAATGTATAACCCAACAACCCAATGGCTTCGAGGACTTGACGAGTGGGATAAATTTACCACAAAACCATACTCCGAATTTAAATTCATTTTCACTTGATCCAATTGATCAATTTCACATACATGCATCTTACATTTCTGGTTTGTGTTGGTACTATTCCAAAAAACTTGCAACTCTGAAGTATTCATTTTTAACAACTGTAGTCAGTTACAACGTATCTATACTGATCAATTTCAATTAACCCGTCAAACTCTGCAAAAACTATTGCTGTAATTGATTGTGCAAGAGGTGATGCAAATTGAACATCTATACGCAACGATCCCTGTTTCGGTAATGAAACATGGTTAGACGACGAGCACAGATCAGGTGTAAAGTCAACAGCTAGAAGAACGTAATCATGGGGGTAATCAGCTCGGCTTATATTGTTTCCAATGTCTGAGTGATTAATGTTACTCCCCTCAAATAGAGAATGATAAGCTCTAATGTACTGATTAGCTTCAAAGTCACAATTGAATGGCTTCGAAGGTATGCCTAACGAATCGAGATAAAATACAACAGAATTGTAGTTAAAATAGCGGAAATTAAACGGGTTTGTATTTATTCATCCGTTAAATGTATCAGCCCCAACAAAACCAAGAACGCATCTTTTCGGTAGTTGACCAATGTAAACATTGTCCAACGACTTTGACTGCGTTTGTGCAGGTATAGTTATGAAACGAATATCAACACGGGTGATTGGATACTTTGCAGACGCTGTATTTAAGACTTTGTGCTGCGCAAGTAAAGTACCCGGAGCTATTTTTACTTTACGAACTTACAAAACTGCATCTCTTATTTCAAATGTTTCTGTCGAATTAGCAGCACCTGTTGTATGAAAGAGTTGTTTAGCTCTCTGTAGTTTAATTGTCATTTCAACACCGTTAATCAGATATTTGTCAGCATTGAATAAATCACAGTGCAGAGGTCCATACATTTCAACATCTTTATTTTCGCGAGTAAGCTCACGACGGTTGGTAAACCCTGCATTAGCATTAGTTATATCATATATATGTTTTGCTGTATCATCTACCCATACTCCGGAAGAAAAATGTGTCTTTTTCTTTTCAGAGCTGGAATGCAAGAAAAAATGTATTTGCAACTTTGACAAAATGCCTAAAAATTTTACCTATAATTGAAAAGATTTTTAATGTAGGCACGATACGGATAACAGTTGTTTGGTGGTGTAATATATTTTTGATTCAAATATACATCCACTTGAGAAAATATCGAATGTAACCAATTATTGACAGGGCCCATGACAACCGGTTCTTGTGCTGGTTGACCCGGTGGATGAAGCGAAGTCAATTTTGCCTTCACAACTCTACCCAGATCCAAGTATTCATCATTACTACTGCCGCTAACCACAAACTCTATGGGTCCATCATTCGAAATAGAGGTTACTGGTCTATAAGTTTGTAGGGATCCGCTTTCAACAGTTGTTTGAATTGGTGGTTTGCTAAAAATGTCCAGCTCCGATTTTGCATTTAAACCAGTAGCTCGATTGATGAATGCCATAATTTTTATTTAAAAGGAGAAAATGTCTTTGTTTTTCTTTATCTTTTATTTTGCTTTACAGAATTTTTCAAGACTTTTTTTGATTTCGATTTTTTATTATTTCGTTTAACCTTTACCTTTCGAGGTTTAACAATCAACTGACGTTTTCCGATAGGATCACCGGGTTTAAATCCTCCACCAAACATTAATTTTCTGGTAACATTTACAAGCGTTTCTCTCGCACGCTGTTTTGCAAATCATTTAAAAGACGTCCACCCCCTTTAGAAAGTTCTCTGCCTACAATTGCTCCACTTCTCTTTAAAACAGGTAAAACCATCTTGAATAATACTTCAAGAAAAGATCCGATACCATAACCTCGTTGATAAATCGGTCCTGAATAAAAGTCATCTATTCCTGAGCCAGTCTGTGTATAGTATTGAATGAGAGCATTGTCTTTCATTTTCTTGGTTAAAGACTTTTAAAAATGAAGTTTAACGGGATAATAAATTTATTTAAAGCGAAAAAAAAGACTGCTCACATTGGCGCAGCCTGTAAAAAAACGATCTTTTCAACAACATATTACAATAAATAAAATTCATCTACTCTACTATTCCCTAATGTTTCCAGGATGCAAGGCGCATTGCCTCTCTGAATAACGATTGAAATCTTCTGTAATAAGAAGTCTTTCGAGCGTGATTCCCCTGAAGCTGCTCTCATTAATGACCCTAGTTTGCCTATGAATTTCTTCGTTTCTGGACCCATGCAACCTAAAGTTTCAAAAGCAATAGGAGTGAATAAATAATTTTCTTTTAAAGATATATAATGATTATGCTTATGTCTCTCCGCGTTGTCGACTATCGAACGCGCTTTCCTAGAAGATTCAGTGACGTATGATCGAGCTAACGTGTCTCGAATAGTCACATCCCAGAGAAGAGACTTTCCCTGACTCCACGGATTTAGGGTCATACCATCAGGTCGTTTGCCATCATCTCGAGAAATACCTGGTGGTTGTATTATATTTGGGAATCCTGCAGAAGAAAATGCATGAGAAATAATTTTATTGACTTCGTCGTGCCTAGAAATTATCCCTGCTTTTTTCTTGCAAGTCAAAGCATGCAAGCCGTCCTTTTTAACCATAAAGCCACAAATGCACTCATGTTCCTCACATAGTTGAGAGCCTAAACGAAGACCAACAGCAATTCTCGCGGAATTGTTAACTAATAGCAAACCTGTATTACTCGATGGGACCACCTGCAGCCACTTTGAAGATTTATTAGTAGATGACGCAAGTAGTCTTGCACGAGTCACAGGTTCACTAGAATCAAACATCCCAGAAAACTTGCTGTTGATCTTCGGAAGATCCCAATTTCTCTGTGCTTTTTTTTTGTTCGTCGTTTCCTGGAATAAAATCTTGAGGAATTTCCTCAATTAGCCCTAAAATATTATCATCAATTATTTGCAAATTAACAGATGACAAATAGGCAGGCAATGCCAAGTCCTCAACTTTCCGAATACCCAAACCCCCAAAAGATAAAGGAAGAGTAGCTTGGTCCCAAGAAGATTCAGACATTCTAACGTTTGTAATCGTTTCAATAGAAGAACGCAATAAGTAATTAAACCTACAACTACCTAAAGACTTCCTGAAAATACACAAGGCGGGGTGAACATCCATCAACTGTAAACGATCACACATTAGCTTGATCGTTTCAATTTTAGATGAAAACATTCTCTCTAAACCTGACTCAAAAATTGGTGAGCCCAATATCTCAAGAGAAAACTCATCAACTTTCTTAATCCCTGGTAATAATGCAGAGATCTCAGAGTACATGTGAGCCTCATTTTTGTCAGTAGCATTAACAAAAAAAACTTCGCATTTATTTTTATATAATGACAAACCTGACGAATAACAAAATTCTAACACTTTCCTAATATCCTCCAACCCCACTGACAGCCTATCACCCACACTACCATCATCTAAATACCAGCCATTCAGCCTAGACGAAAGGGAGTGCGTCATCCTCATAATACCGATACAAAAACCAGGAGGACCTAGTGGATCACCCTGTTGAAACCCTCTCTTCGAAAGCAAAGGCTCATCGAGAAAATAAAGATTCGAATTGAGCCTATATAACAGGTTTCAACTTCTCAACTAAGCTATCTCTTACATTATAACAGGCAATTTTGCCGGTCATGCGCCTCCAAACAATACCAACCGCTATCGGTCTCACATCATCCTCCCCTTTCATAAGTGCAGTCAATGAAGCTCAAAAAAAAAATTTAGAGACATCTTTTTGAACATTACCAAACTTAATGATGTCCACTAATGAGGCTATTGCCCGCAATAGACGATTTGCAGATTCACCACAAGTAAAAGAAGTCAAATCTTTTAAATGCCGAGGTCGCAAACCGCCTATGTCCCCGGAAGAACTCACTGGGAAACTCCTAATAGCTTTCACGACATCCTCAATTGCAGTAGCTGACAAACTACTTTCAATTTTTATCTCCTCAAAATCCCCGCCCCCCCCCCAATATCATCAGGGTGCTTGGCCTTCAACTTGGAAACAGCATAGAACTCTAACGGCACCTTTGATATCACCCTCACTGACTTTCCTAGTAGCTACTTTTATTACAACACTATCTCCATTAACAGATTTATTTAATGTAAATGGAATCCCTGCATCATCTAAAACTTTTGACAAAGTTTCATTAATATCACTACAATTCCTAAAATTCATAAACAAACTCAAATTAGATCTAATTACATTAATATCACCTTTCCCCTTAGATTTATTATTCAAAACGATGTATGGAAAAGCAAGTAGTCTCATCCATGAATTAACATCGTTTTTCTTTAATAAATGTTCAATTTCCCTACAAAGTTCCTGACAGACAGCAATCCTAACGGATTTCTGTATAATCCGAGTCAAAGGAACTGAAACTCTATTATATAATTAAATATAAATTTCAGATATACTTCTCTCATCTGTCAACCCACCCGAATCAGACAATTCGATGTTAGGTAAATCATTACTAGCATCATTAGCCCGCCTATGTGTACTCATATGAACATTCAATCCGCGAGTATTTTTGGCTAGAAAACCGCAAACATTACAAATTACCCTTCCACCAATAGACGTTTCTTCAAAATATGCGTCTATAAAGTTTAACGATCAACGTTCCGTATTGAAATGGCATTAATTTTCCTGCAACGTCTCTTATATCGATTCTGATGAATCAAAAGGCTTTTATTGAGGCTGAAAAAATTCAACGCTGAACGGCTTTGAAAAAGAAGTTTCTGCACCATCTGATGTATTAATTGTCCTCAATACTTTTGCCCATGTATCTCCAAATATTTGTGGTTCTACAATGTCACAATCATCAACATGTGTAGCTATTTCTGTCTTTGATATTTCATGATCGGGCCTATATCCCATTTGAAGAGCCAAACGTCCGTAGAATTTAAAAGATGTAATCAAAACACATCACCTTCACGAATATTGTGTCTTCTCGAAGATTTGTCAATTTCAAAGAAATTGGAAAGTTTAGTTTCTCTCATGATAGCATTGCTTACCGCTTGAATTATCTCTTTTACATTACTGTAGAATCCCGGTATAATTTTTAATGTCTTCCATGTCATTGAAGATTTTTTCGTTCCATTCGACTCGATAAATTCTCTTGTAGCAAAATGTGTTTTAATGTCAAATATATTTTCTTCCTCTTGAACCGTAAAAAACGAGTATGGGTATTGAATTTCGGCTAGTGCAACATACCAGTCTCCGATCAAATTGTAGCACCGTGGAGTTTGAACGGTAAAAGAACTGGTTTTGTTTTCCGAATAAATTTTCATAGAGCTGTTTGTCATTTAAAAGTCTTTCATTTTGAAGCGATTGCTAATGAATTAGCACAACAGTTGAATTTATCAGGATATCCTCGAAATTTCACGAAATACTGAACAGTTTTTCCGTCTCGACGCTGTTTTATAATTTTTTCAATGGCCCGTGCAGCGCGCTCATCATAAATTACTTTCTGAAGTTCAGGCTTGTAAAATGTACCTAAAATCTCCTCTCCCTTCAAATCTTCAATATAATAAACGATTGGTGTTCTCAACGCTATTGATTTAATTTTAAACACTTCTTCCGTAAAGTTTGGTGTAAATCCTTTGTCGAAAACTGTTTTGCTTTTTGTTATTCGAACATAATCTCCAGCGTTGAAATTAGGTTTCTTTTCTTTTTTCAACCATTTAACACGATCCAATTGAGACTCTCTAATATTTCTGTACACGTGTAACACATTTTTTTCGTTTACCTCACTAGGTGCCATTTTAATGCTTCTATGATAGCTGGAGACTGAGGGAATAGTCACTAATTCCTCATTTATGTATTTTATGTCTGGTCTAGCAACTTTTCCAATCATTAACTAAGATAACAACAATATTAAAACTATCATTTCTCAACTTCAAAGATTCGACCTCCAACAAACTAAAAAATTGAGTGACTGTTTACTTCTTTGTTGTTGCTATAACGCAAAATAAATTTAATAAACTAATATTCCTTTTACCTAAAGATCAAGTGATAGCCGGAATGATTACATGATTTAGTTATTTTTGAGAATTTTAAATTATCGCGGCAACCACTGGTTAAATGCATTAAACTCATTCGCCACATTTCATTGCCGCACATCAAAATTATATTCATTCACGACAAACATAAGAAGGAAAACGGGGACATATTTTCAGAAAAAAATGTCACAGTTGTGTTACAAGTCCGTAACGAAAATTGCAATAACTGATAACTTTGGAATTACAAAGAGTTATGTTATCAAACTTCTGGACTTTGAAGATAATGATTTGATGCATCGTTTAGACTATTTGTTGCAAACGAAATATTTTATCTTCACTATAAAAATACCTTCTGTAAATAGTGATTCCCGTGGAAAAACCGCGAGATTTAACATCTTCAGATAGTTCGTTTTTAATGAAAATACAAAAAAAAAAAATTGCAGTAAATAGGCTAAACGATGCATCAAATCATTATCTTCAAGGTCCCAAAGTTTGATAACATAACTCTTTGTAATTCCAAAGTTATTAGCAATTGAAGTTTTCGTTTCTAACTTAGGAATCTACAATTGTATAAACGTTGATTCTGCAACATGTCTCCGTTGTTCTTATGCATGCCGCCGTAAGTATATTGTGTGTATGAAAGTATGACACTTATTTGATGAGATTGATGTTAAACTAAAAGGTAATAACGATAATTTGAAGCTTTCAACTATATTTTCATTCATTTCGACCAGCAGTAGTGCATATTTATGTTTGTGTTATGATTGCGTTCTGCAATTAAAAGGGAGTTTCGTCACCTTTGCCTTTGTGAAAATAATATAAGATTACTTATACATTGTGGTAAGCGAGTAATAACCGTTCAACGCGCGAGAGATAGCGAGCAAGTGTGTGTAATATACACGCGAACGGTTATTCGAGTGTCCACAATGTATGAGTATATTATTTTACTTTAATAGCGACGATTCGTCGAACATTAAACACAAGTACTGATGGCCGAGCGAGCTAGGGCACGGTAGCGCTAATTTTTTGAGGTGAGGTGTCGGGGGTTCAATTCTGATTTTTTTTACCTTTTTTATGTTTGTTTCATGCACAAAATATTCAAATTATCAAAATGTTGCATCTAGATAGAAGAAAAAAAAATTTCGCGCATGCTTTAATCTACATGCACATTTCATATAAATATTTATATAAAACGCAACCGAAGATTATGTTACAATGAACAATGCGCATGTGCATTCGAAAACAAAATTTCGAATTAAACACACACACATGTGAGATTCCATTTACGCATATAGAAAACACATTTTATGAGAGTTTTCAATTGAATCACATTAGCTGCGATAATATATTTATTTATTATTTTAATTATTTATTTATTATGTATTTAATAAGATCATGTGGCGTAGTGGTTAGCATCGTTGATCGGAACGTTGAATCGAATTTGATGGAGCTTAGCGTTATTGCCCATGACGCTTTTCAACAAAACGCTCTAGACACATACATGGTCGATATCACCAAAGCTTTTGACAAGGTTGAAGCGAATAAGCTAATCCGTAAAATGGCCACATTCCGGCTATCGAATGCTGTTCTGCTTTGGTTTATATCGTACTTGACATCCAGAGTTCAGTACGTAATTATTGGAAAAGATAAATCAAAGACTTTCATTGTTCTTTCCGGTGTTGGCCAAGGATCCATTTTGGGCGTTTTCATGTTCCTAATGTTCTTTAACGACTCAGACGTGTGTATGACAGGTATCCATCGCCTCAATTTTGCCGATGACAAGAAAATCGCAGCAATTGTCAAGTCGAATGAAGATGCGCTAAACCTCCAAAATGCTATCAACATCTTCTACAAATGGTGTTGCGACAATGGCCTGGAAATCCACCGAACAAAGTCCAAAATCATTACGTACACACTGAAGACGAAGCCGATACTTTTTAATTACGCTTTGGATGGTGAAGCGATTCAGTGAACAGATAGCACATTTGATCTTGGGATTTTGATGAACAGTAAAATGAACTGTAATTCCCACTACGAATACGTGAGCAACAAATCCAAGTCTATTTTGAACTTCGTGAAACGCCAACGACGATATCTTGACAACGATGCTATCAAGATTGTTTACAAAGCCTTGGTCCGATCGAATTTGGAGTACGCGGCTTGTATCTGGTCACCACACTATATGACGCACCGAAGCACAATCGAAAGTACACAAAAACAATTTGTTATGTTCCTGAATGATGACTACCTCAACCGATCCGACAACAATTATGTACTTAGTCCTTACGTAGAAAGGTGTGCCAAGTTCGAGTTACACACTCTGATCCGGCGTAGAGTGAATGCATGCATTCTCTTCATTCACTCTCTTCTTATTGGCAAGATTAATTCACCGTCACTTCGTTCACTCATCACCTTCAATTCCAGACCATTAAGGAGCAATGGCATGATCTCTTTGAAAGCATGTAGGACAAGCCGGTCTCAATATTCGCCATTTAACAACGCTTGCCGGATGTTCAATGCTGTATCATACATTATCGACCCCACGCTACCACGTAACCAGTTTCGCAATGCCTTGAATCGAATTCTTGACTCTGATTTGAATCAATTTCTACAGCTGTGACATCCACTACTCTACTATAAATCTGTGATATCTTATTTTAATATTCTATTGTTATATATGATTTGACCAATTAACTTAGAATACTTTGACGGGCTCGAGTAACTCGAGTAACTCGAATGACTTGATTAATCAGAATTACTTTCTATTGACATTATGTGATATTTTAATTTCTTTTTTGCTCTATCTTAATTTTTATGTTGTTTGTGATACTTTAATTTATTTTTATGTTGTAGCTTTGTTTTTATATCTAATGTCTGTGAACTTACCTTCTTCACTACGATTTGTATAGTCCGCTTGT
This sequence comes from Pseudolycoriella hygida, assembly GCA_029228625.1. Lineage (NCBI taxonomy): Eukaryota > Metazoa > Arthropoda > Insecta > Diptera > Sciaridae > Pseudolycoriella > Pseudolycoriella hygida. The sequence goes on from CM055403.1 coordinate 92,005,557, forward strand.
ATTAAGAAGACTTAAAATGAAAATGAATGAATGAATGAATGATGAATGAACGCGGGGCTTTCTGTGTTCGATTCTCAAACGGACGGTTTTTTTTTAATTTAATATTTCTAGTCTAGCTGGTTATTTATCGCCCTAGACAGTGGAATTTATCCCTCTAGACGGATAAATACTGAGAATAATGCAATAAATTCTCATTTTCCGTCTCAAAAATTGGCATTTAATGTAAGGCGTATCGTCGCATATAAAGTAAATTTTTTTTTATTAATGCATCGTTCGTTCCAGGTACAAAGTATTAAAGTGGAAAAATGATCCAAGTCTTTTACATTCGACGGTAAAGATATTAGAAAGGTCTTCAACCGAGAATTTAATAGATGAATGAGGTGAAGTAACTTTTCCCGCAGTCTCCTGTTATTATACCCATCAACAATGTCATCTAAAACATCAATGTATCGAAGAAAATTTGTAAAAGATAAATATTTGTAAATTTTTCCTTTCAATGTTCGTATTGCTCGCTCTGCTATGCATGCTTTTGTTTCTGGATTATTTGTTACATTGAATTTGGTGTCGTTTAACTTCATAAACTCGCGAAATTTCTTCGAATCGAATTCACCTCCTTTGTCCGTTTGAAGACGTTCACATTTAGCATTTGAACGCTTAAAAATGTTTTTGAAAGCCGAAATTATAGCTTCGGTACTTTTTCTTTTCAACGATTCCACAAATATAAATCTGCTAAAGCAGTCAATCACTATCAACAGATATTTGAAACCATCATTAAAATTGCCATAATTTTGTGGAAATATTACCAAGTCTGCGTCGTATAGTTCGCCCATATTAGTAACAATATAGCAATTTCGTTGGAAACGAAGGCGTCCTGACTTGTGTCTAGTGTACGTACTGAGTAACCATTCGATAACCGTTTTCTTGGGAATTTTCTGATCAGTTGCTTTCCACAATTTATCAGCAGTAGAAAAAGACGCATAATGTTTTGGATCATAGTATATTTTTTTTCAATTTTTTACAATTGCTTGATTCATGATAACCTTTTCTTTTTATTATTGTTCCAATTCTCAAAGTAGTCAAAATCTTCGAATCTTTTTCGATTTAAATTTTGACGCAAAATTTTCTCTTTCGGTGTCGTACGAGGTAAATTACTTTTGAACTTTGGTCTTTTCGGAGATACAACTTCTGACTCTTTGTCTTGTATAGCAGAAAATAACCTTTTTCGCGGTGCAGGAAATGTTACTGATCGAACCTGTGCACCTCGATCGAAATTCTCCGAAACTTTGCTTTTTTTGATGGTAAAGCGATAGGTTCAATGCTTTGTGTTGATGAAAAGCGTCTTTTTACTCGTCGCGGCGGCATTGAAAACTCTACTGATTGAATCTTTGGCGTTGAAAAAGGTTCAAACCAACTAGGATCCCCACCATCAGCACCTAGATCTAAATCTGGTTTTGATGAGGTATCCATTCTGCTGTATTCATCCTCATCATTCATTATTACTGATTCGTTCGTTTCTGCATTCTCAGCCAAAAATCTAGGGTCATCAACTTTTGACGCGGGTCTAACATTCGTGGGTCCAGAATCTTTTGTTCGGTCACTTTGCCGATGTAAAAAGAGAAACCTTTTGAGCTCCTGATTGTAAATTTTAAGTTTAGATGACGAATCTAAATCTGTCCGCTATAAAATTTGATTCAATTCATTGCTAAGTTGCGAAACAGCCGATGTGCTCTGACCAAAATGTGATCTGCTAAACTCTGTAGAATTTGCAAGCGTCTTGATAGCTTGCGTCAATGAGTCAATGTTTTTGTTGTTGATATTTTTTGATGCAGCATCAGTACGGAGTGAATGAGTACTAGCGTCAACCAAAATCATTTTACGAGCATATTTCATTTTTTAGTCAAAAATTGAGCGACTCCAGCAGCAAGAATTGGTTCCAAAAGGTATGGTAAAAATGAACCGCCTGATTGCGATATTATTTTCCTTTTTTTTGTTAAGACAGCCTTTTGATTTTAAGATTTTTCGCAAAACAAATTTAAACCTTTTCAAATTTGTCTTTTTACTGTCAGTCAAATGAATATTTCCATGCAAAGTATTGAAGATACACTCGTCAATAGTTTTTATCAAGTCCAAACCGCAATTTAGTAGAATTATTTTTCGAAGTTTTGGTTTGGCAGATTGAAGAAGTTGTAGAAGACGAAGTTGTTTCTTCAACGATGCCATTCTCAAGAATAAAAAGTTTTGTAGGCATAGTTGAATTTATATGCGAAAAATTTTGGGAACATAAATTACATTCGAGGGAGTGTCATCGGGAAAGATGTTTGTTCGGTATCGTAGATGATCGGGTGTTGCTTGCGTTAGATCCATGACAAGGTACCCATACGGAATCTGTGTCGCATCCTCGAATATCTCACTGATGTATTTCGTATTTCCAGGACTAAGTTGACGTGCTAAAGAGTTTATTTGACCGCTGTCTCTGGGAGATTTGAACACAACAATAAAATGACAATTTAACGAAATATCTCGCATTTCTTTTCCTTTATGGAAAATATTTTGTGTGATGAAAATAGTCGAAAGACCCATATGATGACTATCTCGTGTAAAAATGTCACTTACACGATCATCACAGGCTGCCCTTGACATAAAATCATCCAAAACGATTATTCCGGGTCTCTTGTCTGCAAACATTTCCACATCAAGAATACAATCCAAAAATTTTACTGGAACTTTACATAATGACAGATCAGAATGATTCTGGTGCACAGTAAACAATTTCAAAGAAATTGGTGTCTGTAATGTCTTCTAAATATTTTAAAAATCGTGTAGTAAAAGTACTTTTTCCACAACTTGTAGGACCAGCAATCATTGCAGTAAAAGGATGTTTTCATTTGAGTTCCATATTCTCTACTAATTTGTATATTTTTTTCACAAACCCTATGCGCAGCGGCCGCGCCTGGGGGTTAGTGCCCTGTCAGTCTCTTGTTCTTAAGGGGAGAAAGGTGGGGAGGGGAGGGGGACATCAAAATAAAGAACAGTACAAACCCGCAGGGTTTGTACCGATTACTTTATTTTACATGCAACGTTACATACAAGTAACGCGTGTTTAAATCTCATAAGCGAAATATTTGACCTGAACAATCGTGTGTTTCGTGACGTGCAGAGGCGAAGAAGAAGAAGGAAAAGAAAAGAAAAAATCATGTCAGCTCATGAACATTTTCAGCAAATCAGACGAATGTTATATGAGTTGTTCAGCACAAGAATATGAACAAGGGAGAAAGAAATTGTGTATTCTTTCAATTTTTCTTTCACTGTGTAGGCGTCTCTCATGTACTCGTAGTAGGGGTGACTGAATTCACCTACAAATAGTGATGCATTTTACTTTGAATTCGTCAGATTTCCTAAATTTGTTCAGTGAATAGTTGCATTTTTAAAACAAAAAAATGGCACAAGAAATTGTTGAATTGGCAGAGTTGGCTCCTTTTGCTCTAAAAAGACCAGCATCAAAAGATATTGTGCTTGGAGAGAAAAAGTTTAAAGCAGAATCGACTCACAAGCTGTGGACTGTTGCGAAGTTAAAAGATCGACGGTTTGAATGTGAATGAAATAAACATTTAATGAAATAAAATATTAAACTCTATATAAGCCAAATGTTATGTCTACGTCGTTTCCAGTGGTGTCACGTTACATTAAGGCATTGCACATTATTTTATTATAACACCCTCCCTTAATGAATTTACCAAATTTAACATAATTTTGAATTTCATTACAAGCAGAATAAAAAATACCGAATATGGGAAAAAAAAAAAACAATAGTCCTTTTAAACACTTCCAAAGCAAGCATCACTTGTACACATAAAAAGTCTTGTGGACCCCTCATTGGATAGAGCACTTAAAAAGGACCAAACTCGAACACGACTTGGTCAATTCAGCGAAATTTCGTATCAAATAGTATTTGGCGTCATTACTTTGTCTTCATACCTAGAGACTTTGGATCAATATCGTGATTTTTATTAATGAAAAAGATTTTTTTTATAAAAATTTATATGAATATGTATATATATGTATATGTATGAATAAATATATAAAATGCATGTTTGTTTCTAATTTTGGTTAGTAGTATTTAAAGGCTGAAAAGATGGTGTCGTTTGTCTTCCCTGGTCATAAATATCTGGGCCCTGGAAACTGTTTGAGTTCCGGAGATCCGGTCGATTCTGACGACGCAATTGCTCAAGAACATGATAAGGCTAACGAAAAGGCAGAATGTAAATCATTTGCATTTTGCATTTATGACTGATTGTATACGCCAGAAAAACTGGCATTCGGCATTCGGCGCTATTTTTTTGTGTTTTAAAACTTGTACGGAAATACTTTTTAAAATGATTTTCTACCCAAGATTCAAGGCAAGAGCTGAAAACTGGCATTCGGCATTCGGCGCTATTTTTTTGTGTTTTAAAACTTGTACGGAAATACTTTTTAAAATGATTTTCTACCCAAGATTCAAGGCAAGAGCTGAAAATTAAAATTTTAAATAAAAAGCAAAATTTTTTTTAAAGAAAATGTTTCTTTTATTCTTCATCAAAATCTTAAAATTAGATACAATATTTCTTAATATCCAAATGGTAGAGTAGCGAAATTGTCTAGTAATTGTCTTTTAGAATAATTGAATTGATAAGTCTTTTTTCCACGAGTAGTATAAACATCTGCTCTATTTGCTCTTCTGATGCTATTGTTATACAGAATAATCGGAGTTTGATCTTCACCTAGAATCATTGCTTTCATAGCATCAAAATTGACGAGTTTGGAATTTTCAAAATTCAAGGAAATCCCTTTGACTGTCACTTTACATATGATTTCGTTGGTTGAGGATACAAAAATGTTTATCGCATAATTTTTCGGCCCACCCGAATGATGTAAGCCCCAGGACCGTATCCTTCCAACTCGTCTTTCATTTGGCCAAGAAAATCACCAACATCAGGCATTACATCCCCCTTTTTTACTATAAAAAGGATACTATCTGTGTCAAAATAAAATACCCTTTCTGATCCTAATAAGTCCAAATATTTATAAAGTTCCATTCGCGCAAATGCTGTGGTAAAAGCGGCAATTACTACATTTGTAGAATTATTCATCTCACGAGCATCCTCTTTTTCTCTATAATTCAGCAATAAACAATCATCATTTATGGGTACAATGCTTTCAATGTTGATCCGTGGGTCTAGAATTTTTTCCCTCATTTGAATACCATTTTTAATAACTGCAGTCTTGGTAAGACCTGGTCGCATACCAAACCGTCCCCAAAATGAATTTAACATAATAGACATTGACCTCAAAGAGGAGTTAAATTTTATTTTCGACTCGTCCAATAAAATACCCTCTCGATCAAAAAATTCTTCTATGTAGGCCTTTTTATCTTCATCATTTTTACATCGTTTTGGCCATCCGCTAGCTTCGGCTTTAATTTTCAAAAAAGAATCTATGTATTCAGAGAAAAACCCCCTTGACGCGTTACTGAATCGTATTGTGTAACTTTATATTCCCATATCTCGTGAATATCAACTATCTGATAACCCTTGGACAGCGCTAATTTCAACTCGTCAATGACACAGGTTCCGGTAAACATACGATCATGATCTGAATGTTTGCACGGAGTCTCAGTAAGATTTTTAGCGCACGTTAGGCATAGGAAAAATAACAATTTTTGATGAAGACGATAATTTAGTACCGGAAACCAAAGTCCTCTTGGTGGTAATACCGTGACTTTCATTAATCCTGACATGTTTTGCCATGAAAGTAGGAAAACTTGAATCTTTGGATGCGAGATCGGACATTTAGAAGTTTTGTTGATGTATGGATACAAAGAGTTTACGTCGTAATAGTGCATCTTTGTGTTTACATCAGACTTGAAGTATAAATTATTTGCATTAGTTCGACCCCCATAGAATGCATCCCTAGGATTTAATGGAACATCTTTTTCTACAAGTATGTCTAAAAATTCATTTAATGCAGGACTAGTCTTCATTTCTTTCAAGAAATCACATTCTCTCATCACTACGAGGTTAAATCCAGCATCACGAATTTTTCTATGTTTTGCTATAGTTTCATCCCTTCGCCTTTGTTGTTGGTCAATTTTTTTGTCTGTTGAACCATTTCGATATGATGGAGAACATGACAGCCGTGATAATAGCACCCGGTTAATTCGAAGCATGTGTTTGTTGGCGCATGATAACCATCTACACGACCGAAAAGAGGGTGATAAAATTCTTTTATTGCATAGGAGATAGCAAATCTCACATTAAACGCAATATTTTGAGGCGATAAACGTTACTTTATTGTCAGTACTTATCTGTCTAGAGGGATAAATTCCTCTGTCTAGAGGGATAAATTCTTCTGTCTAGAGGGATAAATCCGATTTTCTCTTTTATGATTTGACAGGCACGACATACAATAGTTTCAATGGCAACGTTTAATGTCAAAATAGAACGCGATGTTTTTCAATTTTTTCAAATCAGGAAGAATTCAAGAAATGTGATCAAAGTTAAAAGTTTTCATCTATGTATTTTCGAATGTTTCATATTGTATGATATTTAGTTGATTGGAGAGTGGAGACGTGGTTAAGTGAATTTTAAAATTTTATTTGCTGAGCTTTCGACAAACAGTTTTTGTATTTTATTTGAATGAATGAATATTACTTCGCTTGTCGCTAAATTCTCAATGATTCGAAAATAAAACCTGATTATGCGACCTTTTTATAATGTTTTCATAGCAAATTTTTAGTAAGTAAATCTCCTATCATTATTTAAAGCGAGATTGCACTCCTATCTTGTAAGCAAATTTACTGGAGAAACTGATGGGGGCCACCTCGTATGCACTATTTCGTTACTGAAACAGCTTCTATAATTGAGAGAGACCTCTGTCACAGTTGATTTCAATAGCTTTGTTGAATGTTCGGGAGTAAGTTTGAATCGCGCTGTGAGAATATTCGCTATGGAAATGATTTAAATCGAACTTACTTTGGATAGATGGTGAATTCTGAATTAAAAATGGAAATCTGCTAACATTTATCGCTTGCTTTCATTAATTTTTAGTTGAAATGAAGTACAATAAAGTTTCAATCGTTGTGAAAGCACTACCAGTCCACTCTGCCGTAATTTGCATAAGAAACTTAGTGATGACATTTTGAGAGAGAATTTCATATATTTTCTCTCTCAAAATGACGTCACTAAGTTTCTTATGCAAATTACGGCAGCACTATTGTCCACTTGAGAGAAAGAAATTTGAAGTGAAGTTTTACTTTATACAATTCTAAAGAGAGTATACAAGGGAAAAAGCAAAGGATGTTGAATCCCTTCTATTCCTGTTAGTTTCAAGATTTTTTATTATGGTTTATTGTTCTTTGAACAGTACAAAGCAGAACAGAACAAAAAGAGATCGTTGTTACTGATACGACTAAAAGTAAAGTTTTCCCACATTCATTAGTAACTTGGTTTGTTGAGGTAAAACAATACAAATAAAAAATTTTTCTCATATAGATTGATGAGATTGACTGAGACGACAACTGCGATGAATGAACAATAAATAACACACTATTAGAAAAGCAAAAGGCGTGCTAAATCATGATCATAATATTGGGTGCGTTCAATGTCCGACTTACTATCTTCTATGCAATAAAAAAATGTCTTGCCACACGTGGATTCCCTCATTTATTGTTCTCGTGTGTATTAAACTAACTCGCTGACGCTCGTTGTCGTTTAATGCCCACTTGAACAATAAAATTCGGGTTATCCACGTATGGCAATAATGTTATATTCCTCTTCCAGCATGCTGAATTTGAATATCACGATCGAATTCAACCATTTAAGGGCTATGTGAGATTGATTTTCTGAGAGGCGATAGCCCTTCGGTGGAAACAAACCTATCGTATCTTCTTTCAAGTATTTTGACCGAAATACCTTGTTACATGAGCCGGGGATCGAACAAGAGTCTAAAAATGCTCAATTCCATTTTCGTTCCAAAAAGCCTCTCTAAAAATTGCACAGGCTTTACGTAAAATGTCTACATCCAAACGACAATACGCAAAAATTTCTTTTTCATTGTCGAAAATATATTCGGGAGGATGTGACTCATACCACCTGGCAAATGAAATTCGGTACTTGACATCCATCTCATCATACCCATAATATTGTTTTGCGGGTAAAGGCCCTATATAATTTCTGTCTTGAGGTAAATTAAAGAAATGAGGATAGAATCCCTTGCTTCCTTCGAAACCACACAGTTCGAGAAGTTTTGAAAGGCCTACCTGAAAATAATTTATAGAATCAATGAATCTAACACGTCCTAGGCTAATTTGTGTTATTTTGGTTCCATTCATTATTAATCCGGGTGATGTAAATCGATCACTTTCAAATATGTATTTGAGAATGAATTGACCATCAAAACCCTTCAAGTTATGTGCAATTACAGTAATGAAATCGTACTTTGGTACTCTTTTATTTTTCCCATTAACTTGAATAACTTTTTTTTCATTTTCCTTAGAAATTATATAATTCATAAATTGTGCAATACAATTTTCTGAATTAAATATATTTTTCATAACTTCACCACAAATGTGACACGGTTTGGAAATGTCATCTTCACTATTGTAACAAATAGTACAAAGTTGCTGACTCACGCACAGATTTGGAGTGTGCTTACACTTAGTATTATCGCCATTAAGCGAACTATTCTGCTGTGTTTCCAAGTCGAAAAAAATGTCTAAAAATAAAGTATTGTCCGAACGTTTGGTTGTTATTTAGGCATATGACACTTGTGGTCATGTTTGTCTACTAATTTGTTACATGTACGACACATTTTTTTGCCACATTTATGTTTCTTACTATACGAGGAGAAGCATTTAGAACAATTTTTTTTTATTTTGCAAAGAGACTTTGATCGAAGATTTTTGTGATTTTTAAAGCATGCTTGAAGAGACCGCATTGCATAGTAATGATTTTCATGCAACATTATGTTCAGCCTTTGATTACCAGAGTACGTTTTGTCATAAAAGACTGGATGCTTTGAATCACAACCATAAACGATTAAATTTTTCAACATCGTCGAGTGAGCATCCATTTGAACAAATAACAAGCATCGCTTTCCTACAAAGATTATCAACTTCTATTTTTAAGCATTTAAACCTTGTTAAGAATTTCTTGTAGTGAAATGCTTTTCGTGTTTGCTTTGGCTGAACTGAATATTCGGCGTAAGCTTTATCAATCACAAGTGCAACGGGAAGGCACCATCCGTTTGAGAAATATTTTTGATGTTTTTTGGGCAGTTTAGGAATCATAAAACTGGCCTTTTTTAAAATGAAATCAGAATTGGTCTGACCAAAATCACGAGTTATTCTACCTGAACCTAGAGGCATTTTAATATGATCAAAAATAACTTCTAAGAACCCGTTTAAGAAAAATTCTTTATTACTATTGTAGACTTGCATTATTCTTGCGAATAGCAAGTCGGGTTCTAATTGATCGGCTCTAATAAGACTCATGTAAGTTGGATTACTATCAGAACGATTATTTCTAAAAGATAGAGATACTCTATCAGGAGTACTTACTTTAATGCTACTATTATTCTTAAATTGATTAATTATACCTGTTAAGATGCCGCGAATCCATATTTCAGGAACAAAACCAGCCTTTGGTTTGAAGATCTCGACCAGATATCTTGTACCAAACATATTGAATTTTTTGAATTCTCGCCGCTCCTCTGCGATGACGTTGAAAAGTGGTGCCTGCTTCATTGGAAACTTCACCTGACGGCGTTGCTCCTCCACCTGTCTGCTCGGATCTTGCTTCAGTTTGATCGGACCCTGAAACGTTCTGGTCAGTTCGTACATCTGTGTGTTCATCAACTATTTCGTTGTTGTCTGCATTCTGCGCTAAATATTCACCAAGCTCGTCGAGTAGCTTCATAGCCTCAGTCGAATATTCTGTTTAGCGTTTCCTATCAAATCTTCAATGTCATTGAGTAGATCCATTTCTACATCCATATTTTCCGGTTGATCAATTTCTGAGGCGTCTTTTTTCAAATTATCAATGACTTCCATTTCTACATCCATATTTTCCGGTTGATTAAATTCTGAGGCGTCTCTTTTCAAATCTTCCATGACTTCCATTTCTTCATCAGAAATAGATTCGATGAGTTTACTTTTGATGTCAGCAATGGCTTCGGATTCATTGATCAAGTTTGTTGGATGATCAACTCCAGCATTATTTATAACGTCTTCAATGTCCATAACACGTTCCACTCTATCAAGAGCCTCACATAGCATCTCAGCGTCACCACTCAGCAAATCAGCTCTTTCCACAGCTTCACTCAGGATTTAATCATCAACATCAGATGTTGTCCACTTTTCCCTTTTTTATTTGTTCCGTTCACGTTGCCTTATTAGCTGTAAGATCTTATGTCTCTACCGGAGTAAAAAAAAACAACTAGCTCAGTTCAATGCTATGACAAGAACTTTATTACACGTATGCACTTGACGGTGACTCTAGCAAGACTAAAACTGGTATGCAAAGAGCATATCACACAAAGGACATGTAACAGTAGATTTGATGCAGGGTTAGACAAACTACAAAACTCAACATTAGCAAAATATTTTCTTGACGTATTTTCACACAAAATCACTCTTTATAGGCTTCAGAAATTTGTACGCAAAACATTTCTTGTCGTATTTTGGAACAATATTTTTACAAAACAACTCTTTGAAGGTTGTAGAAAAACTATGCTCAAAACCTTTATTGTTCTATTTATATTTGCTAAAAAGGAATGTTTACACCCTTCGAGTCAAATTTTTCAAATATTTCATTTGAGAAACAAGAAGAAGCAACGTATTAACGAAGAGATAAAATTTTCAAAATGATAAAAAATCTATTAGGGTCAAAATTAAAAAGGGCTTGGTAACATTTCTAAAAATATGCATAAAATTAGCATAAAGAATAAGTATTTTTTATCAATGCACTAAAAATTCCCATATAGATAATAGATATTTCCAGCAATAAAAATTCCAATAGAAAAAAGGGCCATTTACCTGAAATTTGCTTCAAAAAAGTGTAGCTAAAGAACGTTTCCTTAGAATGGACTCATTGAACGAAACCCTTTTTGACATTTGTCAAAACAAACCATGATTTCGTCATTTCAGTTTTGTTTACAGTAATTTTGTGCATATGAATGAAACATATTTACTTTATGTGTTTTCAAAGGTATGCGCATCGATGCAAATGTTTTCAGCTAAGAAATTCTTTTGAGAAAAAGGTAAGTATTTGCGTAAAGGTAAAATTGAAAATGGAAAATATGATAACATTTTCTATCTATTCATCTAAATACAAAAGATAAGGGAACAACGAAAATTTTTTCAGATTCGAGGGTCACCATTTAAGTCTTGAGAATCGGCCAAACTAGCCAAATAATGCTAGAGAATCAAACGGATATGAAAAATTTGACATTTTTCATGATATGTTTTTTTTTATTTATTTATTCTTCCTTCTCAAAGAGATGCTTTGATTCGCATTTTACAGAGTTATTTCTTTATGTGAATGAACTAGGCACATCTTTTGGTATCAGATTATGGTTGTACGGCGGATGGTACATCAATCCATCGGTTTGGTTACCTAGAAATACCATTATTTCAACTGAATGTCAAAAAGCTCCCTTTTTCTAGGAGCATGTTAATGAAGAGCTTTTAATGGAATTTGTCTTTTCGACAAACAGAATTGATGGTTATACGATCGTCATTTGAGCATGTAGTCCAATGGCGTTTAGTACTTTTTTTTTGCATGTTAAAACTTTATTGAAATCAGTTTGATTACAGTTTATGTGTGTGTAAGATAGAAACAACTTTAAGTGGTCAGCTAGGGTGCAGCTTTTCAAACTTTAAAAACATCTTCGTTTTGTACATACGTACATCAAAAATTTAGTAAAGAAAATGCATCGATCATGCATAGGCAGAAGAAAGTTTTTTGAAAAGGAATAAAAACTTCCAATGATTGAACTTAAAAACTAGGACTTTTTACATTTTTTAATTTTTTTGCTTAATCACCCGCTGGATTTATGCCGAGCAATTATAAATCCATTTGGTTGTAATCTGGAACATCACAATTAGCTGGTCTTGTTTGCTTTGACACAGGCTTAGACCGTGGAGTAAATCCTGCATAATTGAACCAATATCCTCGATCTGGAATTTTTCTTGATTGGCGCTGTTAACACTTTCTTTCTCAGTTGTATTAGGGTTGCGTTTGAAGACGTTTGACCAGTCTATGGTGCTTGCTGGGTTCTGTGTTGGCGTTCTCTTGAAAGCAGATGATTTTTCCTCTAGAATTGGAAAGTTTGTAAGGTTTTTGACCAGTACATTTGATGGTTTAGCATAAGGCCTAGTATTGTGTGACGATGCGAATTTTTTTCTCATAAGAATGAACTCTTTGCGCTTAGGGCACTCAGAAGAAGTTGATTCATGATCTCCTTTACAGTTGATACATTTTTTAATTGGGCTGTTACACTGGTCTGTATGGTGGTCGAGTTGCGCATTTAACGTTAAGATTGCAGTTCCTCATTCCATGACCGTAGAGCTGCCATCGTCTGCACTGCGTGACGTTATTTGAGTTTCTTTGAAAAGGGCGCCAGTTTGGAATGGTGTAATCGATTCTAACCTTGTTGAGGTTATCTATTTTAACTGAACGTGGTTTGAAAGAAACGATATACGATCCTTCAGCGTCGAATTTCTTGCTCTTCGGTGGAATTTCTCTTACGTCCACTGGTTCGATCTGGTAGATTTTGAGTGATTCAATAATGTTTTGGGTAGTAGTTTTCGTGATACCACTCAATACGAATTTAACATATTTTTCCGGATTTACGTCATGTCATGGGAAAAGAATTCAATGGAGTTTTCACATAATAAATTTTTAAAATTGTCATACACCTCTCTGTTGTTTAACTGTATTTTGGTACCAGTAGACATATATTGATCGAGTACTCTACATTCGTATACGTTTCACGTAACAATTTCACGGCACTGTTAAAATTCAATGCACCTACAATTGTAATCGGAGGCAATTTAGTATTTTTCCGTTGGCTCTGCTGTTTTGATTCGGAACTTTCTGGTTGTTTTGATTTGTTTGCTAACGTGTCAAATGAGTTTTTAGTCGGAACACTAAAGTACTGTTGGAAGAGACATTATCTTTGGATTTATCTTGCTGATTTCCGTTGCCCATGTTGGGAATTGATTTATTATTGCAAGTTTCGTCGAAATTCGTTTTAAAAAATAGCAATGAGTCTATTTCACTATACTCTTGATATATTTTTGGTCTCTTGTCATTTGTCCCCGGTGGGTGGTGGAGGACTGATGTCTAATTGATTAGTTTGTCTTTTAGCATTTTCACTGTTCTTTGAGTTGCTGGACTCAGCAACACTTTGATTTTGGTTCTTATTATCCACTGTATTATTTTCAGTAATTTAATTTAAACTTGAAACTGGCTCGTAAACAAAATTGTAAAAGAAGAACGCTGTGTGTTGCACTATTGTTGTAGAGGCAAATTAAACATCGACCGTGCTGGACAAAGGTGTAACTGTAATTTCCTTCGAAATGATTTTTATCTTAAAACCTATGTTAGGTTCACCTCTCTCTCGATCGTTCTTATAGAATATCTATGGTTTACTTCAGGCTCCTACGCACATGTTCACGATTCTTTTTCAAGTAAGATGTGATATGAACTTTTAGAAGCCCTATGGCCATCTTTGTCCAATGCTTTAGTGCTACAATCGAGCCAGCCTCCTTTTCAGCGGTTGTGAGGTTATGTGCTTTTCAACAAGACCATATTTTTTTCGTAGCTAGATGTTCATCTTAAATCGAATCGATGCTGGTCCAAATAATGTCAAAAGATGCCCCAATTTTTCGGTAGGTCCTATAACAATTTTTCTTCATCCGTTCACACACAGCAGCATTGCTAAGTGGTAGAGCAGAAAATTTAAGATGACCTTTACGAAACTCGCCGTTGAGAGATGTACGGTATGGATTTAAGCATGCGAACTAGTCAAGGACGGTGGTACTGGATGGTACTTAATCGCCAAAAGTTAATATAGGTTGACATGTACATGTACATGTACATGTACATTGAGTTACACCAAGGCGAACATCATAAAAATTCACTGAACGGAAATTTTAACGACTAAAAATTATTTTCAGTGTTGAGGAACCTTTTAAAAAATTTTTACTAACAAAAATTGCAGACGTAATAAAAAACGTTGTTCGCAAACATACCATGAAAAATGTCAAATTTTTCATATCTGTTTGATTCTCTAGCATTCTTTGGCTAGTTTGGCCGAAACTCTTTTGGGTAATAAAAAAGGTTTGTATTTAGCGAACGGAAAAAATTCTCACATCCGTAAAACACACCAATAAAACTATTAGGGTCAAAATAAAAAAGGCGCTGATAACTTTCCCAAAAATATGCATAAAATAAAGAATAAGTATTTCTCATCAATGCACTAAAAATTCCAATATAGATAAGAGATATTTCCTACAATAAAAATATCAATACCATAAAGGGTCATTTACCTGAAATTTTCTTCTAAAAAAGTGCTTCTAAAAAGTGCTTTTAAAAAAGTGCTTCTAAAAAAAGTTCTTCTAGACCCCTTCGAAAAGAGTTCTTATGCGTTTACCACGACGTTTGTAACCACACCAATTTCGACCGGGGAGTAGGGGGGGGGGGAGCATCGATCACGGCATTAGACAAAAAATGGTTTTTTGCCATGTTGTTTAAAAAATTGAGATGACTATTTTTGTCTGTTTGAGGGTCAATTTTGCACTTTCGGAAGGCCTTTTTTACACCGTTTCTTCGGACGGGTTTTTCAATATTGCCCTCTCGGCAATTTCAAATACAATTTAATGTGGACGAAAGGCAATATTTACTTTAATACGTTCGAGTAGCCTTTTCGTAACATCAACTCTGTTTGCCACATCTATTCTGATACGGACGGGCCCCTTGCATATGTTTTGCTAATGAAATGAAAATTGTTAGGTGTTCAAATTGATGTTTTCATTTTAAAGTTTTTGGAATATCAATTTCATCAAGTATCAATTTCATTATTTTCCGCTTGGGCAAAATCGTGCAAGTTAATTATCAGGGCCAAATGCAACAGAAAATTCTTTTCACAAATTCAGGACCATTACCCTATTACTTATCCACCAAAGTTATGGGTAATTCTGTTGTAATCGCTGGGCAGTGAACGCAAATTTTTCAATAAACGTTACTACCAAAATTTGAAATAGCTTCAGTTCAGTTGATATTACATACTGAAATAGAACAATCTTTTTTTGTGGTACTACAGCATCGAAAAAATTGTCACGAGTTCTCTACACGACCTCTGCCATTCGTGAAGGATATTGTGGTACCCATCCGTCATAACACTAAACAATGTTATACCAGCAGTTGACATTAATAAAAATTGTATTCAATAATAATAATAATAGTATGAAATATCAAATATAAATTGAAATGTAAATCACAACAAAAACCCTTTTTAAAAGGGTAACGTGACGCAAGTCCTCGTCCCTTCTTCCAAAACAACTGATATCAATTTGGGTGACGCTTGCAGCTTCGGAACGCAAAAAAATTCTTTTGAAATATTTTCACTTTTGATTAAAAAAATGCGTCACAAATGCCGGATCCCCCAGTGTTATAGTTTTTGACGAAAGGGCGTAAAAATTCCAAGCGCTGGGGCGCCAAAATTCCAAGCGTTGGGACGCCAAAACTTCAAGCGCTCTGGCGTCAAAATTTGTAGCGCCAAAGAAATATTTTCAGAGTGAGGTGTCATCTGCACCAGATGATGACAGAAGGCTGCATTGTGTGAAGAAGTAAATCAAGAAAAAGTTGAAGATGTTTTAATATATTATGGCAAGACAATTTTCATTTGAGAAACAAAACAAATTCCAAATCAAGTTATCTAGGAGGGTGCTGAGCATCCCGTGAAGTTATCATAGTACACCGTGGATAAAAATTTATACCTCGATAACCTAGAACCATATTCGGCGCCTCTAAACGATGTTAACAACAACTCGATAGCGTAGTGGTGCTTGCTACTATGAGATCGAGTTGCCAGTGCGTTGGTTCGAAACTCAGCCTCAGACAGATTTGTTCCGATTGTTAGATTTGTAAACAAAAACAAAGCTAATTGAATCGGTTCAAGTCATGTGAAGTTGAGTGTAGCCAGGGCCGGACTGGCTACCAAAAGGCGCATCGGGCGATGAGACTAAAAGGCGCCGAAATTGAGATTAAAGGCGCAAGTATCGGGCACACACCCGAAGTGCGTATTAAAAGGTGCATGTGGTCACCCAAAAAAATAGTCATGTCGAGCTTTCATAATTTACTTCATTTAAATTTTTCTTTAAATTTGACGTTGTGACAGTCTTTTATCATAACTCCGTTTTAGTTAGACATTACACAGTTACATTTTTTAAGCGCCATAGATTTGATTATTAGCCTGAATACAATTTCTGCAAAGACGCGAGCGGAGCGAGCGAAATTTTTTTGAACGTTCTTCATAAATTTTTAGTTTTTGGTCTCCTTACATTTCATTTTCGTATTTCACTTCGCATATATTAACGTCTATTTCAGCGAAATTTTTAAGCTGAAAATCTCTGTATGTAAGATTATTAATACAATAATTGAATGACTATAGCGCCGCAGGCGAAAATTTTTAAAATTAGAGCATAGACATTGGTTTTTTCTTCATTTGCGGGCTGTAATGAAATGTATCGGCAAGGAAGAAATTCATCTAGTTTATCAACGACACAAGTAACATCTCTTGCAATATTTGAATATTCGTCAAAATTCAAGAATTGACGTTGGTTCCGATTTATAACACAGTTTTTTAAAAGGGCGCTTGACCGTGTGTGGGGCGCCAAGACCGTGGGGCGCTTCGGGCATCGCCCGATCGCCCAGTATGGCCAGTCCGGGCCTGAGTGTAGCGCCATCGTACGGCTTACCGGTGGAAAGCATTGTTGGGAGGTGCCGGTATTCTACTCCTACTAGTTTCGTTTCTAGTACATCTCATAGATGGCACTGGGTTTGTCGCACAGCTTACCACTGGCACAGTAAAAACTTCCGGTAATGAAAGGATCTCAAATAGTAGAACCACAAAAAGTAGCGAAACTAGTAAATAATGATCTAGCCCCTAACCCTTCATGGGTTGTTAAGGCAGATTGTTATTATTATTATTATTAAACGATGTTAACAATTTAGTTCAGAATTTTTGACTGTAGATCTACTTAATACGTCACTCGGAAATGAATTACATGCCTACTACCTCGTACGTAAATTACTGTACATGTTTCTGCTCGGTAAATGCGTCATTACCTCGTCGCAAGCGACTCGGAAAACGCATTTACCAAGCAACATGTACAATAGTACAATATTGTACGTAAGTGCTCGCAAGTCGTTGTTTTGACTCGTAGGTTTACAGCATTCGCCCTCGGTTCATGCAGCAACCTTCCTACGAGTCAAAACAATAATTTGGAAGCACATACGTAATGTACTAATAAACTCTACTTTTAATTAATAAATCTTATTTGATGTCAGCACCCCCCAGATATGGCAATGGGTCCAAGGTTAAAATTTAGTGAAACAGACAAAAATTCTTGTTTAAATTGATTTGATTGTTAGTCACCTTTACTTTTTGTAGTCGTCTTTTTATTAAATATTGTTTAGAATAAAAATTTGTTCACGGGTGACCAAAATAATATTAAAATCAAATCTTTGTTTCATGTCGGGTAAAATTTCGTGAATTAAATCGATCGCCTGGATCAAAAATGGAGTGTTCGAAGACTTTTTTGAGGCTCTGTAATTTTGGAAAGTTTTCTTTTTCTTCATCTGTATATATTTTTTTCATTTTGTGTTCGGAGAAATTTTTAATCCGCAGGTGGGCAAAATGGGCAGGTGGTGTGGTATTTCCCATATTTTCCCACCTGCGATGTTCCTTATTTTAGTCCCTGCACGAGATGGTAGTGTAGGGTTTACATGATTTACAGCAAGGTTGAATAATCTACAAGCAAAATTGAAGAGTGAAAATATTAAGTATTCGTGTACACTGCTTGTTATTCGGATTAGTGAAGTTTTTCTCAAAATGCGTGTGCCATCGTTCAATACAATCTTGCTTCTAATGAGCTGAGAATTGATTTTACCAGTAAAAACGTCATGAATGAAGAAGACTGCTGAATTGGTTCGACGTCTAAGTAAAGCTTTTAGGTTGAGTTCGGCACATCTGTCAGCATATAGACGAAGGCGTTAGTCTGTATCTTCCTCATTAACATAACGATTACGGATAGCGCATAGGACGAACTGAACACTTTCAAGTGACTGTATGTGAACTGCATGGTGTGGTGACCAGATTGTACAAGCGAATTCAAGATGCAAGCGGACTATGGCTGAGTAAAACATGCTTGCTGCATTGACATCAAATCGACCATAGCATTGGCGCTTTACAAAGGAAGGCATTTTTAATAACACAAATTTAAAGCCTTATGCTACCATGATTTTTTCGTGAGTTTAATTTAAGGACTTAAGTCCAAATAACGTTGAAGTTGAGACAACAATTTTCATTTTATTTGTAGCCCTGATGATGGGACTTAGTTCCCGAAATATCGGCGAATAAACAAATGTAACTAAAGTGAAAAAATCAAATTTGTTTCAATCAATCCAAGCGATACAATCATAATAAATTTGGACCTTGAAACAGCAACACAGCAATTACAAGAATAAGTTAGGTTTAAGTTTTAATTAAAAGTTGAGGAAACTCACGACGACACCGCAAAAGTTAATCAGCGCTTAAAAGTTAATTTCTTAACTTTTTTACATTCCAAATAACTTTGTCAAAAGCATTGAAAAACCTATTTTTTTGATAATTTTTAGCTGAAAATTATCATTCGACCCAAACATTATTAATGAAATCCGAAGATCGGATGTTCGCCAAGCGATTGGCAGATAGTTGGAAAAAATTGCTCATGATTCTGAACCACATTTGATCAACAAACTGCTTTGAGGGATTTAACCTAAAAATCTATGAATTCATGTTTGTCTTTGAATTGTGCCTAAGAAACACATTCAATTTTTTCCAGCTATCTGTCAATCGCTTCGCAAGCATCAGATCTATGGATTTCATTAATAATATTTGGACCCAATGCTAATTTTCAGCTAAAAATTATAAAAAAAAGGTTTTCACAGAGTGGTTGGGAATGTCAAAAAGTTAAGAAAGTAACATTTAAGCACCGAATAACTTTTAGAGTCGTCGTCGTGAGTTTCCTCATTGATTGCTTTTTCAATTTTTTCTTACAATCTAATGGGGAATTGACATATCCGATTAAATTCCAAAATTTAAATAAATGATAACTACTCTGAAATACCAGGCCGCTGCGCTTTGACATGAAGAAATTTCGTCATATTCGTCTGTAAATTTATCTCAGCATTTGTAATATTTAATAATTTGTAATAAACGTTTTACAGTTCTGAAATAAATACATTAAATAAAATCTCTTTTTCGCATATGGCTAATTTATTTGCGCGAACTTAGCTGTACGTGTCGAGTAAGACGCGAAGAGTGGATATTTTGGTCGGACCAAAATCTCACTCGACACGTACAGCTAAGTTCTCGTTAATCAATCAGCCATACGCGAAAAGTGGATATTTTGATGGGACCAAAATCTCACTCAACACGTAGGGTTAAGTTCCGGTAAATAATGATGAACTAGTGGATGAACAGGAATAGATGAAAGAATAAACTTTCGCTAATTCGCAACACCAACGTACGATGTAACCAAATTAACACTAATGGCCAACCAATTCTTGGAGCGACTCAACCAAATGACTAGTAGTACGTTACTGTGACTCACATGTGATCGACTTTCCGGAACTCAACTCAATTGGACTCTATAGAACTCGTTACCTTAATTTTTCGCTACATTCATGTATGTTACGTTCAACTAAGACATTTTTCAGAAATAAAACAATTTACCCCAATAATCCACAAATTGTACACAAACTAATGTAAATTTATGCAAAACCAAGATAAAACGTCGTATGTCTGAAAAAAGTTTTCTACGTGGTGATCCTACAAACCTTTGCTGAACTCATGCTCATTAAAGTCTAACCACACCACCTACAACGAAGAACAACCAACCGCATTGCTTATATGCCAACAAATTCAAAGTTTCAGTCAAACTGTTCTCCTACCAACTAAAACTAAAATTCTTTGTCAAATCTAACCACCCATTCCTATCCTATCGCCGGACACACGATTCTCAAGAAATATTTACCAAACCTAGGAAGATCCCCAAACCGGACAACTCGAAATGTTTACACCACCCACGCAATTTAAGTCTAAACAATTAATTTACTGGGGAGATGTTGTCTCTAACTAGCAGGCACCAGCAACTTTAATGTTGTAGATCTTACCGACTGCGCCACTTGTTACAACTTCTACGTTATATCTCTACTGTCATGTTCAACTACTAGTGGGTTATTCACCCCAGCCCGCAAGCGCTAATAATTGAACATATTTTCCAACTACTACACGTTCTACTAAGTGTTCAACAACCAGTGGGTTATGCATCCCAGCTCGCAAGCGCTGGTTGTAGAACACTTTTCTACAAAGAAAACGATTCGCTTGGGGATGTTGTCCCCGTGAACTCCTCGTTCTGAATGCCATTTATTCTCATAATTTCGTTCCGTTTATACACAAATCTTTGCATTTTATGATCAGTTTCATTTAAAAAGCCTTCTTGAATAATCATTCATTTAAATTCATATTGCAAGTCTTTACCTTACGTTTCTTGGTGAGATATTCTACCCGTTACACCAACGCCAAGAAATCGTAGTGCAAAACAAAGACTCGCGATAATGTCAACTTTTACCCCAAGTTCTCGGTGGGATATTTTTCCCGTTTCATGAACGCCAAGAAACTGGTATTCTAGTTTGAAAATAATAGCTTTATTTGGGATGTATCCCTTCGAACAACTTTTATTGAATGCCTTTTCAGAACAAATTTACAATGCTTTTATAGGCACTAGATTTCAGTCAATGCACCTGTGTTTTAGACTTATTTAATTTTGTGTAATTTGCTACTTTGTTTTTCCTTTGATAAAAGGGTGTTTTCTATTCGTCAATTTAGTATGCATTCTTTCTACTGAAATTCCTGACATCCTCCCCCCCTTTGATATTCCCTTCCTGAATATCAAACCAATATCCAAAACGACTAGGTTTGTGTACTGAACGTCCACTTCTGGTCCTGTTTCTGATTAATACCAACCATTTTTAGATCCGTTTCACTTGTTTGTATAGTTTCGTTTTTACCATTTCCTTCCCAACAAAGGTAATTCGCGCTCAAAGCGTCGCCAAGAAAATGGTCGCTACTTTCTTCAGGAAATGTGGTCATGTGGCTACTGTACCACTTAAGGATCGTAAAACAATCAATTCAGAGTGGTATACTACGATTTGTTTACCAAAAGTATTTGAAGAACTACGTGGAAAGAGTCGAAATCGCAAGATCGTCCTCCACCATGATAATGCAAGCTCCCACACAAGTGCTCTGACCACGACGTTCTTGGAGAAGGAAAAAATCAATTTGATGCTGCATCCACCCTACAGTCCCGACTTGGCACCGTGCGACTTTTATTTGTTTCCGAGTGTTTTTTTTTTTTTTAATGACGTTTATTTATCATTCCTTTACAAGAAGCGCGTGGAATACAATTTATTAAATAAACATTTTAAAGCAAAAATAAGTATAAAAAAACTAAGTTTAGTAATACAAAAAAAAAGTAAAGTAACAATTTAAAAAATATAGGAACAGCTTAGAAGAAATATTCACTGTCATAAAAAATCTGAAATGCGAAAGCAATATCACAAAGTCGCTCGTCAAAAGTATAAAATTAATAAATAAAAAAACACTAAATCAATAAAATAAATAAGACAAACATTAATTCAGATGACGAAACGGGGTTATCACGAGGGGCGACGCACTTCTGCGGTTTATGGAATAAATGGAATAAATGGGAATAAATGGAATAAATGGTAATAAATGGAATAAATGGGAATAAATGGAATAAATATTGGAATAAATGGAATAAATGATCATTTTTTCAAATTCGTCAAAACCACAAATAGACTTGATTTTGATGGCAACGCACACAAAAAACCATACTAATGTGTCGAAAAGTGAAAAAACCCACTTTTGAAAACTTAAAAGAATTTTTGTTGAAAAATGGAGTAAATGGAATAAATAAATTTATTCCATTTATTCCCAAAAAAATAAAATTTAATCTCAAGACGGTTTAAATACTTTATAATTTGTGTAAACCTTTTTTTGAACTTATTTGTCTAACTTGTGATGTGTTTGGTTCAGATATTTCGCAAAAACAACAAAAAAAATTTTGGGAATAAATGGAATAAAAGAATAAATGGAATAAATGAAGTGCGCCACCCCTCGGGTTATCACGTGGTATTTAACGCTCTTTGTCATAACGTAGTGTCGTAATTTAAATTTGAAATTTTTCATTCGTCCAATTCCTCCAAATTCAGCAGAAGGGAGAGAATTGTATTCACTCAGGGCCTGTTGTAAGAAAGGGTGTTGTCTGGAAATGTAAATTTGGCTGGCATTCCTAAGACCGTGGTTGTGGATCTCATGACAGCGCAGAAGGTTAAATCCATGTTTAGTGAGTGAGTGTATGAGTTGGTGAATAAGCGACATCCTTTCAACCATAGCAAGTTCCTGGATCGGTAGCAGAGTAGAGGTGTATAAGTATGTAGATGGAGTGTCTCTCTGTAACCGGTACATCGCTTTGATACATTTGTTCTGGAGGGTCCGCAGATCATCCAGTGAAGTCACATTCCCTTGGCTGTAAAGGGGCAACATGTAGGTGATGTGGCTCTGGACGTAGGAGTAGTACAGTTGCTTTCGTTTATTGATTGGAATGTACTTTCCGTTTCTCCACATGAGAAGAATGAATGGTCTAATGGATTTCTTTATATAATTTACATGTTGTACGAATGAGAGTAACTCGTCAAGTACAAGTCCAAGGTATTTGTATGTTCTAGCCCTTTCAATTCGAACGTTGTCAATGAGGATGTAGAGATCACGATGCACTCGAGCACGACCAAAGGTCATATAGACTGTCTTTTTCGAATTCAATGTCAGGACATTGCAGCACAGCCATTTATGGAGAAGTGCTGCATCCGATTGCATGACTTGTTCCAGTTCCTCCATAGAGTTAGCCGCGTAGTAAAGTACAGCATCATCAGCGAAGAGGAGTATGTTGCCGAGGAAATTAAGTCCAAAGATGTCATTCATATAAATAATAAACTGTAGTGGTCCCATCATTGACCCTTGCGCGACACCTACCATAATGTTCCTAAATTGACTCGTTTTGTCGCCAATGCAGGTAGCCGTTTTTCGACCACTGAGGTAGCTTAGCATGAGTTTCGATGCTTGGTCAGACAAACCAATTCGTCTAAGTTTACGTTCGAGTCTCACAGGATCAACGGTGTCAAAGGCTCTTTTTAGATCTACAAACATGCATGCAACGAACCTTTGATTCGCCACATTTAATTTTATAAAGTTTACAAGTTGAAGTGCGGCGCCAACGCAGTTAGATTTCTGAATGAAACCGAATTGATTTCCTATGAAGAAATTGAGGCTGTCAAGGTATGCAACCAACTGTTCAGAAAGCAGGAACTCAAAAATCTTTGATATGACCGGCAATAACGTTAGACCTCTAAAATTGTTTATGTCAGCATCACCTGATTTATGAATCAGTTTCAGTCGTCCTTTAGGAAGTTCGTCAGGAAAGAACGACATCGTTATAGCGAGATTAAGACAGAAAGCAATTATTGGGGCAATTATCACAGAAGCGCTATTGGCACTTTGTAAATTCCTGTAGATTTTTTATTGGGAAGACAGTTTATGGCTCTTATCACATCCGGCGATTCCACTGTCTCAAATGACCATTCGTTCGTAGCGAAATCAGGATATAGGCTGTCAATATCGTTGAGCGAGTACCCATGTATGGAGATGATATCAGTTGCCAATCTCTCACCAGCTGTACAGAAATGGTCATTGATTTTGTTGCATGCGTCAACTGAGTTATCCAGTGGGGAACCGTTGATTGTTATGATATCATCTTGCTTGTGATTATGTTGTTTGAAGACAATTTCCTTATATAACATCCAAGTTTTACGATTGTCGCCCGCTGCAGACTCAAGTCTGTTGATCTCGTAGTCATTCTTGAGTTTTTCGTTATTAAGTTCGACGTAACGTTTCAACTCATCGTACTTTAAAGCCAGGTGCTCATTGTCAGGGTGTAATTGAACTAATGAAAAAGTCAGGTCCCGTTCGCGAATTGCCAGTATTAAGTCTCTGTTGACATGAGATTTGGTGATGCGATGGTCAGACTTGATTGTTATTGATTTGCTGCAATCTCTGACAATTTGCTGGAGAGCAACGTTGAGGTCGTTCCCATTACGTACATCGTTGTTCGCGCACATTTGTGTGACTTGTTGACTTGTTGACTTGTTGTTGTCAAGAATAAGTTGCGTGGGAAGCGATTTTTATCTGCGGAAGCTGCTGTCGAGGCATATGAACAAGAAGTGGCCTAAATCCCAACTTCCGAATCGACTCGATGTTTCGAAAACTGGTTTTTAAGGATGATAAAGTGTATAGATTGTAATGGTGATTATTTTGAGAAGCAATAAAATCGCTTTACAGCCGATTCCCGAAACTTTTAGGGCTACCCCTGTGACAAACAGAATAGATGTGGCAAAATGACTCGAACGTACCTAAATATACAAATAAGCAAACAATCCAACGTTTTCTGTTCTTTTATAACTGTAAGAATTTCAAAGATCAATAGAAATTACCCAAGGTAATGTCAAAGGCCCTACCTAAGTACGTCTCAGACCATTCAAATCTAAAAAAGCTTATGTCCAAGGACTAAGCCATTTTCCCCTAAAACCCTGAAACACGTGTTCTCTAAAATTTTATTCTCTACAACTTTGTCTCTGGAAGCAACTTTCTACCTCTCATAGTTCTGGAGATTCAGGTCATTCTGCCCAATTATGGAAGTGGCCATATACCACGATTGGGTCATATTTCCCCAAAACCCTGAAACACGTACTCACTTAAATTTAATTCTCTACAATTTGTCCTTTGGAACCAACTTTCTAACTCTCATAGTTCTGGAGATTCGGGTCATCCTGCTCAATTATGGAAGTGGCCATATACCAGGATTGGGCCATGTTTCCCCAAAGCCCTGGAACACGTGTTCGCTTTAATTTAATTCTCTAGAACTTTGCCTTTGACAGTAAATCTCCATATTGCATAGTTAGAGAGAGAGATTTGAAGGTAATGAGGTTATAGCACCCGGATCAGTGATCCTTTGTACTACCCCATGTCCCTTGTTTATTTAAAAAGAAAATTTTGTTTTTCACAAGTAAATAAATACAATACAAATACAAAGAAGTTTGTTTCTTGTTTCGATTGTGATCATGACTATGACTTCGTTAGTTGTAATATTTAATGCATGATACATGGTGCATGGGAGGTCATAGGAACCGAAGACTCACGTGAACCTTCTGGTTTTCGTTAGAAAATTAGCCAGATCGGTTATAGCCAATGAGCTTAAATCTAAGTCGAACTCGCTCAGTTCCGGTTTCTTTAGAAAAGTTTTCCTGAATGTCCTATATCTCGGGCAGACACTAATTACGTGACGTCCCGTTTCCTCGCCCCAACCACAAGCACACATAGGATTATCCTTTTGGTTTATGTCATGGAGGTGTTTATTGAGCCATCCGTGATCCGTGATCGCTTCAATTACTCTTTTGATGTCTTGTCTACTTAGTTCTAGGAGTGCATCCCTGACATCAGTTGATGGTCCTTTACAGAAAGTTTTGGTGTGTTTTGCTCCGTCATAATCATTCCATCTGTTTAGGTGTTCCGTATGCAGCCATTCTCTGACAATGTATTTCCGACTGGATATCGGTAGTCCAAACCTCGGTTCCGGCCCAATGAAGTCTTTCCTTGCCCCCCTTTTGGCCAGTTGGTCGGCAATTTCGTTGCCAACGATGCCGGTATGGCTTGGAACCCACAACACCTTGACTTCGTTAGATTTTCCCACCGCATTGAGAGCAATTTTGCAGTCAAGTACCGCTCCAGACCTTACGTAGGGTGAGCTGATCGCTTTTATTGCAGATTGACTGTCCGAGCAAATATAGATCTTTTTGCCAATGCTATTACCGAGTCCGTCTTCACAGAGTTTAGCTATAGCATGAAGTTCTGACTGAAGAACTGAGGCTATCTTCCCTGTTGGAATGCTTTCCCTTAAATCTAGTTCCCTGCAGAAATAACCGGCTCCCGATTTACCATTTATCATGGAACCGTCTGTGAAACAGATTAGGTTATCAGAAGGAGGGCTATTTAAGTTATCCGAGGGAGGGTAAGCGAGCGACATTTCATTTTCCGCCTGTATGGACCATTCGAAATTGTCATCTAACGTGCAAACTGTTCTTATTTGGTCGCTAGGCATAAACAACCTTTCATCGTCGATCAGGTTAACGATTGAGGAGTGTCCTACTTCGCTTTTGGATATCCACCAACCGTTACATCTAACGTTGGCGGAGGCATTGTATGCTACCGATTTTACAAAAACGTCCAAGGGTGGAATCGAAAGTAAGGTTTCCAGCGCCATTGAGGCGGTCGAATCCCTTGCTCCGGTTATGCACAAGCAAGCTAATCTCTGAAGATAATCTAACCGTTTTTTTGCAGTATGCCGTTCGACTCTAGGCCACCAGATTAGGCAACCGTGACACAGAATGGGTCTGACCACTGCCGTAAAAATCCACCATATGGCTTTCGGAGATAGGCCCCAAGTGTTGCCGAAAGCGTTTCTACACAACCAGAAGATTCCGATACCTTTGTTAACCTTTTCCTCTAAGTGCATTATCCACGTAAGCTTGTGATCGAACAACACACCGAGGTACTTAACAAGGGGTTTCAGGTCGACCGTAACTCCGAATACTTCGAATTTGCCTAGTGCTTGAGAATTGTCCTTTCTTCTACTGAAAAGTACGATCTTGGTTTTTTCCGGGTTGACTCTCAATTTGTTCTCGATGCACCATTTTTCCACTATCCTGATTGCAGATCTCATCAGATCACCAATGGTGTCTTCAAAGTCACCGCAGATCAGGGTAGATACATCGTCAGAGTAGCCTTGAGTAAAAAGTCCAAGGTCGTTGAGTTTAACCAATAGGGAATCTACGACCATACACCAGAGAATGGGGGATAAAATACCACCTTGTGGACATCCCCTTTCAACTCCCAATTTAATGGTTGTCCCACAGACCGTTGCTTCGACGGTTCTGCCACTCAGCATGTTCACTATCCACCTGACTGCCAAGTCATCAACTTCTCTATCCTTCGCGGCTTTAGTGATGACTTGGAAGTCTGTGTTGTCAAAGGCTCCTTCTACATCCATGAAGCACCCGAGCGCGACTCTGCCGTTACTGAGCATAGTTTCAATCTTATGGGTCATTTGGTGTAGGGCCGTGTCCGTCGATTTGCCTATCTGATAGGCATGCTGATTTGCATGCAATGGAAACTTTCTCAACACTTCTCCTCTGATATACGTATCCAGGAGCCTTTCCACTGTTTTCAGCAGAAAAGACGTCAGGCTAATCGGACGGTAGTCTTTCGGTCCGCAGTGGGAAACCTTACCTGGCTTAGGAATAAAAGCTACTCTAACTTTTTCCCAGGCTTCTGGTATATAACCCAAGGCTAAAGAACTTTTGAAAATACCTCTCAATCTGTCAAGGAGAATATCAATGCCTTCTTTGAGCAGTGCTGGAAAGACACCGTCAAGGCCCGCAGACTTAAACGAATAGAACTTGAAGATTGCCCATTTAACCTTACCTCTTTTCGTAAGCCGCTCGGCAAATCACATCCGGCGATTCCACTGTCTCAAATGACCATTCGTTCGTAGCGAAATCAGGATATAGGCTGTCAATATCGTTGAGCGAGTACCCATGTATGGAGATGATATCAGTTGCCAATCTCTCACCAGCTGTACAGAAATGGTCATTGATTTTGTTGCATGCGTCAACTGAGTTATCCAGTGGGGAACCGTTGATTGTTATGATATCATCTTGCTTGTGATTATGTTGTTTGAAGACAATTTCCTTATATAACATCCAAGTTTTACGATTGTCGCCCGCTGCAGACTCAAGTCTGTTGATCTCGTAGTCATTCTTGAGTTTTTCGTTATTAAGTTCGACGTAACGTTTCAACTCATCGTACTTTAAAGCCAGGTGCTCATTGTCAGGGTGTAATTGAACTAATGAAAAAGTCAGGTCCCGTTCGCGAATTGCCAGTATTAAGTCTCTGTTGACATGAGATTTGGTGATGCGATGGTCAGACTTGATTGTTATTGATTTGCTGCAATCTCTGACAATTTGCTGGAGAGCAACGTTGAGGTCGTTCCCATTACGTACATCGTTGTTCGCGCACATTTGTGTGACTTGTTGACTTGTTGACTTGTTGTTGTCAAGAATAAGTTGCGTGGGAAGCGATTTTTATCTGCGGAAGCTGCTGTCGAGGCATATGAACAAGAAGTGGCCTAAATCCCAACTTCCGAATCGACTCGATGTTTCGAAAACTGGTTTTTAAGGATGATAAAGTGTATAGATTGTAATGGTGATTATTTTGAGAAGCAATAAAATCGCTTTACAGCCGATTCCCGAAACTTTTAGGGCTACCCCTGTGACAAACAGAATAGATGTGGCAAAATGACTCGAACGTACCTAAATATACAAATAAGCAAACAATCCAACGTTTTCTGTTCTTTTATAACTGTAAGAATTTCAAAGATCAATAGAAATTACCCAAGGTAATGTCAAAGGCCCTACCTAAGTACGTCTCAGACCATTCAAATCTAAAAAAGCTTATGTCCAAGGACTAAGCCATTTTCCCCTAAAACCCTGAAACACGTGTTCTCTAAAATTTTATTCTCTACAACTTTGTCTCTGGAAGCAACTTTCTACCTCTCATAGTTCTGGAGATTCAGGTCATTCTGCCCAATTATGGAAGTGGCCATATACCACGATTGGGTCATATTTCCCCAAAACCCTGAAACACGTACTCACTTAAATTTAATTCTCTACAATTTGTCCTTTGGAACCAACTTTCTAACTCTCATAGTTCTGGAGATTCGGGTCATCCTGCTCAATTATGGAAGTGGCCATATACCAGGATTGGGCCATGTTTCCCCAAAGCCCTGGAACACGTGTTCGCTTTAATTTAATTCTCTAGAACTTTGCCTTTGACAGTAAATCTCCATATTGCATAGTTAAGGAAATATAGACGAAAAACTGTTTTCATAATGGCCAAGAATCTCAATTTCGTCCATTCCATTGGTCCCAGTGCCCAGACCCCTGTACCGATTCCTACAAAATTTTTTTTTGTGACATCAAATGCTTTCATTTGACACCAAAATGAGGAATTTCCGTGCTATACTTGCTGAGATATTTGCGAAAAAGCTGCACCATCGACCCTCGAAAAACCATGTTTTTGGTCACTTCCTCGACCATATCTCCGGAACCACTTGATCGATTTTGCTCATCTTCGAACTTGAATCATGGGAGGCATCTACCTTTGAGGTAAAAAAAAGTTTAGGCTGATCGGTTGAGCCGTCCGGAAAAAAAAGTGGAGACGGACAGACGGACAATTTTTTTTATTGCTGATTCGTCATCTCTAGACGACAATAGATGCAATACTTTCTAATAATTGCCTATTAGAACATCCACGAGATGGGAGATCAGCTGGATTTAAATTTCCTGTTATGTGTCGCCAGTCATCAGAATTTGTCAGCAGATTTATCATTTTCACTTTGTTATACACAAAAACTTGCCAGTTTTCTTTCATTTTTATCCAGCTTAGAGCATTGGCTGAGTCGGACCATAAATACAATTCTGTGTTAGTCATATCAATCGTTTGTTGAAGGTAATATGCCATTTCTGCACCACATTCACATGCCACCAATTCCAATCTGGGTGTGGTCATTGGTTTTATCGTAGTTAGTCTAGATTTTGCAAGCAAAAGTTGTACAGTTACTTCGTCATCGGTTTTTCTTCATAAAAATTCAACCGCTGCATATGCACTCTACTTGCGTCTGTGAAAATATGAAGAGATTTTTGACTTTCTGTTTTATTTCCTATCCAACGAGGTATCTTAATTGTTGACAAACTTCTCAAGCTATTCTTCCATGAAAAAAATTTTTTCTTTGTTGTCTCCGGTACAGTAGCGTCGGTAGCGTCCCAATTTAATTTTCCTTTACATAGTTCTTGTAATAAAATTTTCGGTACAATTACTGGTGACGTAAATCCATAAGGTGGTAACATCCCCAGCGATAGCCTCAATTCTATTCCATACTCACCCTCTTAAATCAAATTTTGCGGCTGCACAAATTCTTGTTGATTCAGAAATAAATCTTTTACGCTCCTCCTCTGTTACTACAGAAACAACACAGTTGTCCACGTATATAGATTTCTTGAAAAGTCGTGCTGTTGCCTGTAAATCTCCTTCTATCTTATCCAAATGATAATTGATCGTTGCACCCAATAAAAATGGGCTAGATGATATTCCAAAAACCACTCTGCAGTGACGTAAAACGATTCTTTTTCCTTTCTTGAGCCACAAGAATCGTAAGTAATTTCTGTCTCTTTCTACTATACTGATCTGCAAAAATGCTTTCTTTATGTCGGATGTTGCTGCATATGGTTTCATTCTGAAAGAAATAAGCAAAACTGGTATGTTATTTAATAAGTTCTGTCCCTTTTCTAGAGAATCGTTTTGATTTTGTCAAAGCATCAAACACTGGTCGAATCGGTGTAGTCGAACTCTTCTCGTTGAATACTGGACGATGTGGTAAATAACTTACTTCCTCCTCGCATTCTTCTGCCACTTCTTCGAATATTCCTGATCTTAACCACTCATCAAAAACATTCTGGTAATCCTCGACTTTATTTAAGCCCCTTCGTTCTTCAATATTTTTATTTTCAGCTACTGGTTGATGACCCTCGATCCATGGTAACGCTACCTCGTGTATTGCTAATTCTTCTTTTGTTTTTTCTTGTACAGGATCATGAACACCAATGATGTCCAGATTCCAAAGATCTTGAATACTTGCTGTACTTACATGCAATAAAAGTCTTCATTTCATTTGAGTCACACATTAAAGTCCAACCGAACTTTGTTTCAAATGCCACCGGTCCGCTTCTTGCTTCATAGATATTTCCTGTATATAACTTACTTGCTATATTTGCACCAAAAAGTATATGGATGGGACATTCTTTCTTGATTGTATCGGATAGCTGTATCCCTTGTTCGGTTAATTCTATCAACCAAGGACCTTTTGGAAAGGGGATTAATAGTACTTCAGATTTTCTCGACTTCTATTAGTTGGCAATGTTCTTGAAAAGTATTGTCGATGTTCGTTACAATCACCTCATAGACTGCATGTTTTTTAGTATTTACAATATGTACACCAAGTAAAGAATGTGCTAATTCTATTGTACCAACTGATCTGAGAGATCGAAGTTTTTAATAGTTAACAGTAGTTATATAGGATCTACTGGAGCCAGAGTCTATCAAAGTTCCTACAGCTTGAGTTTTACTTCGCCCTTGGATGTTCAATACCAACGTTTGTAGAATAATTTCGTCAGCATTGTCATAAGTTGAATCAGTTTTTAATATTTGATCATTTTTTTACAAAGGATCTTGTAATGTGCTACATTGCACGAAGAGCATTTTACAAATATCTTACAATCTCGTGCCAAATGATTGCCGACCAAACACTTAAAACATTTTGATGCTTCGCGAATCTTTGCGAACCGCTCCTTTACTGTCAGTTTAAATGCATATGAACAGGTATTTCTTTGGTGAAGTTTGTTTTCGAATTTGCCACAAAAAATGCACTTGCTTGAAGACTCATTATTTAATAGATCAGACGTAGTTACGGTGTTAAATATGATCTTCTTCTGTTTTGTTGGTGGACTATCATCATCTTCATCGGAAGTAACGCCATGTTTTGCCATTGATACTCGAATGTTGCTTTCCACTTCACTTCACTTCACTTCGGAACTTCATTAACTGTTGTAATTGATCATCATCGCCAATCGTATTTAAATACCGTTGATTTCTTAAACGTTCCCATGTAACGAGAATATCTTCAGACAAGGATGATTTCACCAATGGATATTGCATTGTTGCATATTTGTCTGAGGTCCCTCCCAAAGATTCCAGAGCCCGCAATTGTGTTTCTAATCGATCATATAATGAAGCCAACGGTAATATTATTTGTCTACAAAAGGCCATAAACTTTGATATCTCGGTCAAAAATGACTCAATTTAACTCAAAACGACGATTTTTGATGATAGTTGTTATTTTTGTTTAATAATTGTTATGACCATTTTTCGATCATATGATGATCTAAAAATTATACCAAATGACATAAACGTATAAACACGAACCGGATGAGCGAAGGCTTAACTTCTTCCAACTCATCAATTTCTTTAAACTCAACAATTTCACTGTCATATTTGGAGTCGATGGCTATACGCACGCAACCACCTTTTGTAGCTGTGATGTATGAGTCTCACCGATCTTTTCGATATACAGAGAAGCGCTGATCAAAAAACTCTGCGTTGAATTTATCTTTATTTAACCTGGTCTCAGAAAATACAAATACATCATAATCAGATGCCGTAGTGGAGAGAAGTATGTGGTCTTTCTTTCCAGACATACCACGTATGTTATTATAATATAATGATATAAAAGCTGCTTGTGACAAACTCTTATCATCCGTCAGAGAAGCAGTTTCTGGTAAGAGTTGATTCCGTGAAATTTCCACCAAGGCTAGTGATTGTTTGGCTTGGTCGATCTGTTGCATAAAAAAGGAGTTGGTGGGGCACTTGTGGATGATTTTGATTTTGGTGTCCATGGCTTTATCTTTATGTGATCAGGCCAAAAATTCGAAGAAATAAGTGTTTTTGATGTTTCCTCAGTCATTTCAACTTTAAAGTTATTGTAATTGAGAAATGAGACAACGAACTTTTATACTACTCTTATCGACTTTCAAATTCTCTGTGATATACTGAAGAACCATATCAGATGTCACATTTACGTGGAACGGAGAAACGAAGTTGACGTGATGATCTTTCCCAGTAAGTGGAGACTGCGCTTTGATTTGAGCATTGCATCTACACAATCAGTAATGTCACTTTCAGCGCGTCTTAAAGCGGCGCCGTCATTGCCATCATTGATGGCACCACTGTTCGACACTTTTCGTCCAATGTCATTATCATTAGGTTCAGTGTTTTTAATTGAAGGTTCATTTGATGGAAATGCGAACCGGACAGGTGAGGAGAGCCCTACTGGGTCGGGTGATTCTGAAAGTGAGATCCTTTCGAAGTTTTTGACGAATGAAGAAAAAGTTTCCTGCAGATTTGACAAATCTTGGTAAATAAGTTCCAGTTTGCTTTCACTTTCTATCGAATCAACAAAGGCTGATCTATAAGATAAGCCCGTCTTAGGATAAGCTGATTCGCAATCAATAGAAGAAAGCGCAGCTTATTTAGCATCTCAGAGTTGTTTATGATGGAGAGAGAAATTGAATCGAAAGATGCCCAAATATAAGTCTTAAATGAGTGCAGCACCGAAAACAGAATCATTTCGGCGATTGATGGTTGGTGATGACAATGACCAATCAAGGGGATTACTAATGCGATTTACATTTCCGACTTTAGGAAACATCTGACTGCGAGTAAAATATCTTTTAAAGATCTCATCTACTTGGTCGTATTTAAGAAGCGATTCATTCAGTCGAGAAAGTTTATGATCAAAGAATCAATTTTGTTGATTACACCATTTAACTTAGAATTCTTTACTTAGAATAGTTGAGTTCAATCTGAGCGTCATTACAATGACCTGTGACCTTCTGTTACTTGTCTATGTGATCGAAAATTAAAGTAACATTTCCACGTTTCTGTTCAATTGTTCCACGATCAAGCAAAGCCCGAGTAATATGTAAGATATAACAATTTGATAAGATGTTAATAAATTTCATCAGAACATCTAAAATAAGTATGTTCATCAAATCCATATGGTTCCTAACATCATATATGTAGTTCCATGCAATGTAAGCACAGCATTGTAAAAAATAACGTTCTCTTCCTCATAACAAAATGGTGGTTCCGCCACTAATCGGCTATGACACAGTAAGAGTTTCAGTGCTTGAGTTAGGATTAACTTTGGAGTTTTGACGATAGATGTAGCTATACTTTCATTCTCAGATATAATTCACTAGTCCTAGTTGCACCGTAGATTGTCCATATGGAACATCAAATAGTCGGTACTACACCTCATATCAGCATATCAAGGTGCATGACTTGACTGATGATTGGCACTGGATGCCGAAATGTTGATGCTTCTAATATGTTCAAGAACACAACTGTTCTAGTTGAGTTCAATCTGAGCGTCATTACAATGACAAAATAATTCAAAATAAAAATTCTCAACCTGTGACCTTCTGTTACTTGTCTATGTGATCGAAAATTAAAGTATTTCCACGTTTCAGCTTAGAATTCTCAATTGAATAGGTTGTGTTTTCTGAATTGTTTGCAATTTGACCACTGATTGGCGCCACACTCACATTAAATGACAAATAATCTCTGCTCCATACAAAATTACTTCCTTTCGTGAATATTCTCGAATAAAATTATTTAAAAACATAACCAAAGACCCGTACGTATCAGAATAGATGTGACAAACAGAATAGATGTAGCAAAGTGACTCGAACGTACCTAAATATACAAATAAGCAAACAATCCAACGTTTTCTGTTCTTTTATAACTGTAAGAATTTCAAAGATCCATAGAAATTACCCAAGGTAATGTCAAAGGCCCTACCGAAGTACGTCTCAGACCATTCAAATCTAGAAAAGCTTATATCCAAGGACTAAGTCATTTTTCCCCAAAACCCTGAAACACGTGTTCACTTAAATTTAATTTTCTACAACTTCACCTTTGGAAGTAACTTTCTAACTCTCACAGTTCTGGAGATCCGAGTCGTCCTGCCCAATTATGGAAGTGGCCATATACCAGGATTGGGCCATATTTCCCCAAAACCCTGAAGCACGTGGGTAATCTTTGAAATTCTTACAGTTATAAAAGAGCAGAAAACGTTGGATGTTTGCTTATTTGTATATTAAGGTACGTTCGACTCACTTTGCCACATCTATTCTTTTTGCCACATGTATTCTGATACGTACGGGTCTTTGGTTATGTTTTCATTTATATTTCGTACATACATTTTAAATTTGTTATAAATTTTACTGTAACAATAAATATGCAGATTTCATCGATTAAATGTAGACTGCATTTATAGAAATACTTTGAATATTCATTGATCACACTGTTGTGACTTTTGCACTTCCCCCTCCAATGATTGATTGTCACTACAAACGTTTTGCTAGATGATGTTTAGTAATACGTTTTATCTTAGTATTTCTGGAATGTGACATGACGCAACGATGGTAGCAAGGATAGCACCCAGTAGGCACTATTCACAGGCTAGATTCTATTCGGAGGTGCCTGTGAATAGTACCCATGAGATACTAGTCGCACTGTCTGCGAATAGCACTCAAGAAGTACTATTCGCAAGCACCTGCGGATTGTATCGGCCTACAATTTAATCGCTCAAATATAAAACTTTTACGAGTGTAAAGTTTAGTTGGATGTACTGTGGTGTATTTTAGTGTAGTATAGTGTAAAGTGCACCCGACGAATTTTTTGTTGAAGGAGGACTATATTTGGGGGAGGGGGTACGGGTAGTTATTCAGAAAATAGACCAATCTCAAACGAGAGCCAGATTTGCGTAGGACCAAGAAGAACAATTTACAAAAATTATACGAATGTAAGCTGATGATGATAATAATTTTATTGTCTAAAAAGCCGACATGATAAAAAAGGGTGCCTAAGATTAATCACTGCTCTCATTAAAAAACCAAAACCAAAACAAAAAATACTTCAAAGGTAACATAAAATAACAGTCAATATGAATAAATAACAAAAAATCAAAAAGAATCACGATTGAACATCGAAAAGAGAAAATACAGAAAAAAGAACAAATTCACAAAATTTGGCTTGATGCTTTATCAAATTATTATAAGCATTATTTAAAAATAAAAATTTAAATGCGTCAAAAGAAGTAAAAAAACGAAAGAAAAATCCAACAGTATTGGTTGTCAATTTATTAAACCTTAAAAATGGCAGCGTCAAGGTGTCTTTGAACAGGCCAAAAATGTCAAAAGAAAATTCCGCTACAAAGTTGTAATGGTGCTGTCGTCACTGTTCTCGAAATGATTCCGACCAGTCTTATCTGAAAAAGAAGGGGTTATTGGGAACCAGTCGGCTAGACTGGAAGTTTTGCACAAATCGATTGGATTTGGAGTTTAACTTCAAAGTCGTAATGACTTGATAGGACTAATCAGTTACGATTAGAACGAGAACCATGAGTTCAATGAAGTTGTTTCTGTTAATAGATCGAAAAATGTTACTTAATTTTAAAACAGCATTGAACACAGCATCACCGTTAATGAAACATTTGGAAAAACAAACGCATAATTCTCATTTATCGACGGCTTACAAAACTACCAAAACTAATAATAATGAAACACCGTACAGTGAATCCAAATTTCAAGTAAAATTTCAATTTATTTTTTTTATTTTCCATTTCATTTAATTTAATTTTATGATAATGTTTTAGTTTAACAATTTTTTCTCTTGCGCACATTTTTGCTTTTCCTTCTTCTCAAATATATCTATGTTCAACGTGAATTATAGCAATGTTGATGAAGTAAACATTACGGGAAAGTATAACTTTGTTATGTTGAATCTTAACATCAGGAGTGTAAGAAACAAAATCGAGAAACTTGAGGCTCTCCTTGCTCGTTTTAAAAAGTTCCCGATGTCATTGTTGTGACTGAGAGTTGGTTGAGAAGTGGTGAGGAAGACTACTTCAACCTGGATGGTTACCGTGCCTATCATGCAGTGAGAGAGAAAAAAAAGGGGGGTGATGTCAGTGTATTTGTAAACTCGAAGCTCCAATATAGTTTGGTGTTAAATGAGGTTCGTGGCGCGTCAAATGTTGTCATTGTGTCATTGCCTCAGTTGAAGTTTAATATTTGTGGTCTTTATCGTCCTGTTGACAAAAATGATACAGACGATTTTCTCCATTTTATATACTCACTTGATGAAATTCTAACATCAAATGCTGAGATGATACTACTAGGCGACACTAGTGTGAACCTCCTGACGCAAAACTCTGTTGATTTCAATTCCCTTCATTCAAGCTTCAAGTCATTTGTCGAAAACAATGCAAAATGTCATTGTACAATCGATCCAAATGAAAAATTTTACAAAACTTGCGATTTGTGGGTTCTGAGAGTTCTTTGAGATCTAAAACCCACACCCAGTTTTAGTGTTGTCGCTTTTGGCTTTTGCTAAATGTATATCGATAATGCAGTTTCATTGAGTTCGTTAATTGGCGCATTTTTTTTGTAAAATTCAAACGTTCTCTGACTTAAAATTTTTGCACATTTGTTTGATGACTCTGTTGTTAGCAAATTTCGGAATAGATCGATATTTGTTTCTTCGCATTATTTTTTATTTAATGTTGGATTTAGAAATTACTTCAACAATTTGAATTTTCTTGCAAATGTAGTTTTTTGTTTAATTTTGTAAATTTCCTAAAAGCTTAATTTTGCAGAAAGTTCGATTATTTCGGGGATTCGCATATCTTATAAAACTCCAATTTTCTTAGAGAGTCTAATTCTTTTGAAATTTTTAATTTTTTTGATAATTTGAAATTTTTCTAGAAATTTATATTTTCCTGTAATTTTGAGATTTCCTTGAAATTTTTATTTTCTCAAAAATTTATATTTGAGAGAGAAATGGGATTTTTCAAAAATTTGGGTCTTCTTGATAATTTTGAACTTTCACAAAAACTTTAAATTTCTTGAAAATTCAATTTTTTCGAAAATTCAATTTATTTTTTATTTATTTAACCGTACGGGTCAACCGTATCTTGATTTTCATCATCTTTATCTACATTATCATCCATTGTTTTGATTGACGGCTTTGACAGTAGCAGTACTTCAGCATATTTTTTAAAATTTTAGATTTTCTAGTGAAGTATCTTACTGACAACACTGTTATTAAAAGAAGCATTGATTGCTTGTGATTTTGAATATTGTGTTAAAAGTGGTTTATTTTTGCGTAAAACCGGCATAAGTGTGCCATTTGTAATAGTTATAACCCATATATTAAGTAGTGTTGAAGGTATGTTGAGCATGCCTCAAATTGATTAATTATTTAACAAAATTGTCGCTACGATGAATCTGTCCTGGAATTTTTCCCTACCTTGCCGACACATCTCTTGACACTTAGCTCTTTGTTCTATATCCAATAAACTATCAGAAATAATATTACCCGCCTTTTTTATACTCAATTCAGTTTTTTTTTTTCATTATGAGTTCATCGTCAAAAACTCAGTTGCATAGAAAAAAACCCT
This sequence comes from Pseudolycoriella hygida, assembly GCA_029228625.1. Lineage (NCBI taxonomy): Eukaryota > Metazoa > Arthropoda > Insecta > Diptera > Sciaridae > Pseudolycoriella > Pseudolycoriella hygida. The sequence goes on from CM055403.1 coordinate 92,044,249, forward strand.
ATCCTAAGAATAAGCCTAAACCCAAACTCGAGCTAAAAAATAATATGGATTCATTAGATGGTAACATACTTCAATTGCATACTGACACGGAGAATGATTTATTAAAATCAGACTCTGAATTGAGTCAAAACAGTGATAGACCGTTTATAAGTCGTACAAGATCCACAAAATCTGGGTCAGTGAATGTTAAATCAGCTAAAGAGGAGATGATAGTGATTCTGAAAGAGATCCGAGACTCCCAGTCATCACTTTGTACCAAAAACGATCTACATGAGCATAACCGTAACATAACAAAAAAATTTACGGAAATGGACCGTAAAGTGATGTCTAATACTAAATTGGTCGATTCTATGAAGATGCGCATAAACAAAATTGAAGCGTTGCTTGTAGTGAGTAAACATGACACAGAATTAGTCAGACAAGCAGCGATTGCTAACAACATCAGCATCATGGGCGTTCCAGCATCGAGCAATGAAAACTTAAAATCGATTGCTTTATCAGTATTCGCATTTATCGGCTGTAAAATTGCGGAAAGCAACATTTTTGGCTGTTACCGTGTAATGAAAAACGGCTGTCCTACGGACATTTTCATTGTGAAAATTAATGCTTTTAACGTTAAGCACAAAATACTCAAACTGAAAGCGAGCAAAGTAATTAGGCTACGTGACGTAATAAGTTCCTCGACTCAAGACCTGCAAATTTTCATTAATAACCATACTACTCCGTTTTTTGGAAGACTTTTGGCTGAAGGTCGTAGAGCTGTGAAGGAGAAGAAAATTCACTCTGGCTTACAAAAGATGGTTGCCGTTTGCGCCTTGAGCCAAATGGAGTGGAGAAGATATATCGTAGTATAACGGATCTCAATGATACTGTAGCGTCACACATCAATCATAAAGTACAAAAGAGGTCGAAACCAGATGACAATCAGTTGTCCCCTGAAAGCTTGCAGGTATCTAAGAAATAAGAGTGACGGATTCGGTAGTGGCGACAATTTTGATTTTTGATTTTGATTTGATAAATTTGTTTGATAAATTGAATATTATTAGGCATTGGCTTTCTATACCAGATTTAATTTTTGAAAATACTTTTTCATTGAATTTTTATTTTGAAATTTTTTTTTTCTTCTCCTGAATTTATTACTTTCTTTTCTTTACTTAATATTTTTTCTATTAAAACAAATAAACGTGTTGCAATTTACTTTACTCATTTACACTTTAACAAAAAAAAAAATTTTAATTGGCTACAACCCTAACGTAAAACCAATACTCTCATATAAATTCAACAAATAAACGTAAGACTCATCTATTTGTTTTTTCTTTTTTAAGTGGCTATAATACTAAAGACTAAACGTAAAACCGATAATCATATACGCTTAAAACAATTAACTTAAACTATAAAGTTTGTAAATACAGAATGAAACGAAGACAATTTTATACAACATTAAAGGTAAGTAATGAGTAAGAAAATGATCATATATTATCAAAATGTTCGAGGATTGAAAGGTAAGACCCGCGACTTCAAATCTAAACTAATAACTAGTTCATATGACGTAATCCTTCTAACTGAGACGTGGTTGAGGGCTGATATTTTCACAGCGGAGCTATTTGATGATCGGTATGTAGTATACAGGAAAGATAGAGATAATGCAGCGTTCAGTAAATGTGACGGCGGTGGATGTTTGATAGCGGTGAAAAAGGGGTTTATCTCAAAAAGAGTTGTAAGCTTCGAACTGGAGACTGATATTTGGGTGTCGATTGACAAAGAAATCGGTGGTAAGATATACTTCAATGTGAAATACATTGAACTAAACACTAAATTTGACACATACAAGAGTCACTATGATAAAATTGCTCAGAATATCGTCTCTTCTGATCCAAACGATTCGTTTGTGCTATCGGGTGACTATAATCTGGGTGACACTATTACGTGGACATATGACCCCCTAAGTAATAAATGTGTTGCATCAGAAGCAAAAGGGGCTATACCCAATAGTTTACTAGATACTTTTTCATTATGCGATCTGAGCCAACTAAATCCAATTAGAAATTTAAATGAAAGATCATTAGACCTATTTGTCACTACTCTTCAACCGGAACTAGTCAAGATATCCAAAGCAAATGAACCACTAGTCAAAATTGACAGTCATCACCCAGCGCTTCTCATCCATGCTAATATATCTAAACCAAAGTTCCTATCGGAAAAGAGACCGCCTAAGACCAATTTCTATAGAGCAAACTATGATCAACTGGGCACTGACCTCTCTAAGGTAGACTGGGTGAGTGAGCTCTCTAATTTGGACATAGACAGCGCAGTCTCTAGATTTTATGGCATACTGCAACCGTTTATCAATACAATTCCGAAGACCGTTGCTTCATCAAGAGAATATCCAACTTATTACTCACATGATCTTATATCGAAAATCAAGAAGAAAGAACTATTGAGACTCAAGATGAAAAATTAGATTTGTCCTGTTAATAAAAGCAAACTAAAAACTGAATTCTACACACTCCCCAAGTAAAGTTAGACATTAATGCATGTTTCAACGACTATGTCAATAATTGTGAGGATAAGATAAAGTCCAATGCTAAAAGTTTTTTTGCATTCACTAAATCGTTGAAAAAAACAAACTCCTTACCTAACACCATGAGCTATGTGAGCGAGGAAGCCTCAGATAGATTATCGGTATGTGAATTATTCGCAAAATACTTTAGCTCTGTTTACAACCCCATCGTAAATAGCACGGCGGATGTAGTATTTGATCCTTTCATTCATCAAGAGTGCAATCTACCAGAACTTGAGTCCATCTCGTTTACTGCTAATGACGTTGAAACGGCATTGAAAGGCTTTGATAAGCACAAAGTTTCTAGCCCAGATGACATTCCCATGATGTTCTTTATAAATTTAGCCCTATCACTTAAGTTACCACTCTGTTTGCTCTTCAACAAATCTCTGAATGAAATGAAATTTCCCACTAAATGGAAAACTGGTTTTGTCTCTCCAATATTTAAAGACGGTGATAAGGGCAATGTGGTCAATTATAGACCGGTTAGCATATTGTGTGCTATTTCTAAGATATTCGAAAGGTTAGTATTCAATAAAATATTCGATAACATTAAGTCCAATATTCATCGTAACCAACATGGATTCTTTGAAAAGAGGTCAATCCAGACTAACCTAATTGAGTATGTCTCTAAAGTAGCTGATGCTATCGTTGCTGGTGGGCAGGTTGACACTATATACACCGATTTTGCGAAGGCGTTTGACAAAGTCCATCATGGAACACTATTACTTAAGCTCAAAAGATTTGGAATGCCAAACAAGTTGGTAAACTGGTTCTCAACATATCTGCGTAACAGATCTCAATTTGTTGTAATAGGAGGATCCAAGTCAAGCAGATTCATCCCTACATCAGGCGTTCCGCAGGGATCTATTCTGGGTCCGCTGTTATTTATAATCTTTATTAATGACTTGCTTGAAAAGCTCAACTCGTGCTCAGGCTTTGCGGATGATCTTAAGCTATTTAGATCAATTAAAGATGTCAATGACTGTGTATTACTACAAAATGATCTGACAAAAATAGTAAAGTGGTGTAATGAAAACAGTATGACGCTTAATGTAAACAAATGTGCGGTAATGACAACCTGACATAGCAAAGATAAAATTATTTATCCTTACGCTATCGGGAATACGGAACTTAGCCGAGTGAGCAAAAAACGTGATCTTGGAGTGATTTTTGACGATAAATTATCATTTAATGAGCATGTGGAAGACATTACGAGAAAATCTTACCGAACATTAGGGTTTATATTTAGATGTGGTAAATACTTCTCACGTCAGTCAAGTATGCGTGCATTATACTTAAAACTTGTAAGGAATCGACTAGAGTACTGTTCGACTGTGTGGAATCCTTTTTACCTAAAGGCATGTGATCAAATTGAGAGAGTGCAGAAAAAATTTTCAAGATTGTTCTACTATAAATTCAAAATTGTTGATCCTCCACCTCCATACCTTGAAAGGCTACATCAATTGAGGCTACATTCTTTAAAGGCCCGTAGGCTAGTGCAAGATGAAAAGATGCTGTACAAATTGATCCATGGTCAAATAAATTCCTCACTCAGCCAACGCATATTTTTTTACCATTCGAACCGATCAACGAGACAACGCCGGACTTTCTATCTTCCAAGGATGCTCACGAATTATCAATGGAATGCGCCTATCTATAGGATTCAGCGGAACCACGACATATACTTTAGTCATATTGACATAATAAACACCGGGAATTTCGTGTTTAACAGAATGCTCAAATCTTCTGTCACCTGGTTTTAGAACTGTCTCTCTTTGTACATTTCTGTTATATAAAATTGTGATATTTGTTTAGTATTAGGTTTTATATTTAGTAATTGTAAGGTATTTTGTAGTTGTATTAACTTATTAATTTTGACTTGAACTCTCATAGAACTGTTCATTTGACTGGCTTGTTATTGGGCTTCGGCCTGTTAGTGCGGTCATTAAACAAATAAAATAAAATTATTGTTTTACTTCAGTTAAAACAATTTCAATTGTTATTACGTTTTGATCATTTGTTGTGCTGTGTTTAATTGTGGAGTTTTGAATCTTTTTTTAATAAATAGATTGGTGTATCTATCAAAAAATCGCTAGTTTCTATCGTGTGAAAAGTGTTTTAAAACTTCCAGCTTCTGCAAGCATTATTTCGCTTTCCTCTAGTGGATTTTCGAGAATTTTGTTTTTATTAGAAACATTTATCTATTTAGAAAAAGTTGTAAAATTTTGTGAAGTTTCGAATTAACTTTTCTAATCAAAAAAAAAAGTAATTTAATTTGTGATCATCACGGGAATCTTCCGATTTGTGTTTTTGTTGACAAATGACATGACATGGCCAATTTGTTTACATACATTCGTCCAAAAGCGGCAACACCGAATTGGAATTTATTCATTGTGTTATTCAAAAATAACTCTCAAAAGACATAATTGTATAATTTCGAGATTGAAAAGATTGTAAGTCACAAGAAGGTAGTCAAGGCAGTTAAGAAAAGGACTATTGCACCTTTTATTGACAATGAAATTCTCACTCTTGTTGGTCTTCGTGATAAATTGAACAAATTAACTAATAGGCATCCAAATAACTTTCATTTTTGATCTTTCACAAACCGCTGATGATGCCCACGGACCCATTCTTTTCAATTGTTCGATGTTAGCGCCGATATCTGCAGCAATGGTTGTTCCGCTACGGCGCGGCGGTACGAATGACCCGTATATGATCCAGGATCGGGAAGTTGGAGAAACTAAGCGATTAATTTCGGAAATTTGGCTATGTTATTTTTACCAATAACTTGATTAATACATCGACCATTTCGATATTGGAGAAAGAACCGATCTGTTGTAGCGTTTGGTGGACGCAATGTGATATATTGACGAATAATCTGGGTAAATTCACCGTCGATAACATACATTTTCGGAACTTTTGTTTTAGTGGTAGGGATTCTGATAATAATTTCTTCCCCGTTGTCCTTCACATTGCTGCATTTAAGGTTAGTCAGTTCGTCACCTCTTAGGACCCCAATAACACCAAAACCCAACACGGCCTGTAAAGATAATTCAAGATTTAATCACATAATATTTTTCGAATGTAGGCTCGTTGGACCTTCACAGCTAAAAAATTGTCGTTTGGTGCTTCAGTAACAAATCGGCTCATCTCTTCCGGCGTAAACACGTTGGACTGTTTACTCTCGTATCCTTCGTTCTTTTTCTTGAGCCAGGCCAGCAACTGGCTGTACCGTGATATGTCAATGTTTTTCTTCCATATCATTACACTCTTGAGCATGGAGTACATGCTCCACAATGTAGATGGTTTGTATTTTTCGGCAGCTTGACGAAAATATACCATCAGCACCTTCTCATCAAAACTTGTTGTGCCATTCGACTCCTGCCACTTCGTGAAAGCATCATAACTGGTCAAATAACGTTTTGCCGACTTGCTGGGAAGGATTTCTCTCTTCGCCTATTCATACAACGCCAAGATATGTTGCGGAATGTCTGACTCATCACCGTTAGCTTCTTCCATTTCAGACAAAATATCGTCGCTTCTACGATCAGAATTTTCCTCGAAGTTACCCTCAGTAATGATTTGTGACATCACTTCGTCAATTTCGTCCAACTCTTCATTATTGAAGTTAGTAATAATGTTCTCAACGCGGGTACCATTGGACTCAGTTATGATTTGCGACATTTCAATGTCTATCGTATTGATGTCTCCATTCATTTCTTCCAGAATTTTATTCATTTGAGCCATTTTTGTGATGTAAAAATTTTCAGTTCAATTTGGACTTTTTATCAACAACCGCGATTACTAGATTTGACGAATCGTCACTTCGAATTATTCTGATAACTAGATATAAATAACTGTTGAATTCCTTGCAAAGTGACAACAGTGTTATGTAGTAATGTTGTTCGTAAATGGGATTTTTTACATCCTTTATGTTTTTTCGGGGCTAAAGTACAAATCTTCCGCTGTCTCTGTGATAAAAAATAGTATGGATAACTCGGGACAAAAGTAAAAAAATTCAAACCGTGTGATTGCCGCCCTTCGGTTCGGGCTGCAAACTTCACACGGATTTGAATTTTCTTACTTTCATCCCTTGTCATCCAAATTACTATTGCTAGTGAGTATGCCATGGATGAAAAATACTGATTGATCTGTCTACATATGGGCGTAATTGGTTACTTTCTTGGTTACCGTCAACACAATAGTCACATCTTTTCCACAATTATTTATGCTAACGTTTTCATTTAATTATGGACAAAAATTATTTTTACTAAATTGTGTAAATATTCCAAACCTACCCCCATCAACGAAAGGAATCTTCAAAATTATCAGTGTCAGCGTTTTTAACGTTCATAATATTTGAATAGAAAAACATTTCAAGAATTGTAGTAACTGTGTTGAGTTTTGGTTCTAATCTGACATGATCCTCTTTACATTGTAACAAAATGGTAAATAATCAGTCAAGGGATCTGACACACCCAAAAGGTGGAACCTAGTACGATGAACCCTCGTAGCAAAGGGAGCCTGCTTAAAAGTAAAAAAATGAACCCTCGTAACTGTGAATTGCAAATTTTTGATTGGTCACTTTCTCGCTTTTACAGGCTTCGCTGGTGAACTATGCAATTTCGAGTACAATGAATGTGAATCAAATCCATGCTTAAACGGTGCACAATGCACAGATCATATCGGTGGATTTTCATGCAAATGCACAAGAGGATATAATGGAAAAAGGTGCCATATTAAGGTGAGGCTTGTTTTTACAATTACATGCTCGAAAAGCCATTTAAAATACAATTCAAACGATACATTGGTCGAAAAAATTGGTGAAAAATTGGATTTTTGGCTCCATTTTGAGTTGAATGTAATTTCGACTACTGTCAGCGGTGAGCTACTGTGATTCCTCTCATTCAAACAATCCGCAAAAATTCAATTTCAATTTCAATTTGATTTTTTCGAAGAGGGTATCGTTAGCAACGTATTTGAAGTGGCTTTTCGACAAAAGAATGTATTTGTTATGTGAGAAGTAGACTTAGAGAAACGCCCCCGAATTTCAAGTTTTTCACAAAAATGACTACCAATACCACAAACAGTTCAAACCAAAAGATCTCTATGGTGTTTCTGAAACTTGGAATCATTGTGCTTCTCATCATATAATGGATATTATTGGTCACCGCTGTTAGCGACCTCTAGAGCCCTCCAAAAACAGTGCGTTTTTACCTTTTGACGGCTCTAGCGCCCCATACCACGTGATATTTTTCAGTTATTATATCTACAATATAAAATCCAAAATGTCACTTCACTACACCTCACTGCACCTTGCTGCACCTCACTACACTCACTCACTGCACCCCGCTACACCTCACTGCACCCCACTACACCTCACTGCACACCACTACACCTCACTGCACCTTGGTGCACCCCGTTACACTTCACTGCACTTTGGTGCACCTCGCTACACTACACCTCGGTGCACCTCACTACACCTCACTTCACCTCAGTGCACCTCACTGCACTGCACCTCACTACACTTCACTGCAACCTCACTGCATTTCACTGCACCTCACTTTTTGTCGTCCTGCATGTATCGATCCAATGCCTGTCCCTAGCGAATAGGCTGGCCCAAAGGTCGACCCTAAAAATGTGTTTTTGCTTTGTTGTTAAGAAAACTCAGCGGAGCATACTTGTCTACGTAAATATAGATGAGTCCAACCTAGAGCTCTGGCTCGGTCTATACGTCGGCTCTAGCGCAAAAAAAATAAAGGTAGTAAATAATTATGGATCAGAGCTCAAAGCAGGTGACGCTGTGTGACCCTTTTGGGCTATAAGACATAGATTTGACAAATTTCGGGCAGGTTTAAAGTTTCTGATTAATTCTTGAAAGTTGCTCAAAGACTGATTATATAGGTAACCAGTTGAAATTTAAAAAAATAATGGTATAAGTAACCGAACAATTTTTATTAGTTTTTAAAACCATATCCCGGGCGAATCCCGGGTAACAATGCTAGTTTTCAAAAAAATCTACTGTCACATATTTAAACACTGTGTGAATTTCACCCAAATGCAATCAGTCTTCGTAAAGATATTGAAAAAACACGTTTGAAGCGACCCCGCAGTAGAGGTACTTTTAACTAGAGGTGAGAAGGCGGACCTAATTTTCGTGCCCGCCCGAACTGCGCCCGATATTATTTTTATAAAAAATGCCCGCCCACACGAGAATTTGGGTCGTATGAGTCAAAAACTAAACAAGAGTGCATTTACCAAAACTTCACACGGTTATGATCCAACGTGTCGCGGAATTTCGATCTCTACGGCTTATTCGATTCTTCATGCCAATAGGAGACTTTCGTAGAAGAACAGTTTTTTTAATTATTTTGTAGTTGAACTCTCTGAAAAATGGTCTGCACAGAGGTCAAAAAAATCGTTTTTGATGAATATCTCGGACAAAAATAAATTATATTCGGTTAAGTGGTCCAATGATACAAAGCTTTTGGCTGTGACAACCCTCCTGACAAGTGCAAGCAGTTGGCTGCAGAAGTCAAAAACGTCGAAAAAAGTGTAATTTTCAAAGAGTCGTGGAAGGGACGGTATACATTTTTTTCTCAAACCCAAAGCAGGAGCCTGTAATCATTGGTCTTAGCTTTGAAATGAATCCCTAAGTAGAAGTAGATATGTGACTAGTAGAAAAAAAATGGAGTTGATTTAAATAAAAAGTTTTAAAATATGTAATTTTTTGTATCTTTAACTCTACGTACCTCCTCAAATGGAATACAAAACTTAACCCAAATGAAAAGGGAGTTTCTATATTGTGTGAAAAATAGAAACTATAAAAAAAGAAAAATGTTTGGAAGTGGAAATTCCAAATTGTTCACGGAAAACTCATACTCGAGGTGCCCTTTGTAGTGAAGTGTTACAAACTGGTTAAGAAAATTCACTAATATATGCTAGTTACCGTACTAGACGCGTTGTCTTTTTAATAAAGACATAATTTGTTGGAATTCACTTGGAAAATATATTTTCAACGTCTTAGAATTATAATTAAAATTACAATTATATACAATTAATAAGTAAAGACTCAGTTTTAGGGCCCTGGCTGAGTCCAAAACCTCAAAAAGTTTCTTCCAAGGGATGTGAGGCATGCCTAGACCTTTCAAACATTGAGTTTTACTTGAGTTATCATGTTGACAGACAGACGGTGTTTTTTCAGTTTTGCCTTATTTAAACCTCAAAAAGATAAGCCCACCAACTACCCGATCGAAATTAGACTGGTTACAAACGTCGTGGTAAGCACATGTGCCAAGTTTGCTTCGTACGAGTCCAAAAATAATTTCATCTGTAGGCTAAGGTGGCTTTCATATTTTCCAAATGCGAGAAATGTTCACACTTCCATTAAAAGTCAAATTTTCCAAGTCTTCAAAAATGTTTTAAATGTTTAGGCAGTGTTAAATTTTTTATCACATCAGCGTCTGGTAAGTTGTGTTTTTTGTGTATGATACCTACTTTTATAAGTTTCACTTTATGTTACAGTTCCTACGATACTAGCGCTAAGTACTTTACGGGCATAGGTTGTAGTGATTGTAAGTTACTTTAGAGTCACAGGTATCTGAAACGGTAAAGTAATTAATGGTAACACGTTACTAAAGTACTTTACAATCGCAGGTATAAAATTAATGTTTTATATTAATTTGATGTTATTGAAACACTGCGCTTTGTACTACATTATAATTTTTTCGCTTATTAATTAAACTGCTTGTTTGCATTACGGTGGCCGAACTGTGAACGAATGTTCATCGTTCATAGTTTGACTGTTGATCAAGTATGAACGTGAAGTTTGTGTCAAGCGACATATTTAAGTTTGCGTTACGGTTACGGCGAAGCGAAAATTATAAAAAATAATTGAAAAATAAAAAAAATTAAAAATAAAATTGACTAAATGACTTATAGGGTGTCAAATGGTGTGTTAAGCGTAATATAGTACTCCTTTATGTACCTTAGCCTCTGTCCACCTACTCCTACATCCTATCCTACCCGTGGTGACACCTGTTATAGTGAGCAACCCGCATGAACGATCAGGTAACCAACCCTGGTGTAGTAGTGTGGGTCACTTAGCATAAGGATGAGGGGGGCTGCCTTCGGGTAGTACCTAAACGGCACGTATAGGGAGGGCCGAAGGCAGCTAGGCGCTATCAAGATGGGATGGCGACTTAGTATGGTGGCGGATGATCTCAACAGCAGGAGACAACGGCAGCATACACAGCCCTAGTCAGATGGGCTACCATCACCACCTGGTGACTTTCCTACGGGTCATCGGGAGAAGGAAAGTAGGTTGGGCGCTTGGCTAACTCCCAGACACCGTAAAAACAGTCTTGTTATGAATTCCCCAACACAGCCTCGGATCGGACAGGATAAACGGCAACGACTCAAGCATCGGAAAAAGGACAACGATTTACAATTAGGAACATGGAATGTAAGATCTTTGTTGCGGCCAGGAGGATTGAGATCTCTCACAAGTGCGCTAAGAGCGGCAAAAATTGACATAACAGCTGTGCAAGAAACGAGATGGCCTGGAAAGGACACCATGACCAGTAGCGACTATAAGTTCTACTATAGTGGGAAGAGTAACGACAGTCCAAGAGAGTATGGAACAGGCTTCATGGTTCTCGGCAGAGCTAAAAACGCGGTGATTGGTTCCAGTCCTGTTGACGAGCGATTGTGCTCTCTACGGATAAGAGGAAAATTTTTCAATTACACTCTTATAAACGTTTATGCGCCTACGGAGGAAAGCGACAACGAGGTGAAGGAGCTATTCTACGAGAAACTGGTGGATGTATATGATGGAGCGCCGAAACGAGACATTAAAATTGTGCTTGGAGATTTTAATGCTAAGATAGGCCGCGAAGTATTTTATCGTCCCACAATCGGTAAACATAGCCTTCACGAAAACTCGAACGAAAATGGAACGCGGGTGGTTGATTTTGCAGCATCAAGAAACATGGTTGTCAGCAGTACCTATTTCCAACATAAAGACATCCACAAAGCGACATGGGTATCACCGGATAAACGAACCAAAAACCAGATTGACCATATTTTGATAGATGCACGTCACTGTTCAAATATGTTGAATGTCAGAAGCTGTAGAGGACCGAATGTAGATTCCGATCACTACCTGGTGAGAGCGGCAGTTAGGTCTCGAATATCGGTTCAACACAATCGACAACCGGCATTGGAAAGGTGGGACGTGGAAAAACTACAGAACGAAGACATTAAACGTCAATATGTCGACAGGCTGGAGACGAATATTATTGCCGGAATGGTCAGCGAACAACGAAGCGTAGACGATGCGTGGAATCAAATTAGACGGAATGTAGAGAGCGCCGCAGCAGAGACAGTGGGAACGAGAACGGAAAATAAAAGAAATATCTGGTTTGACGATGAATGCCAGAAGGCCATGGACGACAAAAACGCAGCTCGCCTGAAAACTCTAAGTAGATTCACTCGAGCTGGCCAGGAAGAGTACCGTTCTAAAAGAAATTTCGAGAGAAAACTCTTCCGACGGAAAAAGCGACAGCGTGACAAGGAAGTTTTGATCGAAATTGAGAAGTTTGGCAATCGGAAGGAGACTCGGAACTTTTACCGGAAAGTGAACGAATCCAGAAACGGTTACAGTCAACAACCTTTGCTGTGTAAGGACAAGCATGGATTGGTCTTAGCAGATGAGGAAAGGTGTATCGCGAGATGGGCTGAGTACTTTAAGGAACTGCTTAACCCGAACAGACCGCTCAACCGAGACGACGAAAACGACGAATTGCCATTTCAGACTGCGCAACCATACATAGAAGAACCAACGATGCAAGAAGTTGAAGCTGAAATTTTAAAGCTCAAAAATTTCAAAGCCCCGGGGACTGACAACCTACCCGGTGAACTTTTCAAGAACGGCGGCAACGCGCTATGTATGGAGATGCACGAGCTCATCATACGCATCTGGAATGACGAGGAGTTACCGGAAGAGTGGAAGACCAGCATACTTTGTCCCATATACAAAAAGGTGACAAATTGGAGTGTGGCAATTTTCGAGGAATCGCTCTGCTGAATATTGCTTACAAGATATTTGCAAATATTCTATATCAGCGCCTTCATCCATACACGGAATCTACGATAGGTGAATACCAAAGTGGTTTGCGTGTAGGTCGTTCAACATCGGACCAGCTGTTTAATATCAGACAGATCTTGGAGAAGTGCAAGGAGTACAACATTGAAACACACCATTTGTTCGTTGACTTCAAGGCAGCCTATGACAGTGTTAGAAGAAGTAAGCTATGGAGAGTCATGGCGGAGTTCGGAATTCCCAACAAACTGATCTCGCTAACGAAGCTAACACTAAACGGAGCTAACAGCCGAATAAGGATCCGCAATCAAATGTCAGAGACTTTCGACATTGAGGAAGGCCTACGTCAAGGAGATCCTCTTGCAACGCTGCTTTTCAATTTAACACTCGAAGCAGCTGTTCAAACCATGGACATAGACTCCAGCGGCACCATTTTCTCCAAGTCCAGTCAGTTGCTTGGTTTTGCAGATGACCTGGACATTATTGGCCGAACTCTGGATGTTGTTAAAGATAAGTTTATGGCCTTGGAGAGGAAAGGTACCGACCTTGGGTTGAAGGTCAATGACGGAAAAACGGAATACATGATCATCCCACCTACGAATCGATATCGGGAAGATAACGTAACGATCTACACACACACATTCAAAATGGTCAATAAGTTCGTATACCTTGGATCAGAGCTGAACATAAACAACGACATTGCGGACGAAATAAAAAGGCGAGTAACTTTGGGCAACCGGAGTTATTACAGCCTGCTGAAAATTCTCAAGTCCAAGTCAGTAAGCCGAAATTCAAAATGCGCACTTTATAAAATTGTGATCAGACCGGTAGTTACGTACGGTTCGGAGTCGTGGTGCTTGACACAGAAAAATGAACAATCTCTGCATACGTTCGAGCGAAAGGTACTGCGTACAATATTTGGACCAGTATTTGACCGAAAACTGAACCGATGGCGCAGACGATATAATCACGAGCTCATAGAGCTTTTTGGAGAGTCCGACATAGTCAGAACAACAAAAATAAATAGACTACGTTGGCTCGGTCACGTACAACGAATGAATGAACATCGTATTCCAAAAAAAATTCTGAAGTCCAAACCTGAAGGCAAAAGGAGTGCAGGGCGACCCAAGTCCAGGTGGAGCGACGCTGCTTTTGCCAACTTAAGAACTGTGGGAGTAACCAGCTGGGAGACGTTAGCTGCAGATAGGCCCGGTTGGAGAAGCATGTTGGAGAAGGCCAAGACCCTTAATGGGTTGTAGTGCCGGTAAAGTAAGTAAGTAAATGACTTATAACTATTTGTATATGGCTAATTTGGCTTAGAAACTTACTTTCTTAGTTGTTTTTACTTTTTTATCTGATGTTATAGCTAAAATACCGAATACGGGTTTGAAGCGATCTATCGAGGTGGTATCATTCTTTCCGTTTACGTTTAAGACGGACCCTTTCCTCAGACGTTTTATAACTTCGAAAAGTCCGTTGTAACGAAGATGTAAACTAGGTTTTTGTCGATTCTAACAAAGACGTGCGTGCAACCAGGGCCTATTTAATAGAAAGTATTTCTTCAAATTTCTTGAATTTCTTTAATTTTTCATGAATTTCTTTAAAGAAAAATTCAAGAAATTCAAGAAAAATTATAAAATTTAAGGTAAAAAATTGAGAAAAATCTCGTTTTGGTACAATTACACCCATAGAAGTAATATTTTACTGGCTGTTGTACCTTCGGCAGATTTAAAGTCCACCCGCTTGAATTAACATTCAAAAGCCACTCACAATTGTTAAACCTACTTCCAATTGTTTATCAAAAATCGAAAAACTAAAAGTGCTGATTTCGTCGTTTACGACTCATCAGTATACCTTGTCTTAAGATCATGTGTAAATCAGCATAGATGGCCATAGAATGATACTCAGACTATGGCAAATCGCCTTTTACACAATCCAGATCCTATGATTTGATGCATGCCATTTCGTTTGAACAATTTGGAAGTAAAAGAATTGTGAGTTTGTTTCGGTTATTTTTTAATTTGGATTATCCTGTTAAACAGAATTCAACGACTATCTAAGGTAGTATTTACGTTGAATATTTCGGCTGCAAGGGGCTAACCATACCCAAATAGATAGTCGTTGAATTGCGGTAATCTGCTTAGCAGAATGAATGAATATTAATTTTATTGTCTACTTTTCTCAAGCTGACATGGAAAAAGAGTGGGTATGACTATTGTCATAACCTTCGTTAAAAAACCATGAAAACGTATAACAAATAATACTCTTAAAGTACAATAACATTATCACAGACAAAAATCACAAAATAAAAAAATAAAAATCACAAAACAGAAAGAAGTCAAAACAAACAATAATAATAACAAATAGAAAGAAAAACTATGTAGTCAAAACTAAAATTGTAAATAAAAAGCACTCAAAGAGCTTGGTCATAAAATTTAAAGCAAAAATAAAAAATAAAAAGTATTTAGCGAAAAGCTGCGTCAAAGGTGAAATAAATAAGATAAATAAATGAATAAACGACATTAAGTATAATAATTAAGTCCACCAAGAAGGAGTCGTCAAGTTGAGCCGTAGGCGTCGTCAAATAAAATATCTCGAACAGCAAAATATCGGCCACACGAAAAAAAATCTTATTTTCATTTTTAAAACAATTGAAAAATATAAAAAAGTTAATCACCGGGTTAGTGCTTCTGGTTTCGGTTGTCATAGAAGTGGAAAGGATGCTTCCTTCCATGCAAACACTATCCAACCAAACCAAATGAGCCAAAAATCGAATCATCAAGCCCATGTACTTTATTCCTGAATTCGAGAGATGGAAGCATCGGATCTACATGAGCAACAGCAAGGTTGAATAACCGGCAGGCGAAATTAAATGGTGAAAACTGTGAATAATCACAGTTGGTACCGGTTATCCGAATCATAGAAAATTTACGTAATACTCTCGAGCCATCATTCAGAATAATCTTATTGCGGAGAAACTCCGAATTCAATTTACCAGTCAAAATATCGTGAATGAAAAAAACTGAGCGTCGGCGCGGCGTCGTAGAAGTGATTTAAGGCTGAGTTCGGCACATCTGTCGGCATATGGACGTAAACGACAACTTTCATTGTCACTGTCGATGTGTCTATCACGGTTAGCGTATAGAAAAAATTGTCGCTGAACACTCTCTAATAACTGGATGTGAACAGCATGATGAGGTGCCTAGATCGTACTAGCGAACTCAATATGTGAGCGAACAACGGCTTTTTTGCAGCGTTGACGTTGAATCGTCCGTAGTACTGGCGCTTAACAAATGATAGCATCGAAGTAGCTTTCATTGAGGGCAGCTCATAATGATCATTAAAACAAAACTTGTCATTATACGTAACTCCGATGTCCTTGGTGACCATTCATTTAGTAGTTAGCCAAAATGGGTGAACGCTTACGAGATAAAGAAATTATTTTGCATTTATCAGCATTTAATTCAAAATTATTGTCGGAGCACCACTTCACGAACTTGTCAATTGAGTACTGCATTGAGACCGTATCTTCAATTGATGAGATGCTGTTATGAACAATTTTTTTATCATCGGCGAAGTTGATGTCTTTGGTAGGATGAGTGGCACAATCGGTATCATTGAAGAACACCACAAAAAATAGAGTGGCCAACACGGAGCCTTGCCCGATTCCAGAGAAAACATTTATTAAATCCGATTCGATGGAATTTATTTTCACCTTCTGCTTTCTGCGCTGGAAGAAGGATCGGAACCAAAGGAGTAGGGAATTGGAGATTCGCTACATATCATTTGCCAATTTCATAATTAACTGAATACAGTAAATAACATCGAAGGCTTTGTGTATAACGCAAGAAATAAGTCAGTTTGCATGTCATTATCGAAGGATTCATGTACCGGGATCGATAACTCCATTAGGTTGGATTCTACTCTTCTACCAGGAAAAAATCTGTGTTGACTAGGTGATGAATGCGGATAGATGTTGTACCTAAGCTGCTCGAAAACAATTATTTCAAACACTTTCGCAAGGTTGGGTGAGACACGCACGCCACGGTAGTTAGTGAGTTCTGATTTCTTACCGGATTTAAAAACTGGAGTCAGGTTACCAATCTTCCAGAGATCTGGATAATATTCTTCCAGCAGTGACTTCGAGTAGATTGTTGCAAAGGGCATAGTCAAAATATCAGCACATTTGCGCAAAAATATTGGTGCCATTCTATAAGGACTTATGCCTTTACTCAAATCCATATTCATTAGGGTGGTCCAAAAAAGTAAAGTGTCGGAAAGTTTGGGGCACCAGCGTTAAAACGAATCTTAATGGGTCCCTGATAAATAGTGTCTATGGACGCAACTTACTTACTTACTTACTTACTTTACCGGCACTACAACCCATTAAGGGTCTTGGCCTTCTCCAACATGCTTCTCCAACCGGGCCTATCTGCAGCTAACGTCTCCCAGCTGGTTACTCCCACAGTTCTTAAGTTGGCAAATGCAGCGTCGCTCCACCTGGACTTGGGTCGCCCTGCACTCCTTTTGCCTTCAGGTTTGGACTTCAGAATTTTTTTTGGAATACGATGTTCATTCATTCGTTGTACGTGACCGAGCCAACGTAGTCTATTTATTTTTGTTGTTCTGACTATGTCGGGCTCTCCAAAAAGCTCTATGAGCTCGTGATTATATCGTCTGCGCCATCGGTTCAGTTTTCGGTCAAATACTGGTCCAAATATTGTACGCAGTACCTTTCGCTCGAACGTATGCAGCGATTGTTCATTTTTCTGTGTCAAGCACCACGACTCCGAACCGTACGTAACTACCGGTCTGATCACAATTTTATAAAGTGCGCATTTTGAATTTCGGCTTACTGACTTGAACTTTAGAATTTTCAGCAGGCTGTAATAACTCCGGTTGCCCAAAGTTACTCGCCTTTTTATTTCGTCCGCAATGTCGTTGTTTATGTTCAGTTCTGATCCAAGGTATACGAACTTATTGACCATTTTGAATGTGTGTGTCGATCGTTACGTTATCTTCCCGATATCGATTCGTAGGTGGGATGATCATGTATTCCGTTTTTCCGTCATTGACCTTCAACCCAAGGTCGGTACCTTTCCTCTCCAAGGCCATAAACTTATCTTTAACAACATCCATAGTTCGGCCAATAATGTCCAGGTCATCTGCAAACCAAGCAACTGACTGGACTTGGAGAAAATGGTGCCGCTGGAGTCTATGTCCATGGTTTGAACAGCTGCTTCGAGTGTTAAATTGAAAAGCAGCGTTGCAAGAGGATCTCCTTGACGTAGGCCTTCCTCAATGTCGAAAGTCTCTGACATTTGATTGCGGATCCTTACTCGGCTGTTAGCTCCGTTTAGTGTTAGCTTCGTTAGCGAGATCAGTTTGTTGGGAATTCCGAACTCCTCCATGACTCTCCATAGCTTACTTCTTCTAACACTGTCATAGGCTGCCTTGAAGTCAACGAACAAATGGTGTGTTTCAATGTTGTACTCCTTGCACTTCTCCAAAGATCTGTCTGATATTAAACAGCTGGTCCGATGTTGAACGACCTACACGAAAACCACTTTGGTATTCACCTATCGTAGATTCCGTGTATGGATGAAGGCGCTGATATAGAATATTTGCAAATATCTTGTAAGCAATATTCAGCAGAGCGATTCCTCGAAAATTACCACACTCCAATTTGTCACCTTTTTTGTATATGGGATAAAGTATGCTGGTCTTCCACTCTTCCGGTAACTATAAAAGATAGGAAGTACAATACTACAAATTGGTCGTTATGATTCGGCTCGGAGTTGTTATGAATTTTACTACCTATCCCATACAAAAGTTGACCATTTCATAGTAATATTCCCTCTGCGAAAAGCATCCATTACACGTGAAAAATTCTCGGTACATTTTCCGTAAATTTCGGTTCGGCTTATACTCACATATCGATACCTAATTGCGAATAGCACGTATCTCCATTCAAGTTGAATGAAAATTAGTGTTGAGCGCAATTAGGTATCGATATATTTAGTTCTCGGCCGCAGTTTGTTAGGCTCGGCCATTTTATCCGTCAAACGGTTAAAGAACGCAATGTTCTTTGATTGGTGTAAATTCTTGTGGACAAAGTGTCCGTATCTGCATAGGCCTAAATATTGGATGTTTCGGGCCGCATTTATGTCCCGATTAAACATTCGGTAACGTTGCGACGTCGTGGCCATGAATATGCGATGTTGGAGATTTCGTCTTGTGGTTACCCTAACTCTGTCATCCTCGCTCCAGCGGTCGTTGCGGCGAATTCGAACTCTGTCCGCTCTTTGTGATTGCGTTGGTTTTGGATGTGCCCTGTTTGTGTCTTTCATTTGGGCAGCGAGGTAGCGTGTGTTTGTTGCCGTTGTGATGAATGTCGCTGGAGTGGATGCCTCGGACGGCTTACAATTTTTGCAAAATTTAAGCCTGAAAATGCAGACGAAAAATCCGTAAGAAAAAATGCAGTTGGTAATGGAAGTATAGTAGTGGATGTACCTGTCTTTCGAAGCTTCGACACTTTGCAGTTCCTCAAAACAAATGCAGCAGTTTTTTGTCGTTCGGAATTCATTCTGCGGTATGACGATAGTGTTCGGGCGTTGCTGAATGGCACGTATTATTTTTTTGTTGGTGGGGCAGCGCATGTGTCCTTTTATAGGCGACTTAGCTGGCGTAGAGCTACTGCCAATGTAAACTAAATTGAGTTTTTTGCGGTCCTGTCTGCATTTTGTGTACCCCACGATATCTGCAGCTAATTTTGACATCGTTTTTTGCGTGCAGACATACTTCTCGAAGTTTAGATTGGCACACTTCAGCGTCATAAAAGTGGAAGTGCCTTCATTAAAAAATTTCAAGCGTGAGTGTAGATACTTTCGGTAGTTCGGGGACTTTGCTGATGGCTCTTCCACACCATCCTTCTGGCGGTCTTTTTCGTATTTCGCGAGAAAATCACCGCAAAGCTTTTTTCTGACACGCCGCCTTTTCGTGTGAACCCTGTAAGGATGAAATAGTTAATATTCTGAAAATAGGTCATAACATAGAGTTAATGTACCTGCTTGATAATGGTAATCTTTTTGTTTGTGCAAAATATTCGTTTCATGAATGTTGCCGTCACTGTCCCACGTTCTACGCACTGTTGCCGTCATATTTCTTATACCTGGATCAATGCCGCAAATGGTGACGTCACGCAAGTCTTCTATTTTGTACTTTGCGAGCTGTTGCAAAATGAGCGGGTCGGTTCTGGAAAGATTGACGTAGAAACATCTTACATAAGAAACATTACTAATAGTAGCGGAAAACTCACTTGTCGTCCTCTTCGTCTGTGTCGTCATCTGCATCTGAATCTGAATCAGAGTCCGAATCGTTTGCATTTGATGGTTTCCGTTTTCTGTTGTTCGTGATCTCCCTGACTTGCTCTCTGGTCATTTCTCTGCCAGGTTGTTGTATACGTTTGTCGTTATTTGACCACCAAATTTTTTTGTATCCGTTTCAAGTTTCGTGAAATTAAAGAGGAATTTCCAGAAGGGGTTGATTGTCTTACAATTTGCATTGTCAGCATCGGTGATTAATTCCACGAATTCCACTTGAGTGTACAAGGGCTTGCCGTTCGGTCGAAAAGATGATAAGTTTTTAACGATGTCGTACAACGATTTCGAATCGACAGCAAAGTGCATTAGACCGAAACCGTGTTGGGGTACCACGACAAAGTTATGCAAGCGAGCACGGTAGATTGACTCACCGTCGTCATCGCCGACTTTGCTACGACGTCTTTTTCTTCTGTTACGCTGCTTACTCGGTATGGCAGCTTCGTCGGCAAGTCGTTGTGGCATATGTTGCTTTTCATCATTGTTAATTTTGCGTTTACGCTTTCGGCATTTCCTTTTACGAACACTTTTACGAACACTTTCACGACG
>CM055403.1:92065341-92085950 GCA_029228625.1 Pseudolycoriella hygida
CTTGTGATTGTGTCTTTGGGCGCATCCATCACCATTCATTTTTTATTTTTTCACCGTTTCTCGTATTTCTCTTACCTTGTCAATTCCTTTGCGTTCATCTTATCTTAGTAAATGCAATTTTTTCGTAAATGAATGTTCATCTGATTAATTGAATAAAAAAAAGAAAGTGGTCCAACCATGAATTGAACCCGATCGGTATAAAAACATTAGTCTATGCTCTAACCAGCTGAGCCACCGTCGCTTCGACAAAGAGTCAATTACAATTCACCTTAAGAAAATAATCGTCACCTCGATCGTCACACATGCTTATGTAGTCAAAGTTATGCATGTGTCATCCTTTTCCTTTATACAAACACAAGGAATTCCGATGCGGTAGTATGACTTCGAGTTTATATACAGAAACGTTGAATGTATTCAATATTCCCTCCTGAAAGATAAAATATTGTACTGCTATGTGAGAAAAATCTCGAATCACTTGTTATGTATATATTGTATTCACTCGTTCGCTTCGCTGCGCTCCGCTCACTCTTTATATACAATATATACATAACAAGTAATTCTCAATTTTGTCTCACATAGCATTAATATACTATTATTGGCACCCGAATTCTATGTGCTCTGTGTTCGAATCCAATACACAACCTTTTTTTCTTGTTTTCCGAAACGCCTTTCGAAAGGACAAATTGAGGACAACTTTTTTCTGAAACATTTAATTTCATTTGCGAGCCTTTGGAGAAAAATATTTTTGCAGCCACCCCAATTCTATGACTTTAAAAATATTCTTTTGCAAAGGCTTCTAAATGAAATTAAATATTCTGAATACAATTGCCCTCAATTTGTTCTTTCGAATGACATTTCTAAAAACGAAAAAAAAAAATTGGTCAGCCACTGGATTTGAACACAGTGCACATAGTTAAGTTAAGTTCATTCATTCATTAATTCAGTTGGTACAAAAATACATTTGAGATAACAATAATTAGTGTTCAGCTAGTTCATTTTTCAGCTTTTCAAACTATGATCGAGGCTTATATTGATTGCTAAACTGGAAAGTAAATTTCAGTTTATTAAATTTTGCGGCAGAAGAAAATTTTCAAAAAACTTCCAATAAATTTTTCTGTTTAGTTTGCTTACATAGCTAATTTACTATCCTAATCGTTATGCTAAATCACAGGCAAATAGTTGTTTGGTGTAGGCTCCGGATAAGATAATTGTGAGAGCGCAGCATTTTGGCTCTGAAACGGAAACTGATCTTCGCTATTTGTTCAGTAATCGTAGGTACAGAAGCGAGTCTATGCAGATCGTGGGTATTATAATATGGCGAATGTTATTTTGAGGCACTAGTTCTGGATGATTAGGAGTCTTTCTATGTGGTACTTGGCACAGTTATCCTATACTGGACAAGCTCTAAGTAGAGTGCTCTAAATAATTGCTTCAAAGATTCGGATATTGTTAGCGATACTTAATTTGGACTTCCTATTAATCAGCGGGTAATGTGCCCCTAGAAGTTTCAAGGCTTTGCTTTGCATATTATAAATGTGTGGTTTAAGGTCAGAGTTTTGTCTAGGGTAACATCTAAATACTTCGCAGAATTTTTCCAAGCTCTTTCTGAATCGCGGATAGTTACACAACCAGAGTTGTGCCGTTCTTCTAGTGAAGAAAGTTGCATTCGTTTTGGGGTTGAGTTTAATTTTCCACTTAGTGGAATAATCGGCAAGCTGCTTGCTGGCAGCATTCAGGCTCTTGGTTATATTGCCTGGGGTTCTGGCTGACTTGAATAAGCAAATATCATATGCAAAGAATGCCTTTTCGCTCACAAATTTTGCGTCACAAATGCCGGACCCACCAGCGGAATAATTTTTCAACACTCAGTTTTTACACGCAAAAATTTAAATTTACCTTAAACAATCTACGCAATAAGAAACAAAAGTCAAATTTTTGCAGCGCAAAAACTGAAAGTACATAAAATTATTTCGTCGTTGGGTCCGGCATTTGTGACGCAATTTTTTTAACACAACGTAATTTTGTTTTAAAAAAGCGCTGTAATTTTTTCAGGAAATCAAAACTTTGAACACAAGGTTCCATTCAAACAAACTTCTACGTATTATCAGCGACAGCGTCACCTCAGGCGACATCATTAATTTTGCAAGCAGACTTACGGACTGCGTCACAATCTACCTTTAAAGAGGTTTTTGTTGTGATATCAGTCGTTTTGGAAGTTTTCAGTTGTTAAAAAAAATCTCAGAAAAAAAATTGTCTTCGAACAAATTTTCTCCAAAAAAATTTTTTTCCAAAAAAACTTTGCTCAAAAAAATATTTTTTCCAAAAAATTTTTTCTAAGAAAAAAATTATCGTTCCGAAAAAAAATGTTTTCCAGCACACTTCCTACAACATCCCACACACTTCTCACATCATTCCACATACTTCCCACATCATTCCACACACTTCCCACATCATCCCGCACACTTCCCACATCATCCTACACACTTCACACATCATCCCACACTTTCCACATCATCCCACACACTTCCCACATCATCCCACACACCATCCCACACATCATCCCCCACACTTCCCGAATCATCCCACACACTTCCCACATCATCCCACACACTTCCCACATCACCCCACACACTTCCCACATCATCCCACACACTTCCCACATCATCCCACACACTTCCCACATCATCCCACACACTTCCCACATCATCCCACACACTTCCCGAATCATCCCACATCATCCCACACACTTCCCACATAGTCAGACACACTTCCTACTTCATTCTACACATTTTCCGCTTCATTCCACACACTTCCCACTTCATTCCACACACTTCCCACATCATCCAACACACTTCCCACATCATCCCACACACTTCCCACATCATCCTACGCACTTTCCACATCTTTACACATCATTTTCGGTCATACATTTGAGATAACAATAATTAGTGTTCAGCTGGTTCATTTTTCAGCTTTTCAAACTATGATCGAGGCTTATATTGATTGCTAAACTGGAAAGTAAATTTCAGTTTATTAAATTTTGCGGCAGAAGAAAATTTTCAAAAAACTTCCAATAAATTTTTCTGTTTAGTTTGCTTACATAGCTAATTTACTATCCTAATCGTTATGCTAAATCACAGGCAAATAGTTGTTTGGTGTAGGCTCCGGATAAGATAATTGTGAGAGCGCAGCATTTTGGCTCTGAAACGGAAACTGATCTTCGCTATTTGTTCAGTAATCGTAGGTACAGAAGCGAGTCTATGCAGATCGTGGGTATTATAATATGGCGAATGTTATTTTGAGGCACTAGTTCTGGATGATTAGGAGTCTTTCTATGTGGTACTTGGCACAGTTATCCTATACTGGACAAGCTCTAAGTAGAGTGCTCTAAATAATTGCTTCAAAGATTCGGATATTGTTAGCGATACTTAATTTGGACTTCCTATTAATCAGCGGGTAATGTGCCCCTAGAAGTTTCAAGGCTTTGCTTTGCATATTATAAATGTGTGGTTTAAGGTCAGAGTTTTGTTTACCCTATCTAAATACTTCGCAGAATTTTTCCAAGCTCGTAGTCGCTCTACGGCAGCATAGCTCATTTCGGATCACTTTGATCGACTCCTGGCAACGAACCCCGCAACCGATTTACACAAGACCGGTTCTGTTGGCTTCGTGAGATGGATACCTTTCATTTGATACTCCTTTCACCGATACCCCTGCCGAGATATAGCCGAAGAATTGCTTCTGTTGGTGGATTTTCATATATGGGGGTTGTATGAAAACTTTGAAGGCCAACTCAGTTCCAAGATTTTGTTGGTGGTAGCCATCGGCTGACTTTTCCATTTGGGACCGAAACTGAACTGCCCTAAAAATTTTAAGGAAATCGCTTGGGTGGTTCTCGGAAAAAAGTGGATAGATACATAGATACATACAGACCTATATAGATACATCGTGGACACACAACACAGGAATAACATTTTGATTATTTTCAAACATAATTTTTACCATTATTATATGGAAATTGGTCATCTTTGATTGGCGATATCTCGGTTCGTTTTCAATCGATTTGGATCAGTCTGGGCTCGTTGGAAAGCTGCTGCGACGTAGTTGGAATGGGAGGGGAAGGGAAGGGAGGGAAGGGGAGGGGGCGAGGGGAAAAAACTCAAAAGTTCGCCTATGCATCGTGTCTTGTCTCAAAGGTTTTTGTATGGAGTTTTTTGGGTTTGTGGAAGTCTTTTTTGGGGGTTTGGGGACTGCGTCACGCTCTCTGCTACCGCTCCGAGCATTATGTCAAAACGTCAACTAATACAAATTTGTATGTATTGTATGGGTTACTTTTTTATTTTTTCGAAGCGTTATCCTGGCAATGATTTTGGTTCAAAAAGTTATTGCCCTAAAACGTTGAGGACTTAAGTTATTCAATGTTACAGATTTATTTCGTTCATCCCGGCTGTTCAGGCTACAATGGCTTACAATGAAACTGCAATATGTTTACATATCGTCCGTACTTATCAAGCTATGTTATTTCTAGTGGTGACGACATACACACGATTTTCCGACTTTTTCTGGAAGCTGTAAGTTCCAAACGGATCCGTTTTTTTCAAAAAATTTCAAGCGACTCGGAAAACGCATTTACCGAGCATCAACATGTAAAATATTGTACGTGAGTGCTTCCAAATTGTTGTTTTGACTCGTAGGATTACAGCCTTCGCTTTCGGCTCATACAGCAACCTTCCTACGAGTCAAAACAATAATTTGGAAGCACATACGCAATGTACTATTTTCAGCCGTGTGATTTCAAAAAGAATGTCCCTGTTCTAATTTCGCTGAGATATAAGAGAGAAAGTACCACCAATCTTCAAAAAACCTCGTTTTGACCTCTTTTTCGATCGTAACTTCGAAAGTTTTCAACCGATTTGGCTCAAATTTAATCCCGTAATCAATTTGCTGATTATATTTCAGAAAAAAAAGTTTTTGAACGAAGTTATTCGAAAAGGGGTCTTATGCGTTTACCACAACGTTAGTAACCACCCAAATTTCGATCCAGGAGTGGTGCTTTGATCATAGTCCTTAGATGACGAATCAGTCCGTCACCGGAGTAAAACTCAACCGATTTTCAAAAATTTTTTCTTTCCCTAAAAGGTAATTGAAAAATCTTTTATGGGATTGAATCTTAGCACTGTCGGCCTTAGAGCCGCTGAGCTGGGGTCTTTTAAGTGGTTTTTGGTCTTTTGTACATAACTCGAGTAAAAAGTTGCACATACACTCGGTACGGACTTCCTAACGTTAAATAATCGTAAGATAGAAATCGGACTTTTGTTTTCATAATCGGATGTTTGTGGCAAAAAAAAGAAGCGATTTATATAAAATCGAAAGTTTTTATTCTAAGTGGCAAAGTGGTTGGACTCGATTCGGAAGTATTAATTTCAAGTGTGAAACCTTACAAAAGCCATTTTTTATTTATATTTAATAATGCAATAAATGACGCAATTATGTTACGGTCCAACTTTATTACGAATGCACCAATATATGCACAATTTTTATATGCTTCCCCAAAATGCCGTTCAGACATGTTTAAAAAACGGACATCTAACATTATGAAGAAATTATCAGAAAGACATCCTTTTTTTAATTGGTTGGTTTTGTTTTTCGGTCTTTGCGGCTTTAATACAATGTCCGAATGATATCTGATGAAGATTTCGGGTAAATGGATAGGAAGTCCTTTTGTCATTCGTTTTTTAGAAAATGTCCGAAAGACATCCGATTTTTAAAACTGGCCGAATTTTCTTTTACACAATAAAGTAGCGTGATGGTAGAGGACATATGTCTCACACTAATACTTGTCTATATTACACACACACAAGTGAAAAAACCAAAACTGAAATAAAAATTACGAAAATGCAAATAAAAAAATCGAAAAAGGTAATATAAAATTCAGAAACGGAGTTATCGAATTATTCAAAATGGAAATAATATAAAATCGAAATGGAAATAAATAAATCGGAAACGGAGATGGTGTTTTGCCGTTTTTAGCATAAATATTTACGTTCTAGAATGACTGGAAAATATAATTTTTGATATGCTGTCGGAGATGGTCTGAAACGTAGGATATTTCTCCCAAAGAGATTGGTCGACGAAAAAAATCTTAGAGTTTTGGATTGCCTACAACTTTGTAGAACATTTTTTGATACTTCATCGGGAGGTCAGTTACTTTTTTGGCATGAAGTAGAGCCTATTGTGTGGAGTAGGATGTGTTTTTGAGTATCAATCGTCAATTGAGGTTTAGGGCAACAAAATTGCTGAACAATGTTTGGTGAAAAAATTCCACACTCCCGAGCTATAGGTGTGGTGAAAGCGAAGTGAAAGCGATTTTTGACACGAAATCTGGAACAGTCCGAGCTCTAACCAAAAGTCAGTTAGACCTAGGGATTTTTCCCTTTTACGAAATGTCACTCAAGCCTCGGCAGATAACAAAATTAGGGAATTTTACATTTTTCGAAACGTAGCGATAAAGTGGTTCGGACGGGAATTTGTAACGGTATTTGGACCTCTATTATAATTGGGATTTTAACCGCGACTTGGAACGGTAGTTCGGGAAGGGGGTTTGGGCGTCTATTTGGACGTTGATTTGGACGTGTATTCTGACTGCGAGGTGGTCTGGACGGGTATTTTAGAGGTGGTTGGGATGCTGATTAGGGATGCGGACTTAGTGGGAGTCTAGAGGGCGGCAGCTCCTTGGTATAAAAAATAATTCTGTTAATCACATTACAGCTTTATACACGTTCTCGCTTATCGCTTACTATTGCTCTCGAACCCACCCCCTCCAAAGCCTGCGTAGCCCATCAGGGCTAACAGGATATACTGATAAGTCTTCTGAGTAACCCACTCATACTACTTAAGTGCCGACCCCTTTTAAGACACACCCGCTTCAAATCAATTTTTATTTTTAAATAATTCACAAGAAGATAAAAAAATTAAAAAAGGGCAATAAAAATCATGAAAAATACAGTTAAAAAATTCAATTAATGGAGGTGAGAAAAACAATTTCAGAGATAAAAAACTCAATTTTGGAGTTATAAAAATTTAAAACGCAGGTGAAAAAAACCAAAACTGAAACAAAATTTCGAAAATGCAAATAAAAAAATTGAAAACGGAAATATAAAATTCAGAAACGGAGTTATCGAATTATTTAAAATGGAAATAATATAAAATCAAAATGGAGATAAATAAATCGAAAACGGAGACAGTGTTTTACCGATTTTAACAAAAATGCTTCCGTTTTTGAAATTTTTATTTGCCTTTTTAATTTTTTATTAGCCTTTTTGATTCTTTTATAGCCTTTTTCGAATATTATATCTGCCGTTTATTACGATCCGTCTCATATGTACTTTGAAAATTATATGAATTAGGTGCTCTTAAAATTACTTCATTTTATGTCTTACCGGCTTAAAGCTAGTTTCATTTTTGACATTTAGGACATAAAACCGAGGGGAAGTCACGTCGATTTAACTTCATATAAAGAATCACACACGGCTTGCACCCCTTCACAAGTAGCTATGTGTATGTCTGTAAATCAAAACCAGTAAACTACATGACATGAGTGTTTTCGCCTTATACGAAGTAAACGGAACAGACGTGCTTGTCACGACGTTTGTAACCAGTCGAATTGGTATGTCTTTCATTTTGAGAAACCTTTCCGTCAACATCAGGATAACTTGAAAAAAAATTGACTAATTTGACCTACTGATCGGTCAAGTTCGAAGATGAGCGAAATCGAAGAAAAGCATTCGAAGATACGGTGGAAAAAGTGGTCGAAAGCATACAAGTTTCAACTTGTAAAAAAAAGCAAGGAAATTGTTGAAGGTTTTGTGATTGGTATGAACGTTCAATAGACTGAACATAACTCACTGACGGGCTAGCTCATAGTATTATTTTACTTTGACTTCATAAGGTTTTGTTTTGAAATAGTTTACGCGAAACTTAAATTTATTTCAATTCCACTAGAAAATGGAAATTTTTGTGGAAAATTGAATTGATTTTCCAACACATAACGGGAATTCAAAATAAGTTTAAAGCTCTTTCGAACTTTGCGAAACATTAATTATGTCACTTGCCCTAGCTAGCACTGCAGCTCAGGCTACTTAACCTTATTTCGAAATTTTGCATAGAATTCGAACATTTTTCTCATGGAGATGAGTCATTCTGGGCCAATCTGGCTTAACTCAATTTTTCTGATTTTTTTTTTTTTTAATTTTTGGATCCGTACGAAGTACAAAGGTCCAATACGTTTACTACAAGCAATTTTATTGTAACATGGGGCAGATTGAGGTGAGAGTTTGGGGGATGCATCTATTATCGTCTTCAGATTACGAATCAGCAAAAAAAAAAAAAAAATGTCCGTCTCCACCTTTTTACAAACGACTCAATCGATCAGTCTAAACTTTTTTCCGTGAAAGGTACATGCCGACCTGGAGGTCGGACATGAAATTTTCGAGGGTCGATGAAACTTTTTCGCAAATATCTCAGCAAGTATAGCATGGAAATTCCTCATTTTGGTGTCAAATGAAAGCATTTGATGTCACAAAACTGGAAAAAATTTCTGTGGGAATCGGGTCAGGGGTCTGGGCAATGGGACCAATGGAATGGACGGAACTGAGTTTCTTGGCCATATACGAAAACAGTTTTTCGTCCATATTTCCTTAACTATGCAATATGGAGATTTACTCTCAAAGGCAAAGTTGTAGAGAATTAAATTTAAGCGAACATGTGTTGCCGGATTATGGGGAAATATGGCACAATCTTGGTATATGGTCACTTCCATAATTGGGCAGGATTACCCGAATCTCCAGAACTATGACAGTTTAAAAGTTGGTTCCAAAGGCGAAGTTGTATAGAATTAAATTTTAGAGAACATGTGTTTCCTGGTTTTATAGGAAAATGGCCCAGTCCTTTTCTAGATTTGAATGGTCTGAGACGTACTTCGGTAGGGCCTTTGACATTACCTTGGGTAAAAGAACAGAAAACGTTTGATTGTTTGCTTATTTGTATACTTAAATACGTTCGAGTCTCTTTGCTAGATGTGGCACATCTATTCTGGTACGTACGGCTCTTTGATTGTTTAGACACGTACGAAGAACGGAGTTCTTCGAAAAGGGGTCTTATGCGTTT
Organism: Pseudolycoriella hygida; assembly: GCA_029228625.1. NCBI lineage: Eukaryota > Metazoa > Arthropoda > Insecta > Diptera > Sciaridae > Pseudolycoriella > Pseudolycoriella hygida. The sequence goes on from CM055403.1 coordinate 92,074,507, forward strand.
ACCAAGACGTTTGTAGCCACCCTAATTCCGACCGGGGAGGAGGGGGGAGCCCCGATCATGGTCCATAGATGACGAATCAGCAATAAAAACATGTCCGTCCGTCCGTCCGTGATTAACAAACCGATTTTCAAAAACTTTTTTTCCCTGAAAGGTATTCAAAAAATCTTTTTTGAGATTGAATATGAGCACTGTCGGCCCAAGAGCCAATGAGCTAGGGCCGTTTAAGTGGTTTTTGGTCTTTTGTACATAACTCGAGTAAATCTTTTCCGATTTTCATAATTTTGCCTGGGCATGCCTCACAACTTATGGAAGAAACTTTTTTGATTTTGAGCTTTTGGACTCACCCACGGCCCTAAAACTGAATCTCTACTAGGGCCCAACGTGTTTTTTCTACATAAATCGGGTAAATCTTATCCGATTTTCAAAATCTTTTTTTTTTCCTGAAATTATATTATGAGAATGAATTTGGACGAAGTCGGTTGAAAACTTTCGAGGTTACGGTCGAAAAAGTGGTGAAAAACGTGGTTTTTTGAAGGATGGTGGAAATCAGTCTGGGGTGCTAGGTCAAGGAGCAGACCAAGAAGAAGGTTTGTATATTCAATTAAATCAGACTTAGAAGTTAGGGGAGTTCCTTTGGGCGAACCAACCATCTCCATCTGTGGTTCTTGAAAATTAGAATTTTCTTAAAATTTAAAATTTCTTTAAAATTTGTTTGAATTACAGTGAGGCAAGCCTAAGATTGTGCAACTTTTCATAATTTTTGCTTCAGCTGGCAAAATACTTGAGACATCAAATCGAGGGGAAGTCAAGTCGATTTAACTTCGTATAAAAAATCGAAAATGGCTTGATGTGATAACCCCTTCACATTTAGCTACGTGCGTGTGTGTCTGTAAATCAAAAACAGCAAACTGCATGACATGAGTTCAAAACATCCACGTAGCATTAAAAATACACGAAAACGAAAGCTTTCAATGAAATGAGTTTAAACGTCTTGTCAGGTCCATATAAATTACACACATCATCGAAATATTTCTTTACGCACTTCACTGTTTTAACGAAATTATAAGTTCTTCATTGAAGTTGTTAAATTACTACTTGAGGGAAGAACTTTTGAAATACATTTTGCTTGCTATAATCAAAACAACTACGGTCATGGCATGTAAATAATGTTTACATTGACAGACAAACACATAGCTCGACTCGATGTGAAGGGGTAATCAATGCATCCGATCTACGACTCTTTATATGAAATTAAACGGATGTGACTACCCCTCGGTTTGATGTTTAGCTGATAGCTAGATATGCAGGGGTAATCACTTCAAGCCATTTTCGATTCTTTGTATGAAGTTAAATCGACGTGACTTCCCCTCGATTTACTGTCTAAAGTATTCTGCAAACTATGTATTAGTTGTATTCATAAATTACCAGCTGAAACAAAAATTATGAAAAGTTGCACAATCTTAGGCTTGTCTCAGTGTAATATAATTTATTAGGCGAAAAAAAAGACTGCTCACAATTTGAATTTTTCCGAAAATTTTAACATTTTGGAAAATTCGAATTTCCTTCAAAAATTGAATTTTCAGAAAATTGGAATTGGAATTGCAAAGGTATAATCCTTATAGGCAGTCACATTACTAGTACAATTTCATTGATGAACCATTGCTTTTATGGTTTTACGATAAATCTCGGGATATGAAACACAATTTCCCGGGAAACAAATTTTCAGGGATTATTCCCTAATAGCGATACACATCTATGAGAAAGTAATTAGTTATTTAATAATATTAAAATCTAGATATTGTTTGCAACTTACGAGGTTCGTACGAGTCCGCATAGCATTTTTTGTTTTGATTATGGCAAGATTATTTTTCATATTTGTTCTTTTATTCCCTTGACTGAAAGTCAAAATGTCTTATGAAAATATTCCCTTGACTGAAAGTCAAAGGGCCTTATGAAAATATTCCCTTGACTGAAAGTCAAAGGGTCTTATGAAAATAAATACCTATGAGAAAAATGTATGATATCTACATGAAAAACCTTAAATACCTGCAAAAAATTTTCCTTGCTAGCACGATAACTTGAGTAATTCCTAACCAATTTTCCAAATCTTTTTTTTAATCGCTGCGGAATTAAATTCCCGAGGTTAAGTTCGAAGATGGGCTATGTGGGACTACGGATCTGGAAGTTATTCCGGAAAAACCGATTTTTTTTGTTTTTTTCTGGAGTACTTGAAAAGTATTAGAATGATACATCGAAATGTAGTAGAATGATATTTAGAGAAAATTAAATTTGATGGTGTGCTCAATCCAACAGTAACAGTCTCTTATGGATATAAGTGTATAAAGTTTATAGCTAGTTACACAGTCACGTCGCAGTGATGGACAACTATCAAGTTGATAGTTAGACAGTTAGACAACTATCAAGTTGATAGTTCGACAACTATCAAGTTGGTAGTTGGACTACTATCAAGTCGATATTTGTACAACTATCAAATTAATAGTTAATAGTTAATAGTTAATAGTTGAACAACTATCAACTTGATAGTTGAACAACTATCAAGTTGATAGTTGGACAACTATCAAGTTGCTAGTTGAACAACTATTAAGTTGATAGTTGGACAACTATCAAGTTGGACACCTATCAAGTTGATAGTTGAACAACTATCAAGTTGATAGTTGGACAACTATCAAGTTGCTAGTTGAACAACTATTAAGTTGATAGTTGGACAACTATCAAGTTGATAGTTGAACAACTATTAAGTTGATAGTTGGACAACTATTAAGTTGATAGTTCGACAACTATCAAATTGATAGTTGGACAACAATCAGGCTGATAGTTAGACAACTATCAAGCTGATAGCTAGACAACTATCAAGCTGATAGCTAGACAACTATCAAGTTGATAATTGGACAACTATCAAGTTGATAGTTGGACAACTATCAAACTGATAGTTAGACAACTATCAAGTTGATAGTTCGACAACTATCAAGTTGGTAGTTGGACTACTATCAAGTCGATATTTGTACAACTATCAAGTTAATAGTTGAACAACTATCAAGTTGATAGTTGAACAACTATCAAGTTGATAGTTGAACAACTATCAAGTTGATAGCTGGACAACTATCAAGTTGATAGCTGGACAACTATCAAGTTAATAGCTGGACAACTATCAAGTTGATAGCTGGACAACTATCAAGTTGATAGTTGAGCAACTATTAAGTTGATAGTTGGACAACTATCAAGTTGATAGTTGGACAACTATCAAGTTGATAGTTGGACAACTATCAAGTTGATAGTTGGACAACTATCAAGTTGATAGTTGGACAACTATCAAGCTGATAGTTAGACAACTATCAAGCTGATAGCTAGACAACTATCAAGTTTATAGTTGGACAACTATCAAGTAGATAGTTGGACAACTATCAAGTTGATAGTTGGACAAATATCAAGGTGATAGTTAGACAACTATCAAGTTGATAGTTCGACAACTATCAAGTTGATAGTTAGACAACTATTAAGTTGATATTTGGACAACTATCAAGTTGATACTTAGACAACTATCAGGTTGATAGTTGGACAACTATTAAGTTGATAGCTAGACAACTATTAAGATTATAGTTGGACAACTATCAAGTTGATAGTTAAACTATTAAGTTGGATAGTTGGACAACTATCAAGTTGATAGTTAGACAACTATCAAGTTGATAGTTAAACTATAGTTATAGCTATAGCAAGTAAACGTCGTACGCGTCGTACTGAGCAGGTAGAAGGTTTTCTATGAAACTACCCAACATTTTCATATATTTGGAAATGATTGAGTCAACTAGAAAGGTAGTATCAAACCTAGAACTTAAGTACTTACTGAAGAAATTTTGGAATACTCACTGTCTCCTTGATTCTATTATTTGACCCAAACAAAAAATTATTTATCTTACAAATTTGTGCGAATAGTACATTGAATTGAAATTCAAATCATGAAATCTATTTGCGTCTTTTCACATGTCACTCTAAATTTATAAACATTAAACCCTAATTGACGCATTCAAACGATTTTAGGTCAAACAGGTTGATCAGGTTCAGTTCAGGTTCGACCTGATATCATCAGGTAACGTTCAGGTTGAGGAAATGTAGACCTGAACCTGACCTGAAAACTTCAGGTCACAGGTCTGACCTGACTTGACCCACTCTGATCTTTATCTGGTAGACATTGCAGAGAAAGTAGGTTTTTAGACTCGTACGAAGTTATCGCCAGAGTCTATTAGAATTGTTCTAGTCAATTAAATTGTTTTATCTCCTATAGTGACAAAGTAAGAAAAAGCGCCTATGCACTTTAAAAAGATTCCCATTCGATTGGTACTGGGGCAGTTGTAAGTTGATATTTTAATAGTTTGTAGCTAATTGCTAATAATAGCTGATAGTTAATAATAATTTGATAGTTGACAGTTTCATAGTAGATAGTAGATTATGGTTGATTGCTGATACTCAACTATTGAGTGATTAGTCAACGATCAGGCTGATAGTCAACTACCAACTATCAAGTCGATAGTCAACTATCAAGGTGAGAGTGAACTATCAAGTTGATAGTCAACTATCAAGTTGATGGGCAACTATCAAGCTGATAGCTAACTATTAAGTTGATAGTCAACTATCAAACTGATAGCCAACTATCAAGTTATCAAAAATATGAGCTATAAATAAGAAACCTCGACAAATTACTTCATCATTTATTACGCATATTTCGATCAGAAGCCATCTCCGTCAAGCTTATAGTCAACTATAAAAACGAAGTGGGAGTAAACATTTCTATCAGTCGAGAATTAGCTTTTGTAGGGCAAACTTCGAAAGCTCAGTAAGAACTTAAAAAATGACTTTGAAAGAAATTTTTGAAGAATTAAAAAAATAATCAAGAAGTGGAGGTATTAGCACAACCTGATAGTTGACTAACTATAAACTTGATCTCTGACTAACTAGCAGCTTGATAGTTGTCAAGTCGACTAACTAAAAACGTGATAGATTGTATTTTATCGTCTTGTTTGTATTTTGCGTTGCATAGTTGACTAACTGTCAACTTGATTGTTGACTAACTATCAACTTGACTAACTATGAACTTGATAGAACTTAATAGATTGACTGTCTAATTGATAGTTAACTTTGTATCAAGTTATCTATCAAAAGTTGATAAACTGTCGATAGTCTTACCAGTGCGACGTTTGCACTTGCCCAGTTTAATCATATGTCCTCAAGTAGAAAATAACTATCAAAGAGGATGGTCAACGATCAAGTTGGATAGTACACAAAAATAATGGTTTTGCAAACAAACATTTTAAATAAAGCATTGAGGAAGTATCGTTGGAAAAACTAATTAAAAACTTTTACGAGTGCGAAGTTTGCGGGGCGAGCGAAGCGAGGTCCGTAATCGCACGAGTTTAATTATTTGTTCACGAAGTTTGGTTATAACAACTGAAAACTTCCAAAACTACTGATATCGCATACAAAAACCTCTTAAAAGGTAGAGTGTGACGCAGTCCGTAAGTCCGCTTCCAAAATTAATGATATCGCTTGAGGTGACGCTATCGCTGATAATACGCAGAGTTTGTTTGAAGGGAACCTTGTGTTCAAAGTTTTAATTCCCTGAAAAAATTACAGCTCTTTTTTTTAAAACAAAATTACGTTGTGTTAAAAAATTGCGTCATAAATGCCGGACCCAACGACGAAATAATTTTTCTGTACTTTCAGTTTTTGCGCTGCAAAAATTTGACTTTTGTTTCCTATTGCGTAGATTGTTTAATGTAAATTTAAATTTTTGCATGTGAAAACTGAAAGTGTTGAAAAATTATTCCGCTGGTGGGTCCGGCATTTATGACGCAATTTTTTAACACAACGTAATTTTGTTCAAAATTAGAACAACAAGTTGTAAACAATAGTAGATTAATGTTGTGAAGGGAAAAATTAAGATTTACTTCATATGTATATACTGTATATAACAAGTGAGCGTAGCGAACGCGTGTTTATACAATATATACATAAGAAGTGAATCGAAATTTTTTCCTTCACAACATTACGCTATTTTATTTTTCATATTTGACTAATTCACACATTCAAACGTTTCTGTATATAAACTCGAAGTCATGTAAACCCATTCTAACTGAAAGCATCAACAGCCTGCGTGGCTCAGTTAGCTAACATTCGGTGTTGAGAAAATTTTTTCCCAAAATTTTTGGTTCAAATTCTAATGACCGCAGTTTTTTTTATTAAAATGAAATGTTTTTCTTTTTTATTTGTACCAACAAACATCATTCTTTCATATAAAAACCTCCATAAAAAATTGAAAGACTCCTGTAAAGAAATTGGATTTTCAATCAAATCAATATTTGCCTTGCGGTGAGACTTTACAAACAATTTTTACACATTGATCACACCTCGTTTTCATAGCCTTATTGCTCGGCAGTTATTCGTCCGATTGAGAAAATAATTACTTAACAGATGTCCTGAGATGAGGCACCACACACTGGCATTTTGTTTTATCAAAATCCGTTCAAACAAAAATTGATTATTTTTATTATGTTCTAAAAAAACAATGACATGACATATACACACTTACACGTTATGAGTCGTACACGTTATGTACTTGAAGTAAGCCATACGAATTTACTTCAACGCTTACTACTAACGATTCGATTTCTAATTGTCGTATATCAGGCGACACCGTGGAGTAGTGGTTAGCACATTCGACTCAGGCGCGGATGTCCCGGGTTCAAATCGCAGTGCGGACATCGTTTTTTTTTATAAAATGAGGACTAATAAAATTTACCCTAGAACTATAATTAAATTAATGTTCTAGACACGGCTACAAATACAAGTAACTTATGACTTAGAGTTTATATACAGAAACGTTTAATGTACGAATTAGACAAACATGGAAAATAAAAAGTTTGACAGCATATGTTTAACTTCAAGTAAAAAATTTAAGCCCCCGGAGACTTAAATTCGAACAGTAACGTCACGTTTAACGACATGCGAAGATGTGTTTAATGTTGGCATAAGACGCGCGTATGGAGTAATAGTAGATTATGCAACTGCGGGGAATTTTTTTTTATCTTCAAGGGCGATGCAAAATCCCGAGCCGAAGGTGAGGGATGTAATCACCGAGTGGATAATAGTAGATTATGCACCTCTTGCCAAAATTGTTGTTTTGACGTGTGGGGCATTGTGGCCCTAGCCGAAGGCGTGGGTCATAATACCTCACGTCAAAATAACAATTTTGGCAAGAGGTGCATATGCCATTTTATCTATCGAGAACAGATATATCGAGATAAGTAAATTTGCCCTAGAGGGATAAGTTCGAGATTATCGTTCTAGATAGATAAACAAATATTCTTGCAGTTGTAGATGCTATTTTATTCACCAAAGCAACTAATCAATGGAACAAAGTTTGACACAAAGAATTAATGTATTATTTAACTCCTTAGGGAAGCAGAAGCACTGCGGTGAATAAAAGTAAATATTGTTAATTAAACTCGTAGTTTTCCAGAAAATCTTCCCCTTTTCTTATTTCAATTAATTCTGTTATGGATAGTTTTACAGATATATTTGTATATTTATATATATAATAATGAATATATTTCATTTCCCCTTCTTTACAGACTTTCTGTTCGAAAGAGTTCCTTATCTATTGGCACCAAGTGTATCGATATGGCTGGCAAGTTCACCGACAACGTTAACTAAGCTTAAAAAAAAACAGAATTATGCACATATATACATCAAAATCAACTGCAGAAGGCCAATTATGTTAAACTAAATATACACAGTATCACACATCCAGGAAAACCGAACGAAAGTGAGAAATAGGAAAAAGATAGATATTTCAGGGACTTTTTTCTATTCAAACGAGTGTGTACTGTTAGCCACTTAAGCTTTTGTAGAATGGTTCTCAATATACGAATCATGCAAATGTTGCATGATGGTGTAATATGTCTGATAATTTTTAATACATTTGTTCAGCTGGTATGGTGTAATGTGGAAAGTTCGAGCACGTCTATGCAAGAAGTCACAAACTCGGAAGAAGAAAACAGAAGTTTCGATAAAACTTTGACAACTGTAAGTGTTGGTATACGCTCATTTACGGTTGAAGTAACAACACCATTCGAAAAACCATCCATAGCAGACGGAACAAAAATACAAACGAATTTTAATGTGTCAGGGGTGAAATCAATGAGTAAAATGAAAACTTTTTCAGCAAAAGTCAATAATGGCACTGACGTGAAAGGTAAAGATTCGACAACGACGACGGCACAAAACCTAAGGGAAACTAAATTTACTGAAAATGTTTCTTCAACAATTGAACCGTTGCCATTATTTTCCTCAAGCGATTATGAAGATAAATCGCGAATAAATGGTATACATATTGAAAAGCAGCTGAAGAACGGGTTGTTTCGAATACAAATTGCGGAAATTATAACTGATGAATTTCACAATGCTCTAAGGGATGATATTGAGGTGTCAATAGATCGAAACAAATTACACAATAATGGGAAAATAAACATAGCAGATCTCTATCCATCGCAAGATGAAGACTTTGGGCCGATAATTAAAGAATCCAACGAAAGATTGTTAAAAAGCAAACACGTATTTGTCCAAGAAAACAGGGTTGCTGAATACGGCAGATTGTCAGACGGTCAATCAAATGTGAATGGTAATTCGAATGGAAATACAGTAAATATTCCGACGACCAAAATTGAATTGAATGAGCCATCATTATTTTCTGATGTTGTCATTCATTCAAAGAACGACGTACTGACCGCCTTCCCTGAAAAAATGTCGGATTTCACCAAACAAATATTACAGGAAAATGATAGAGTTGTTAGTACGATTGAACGTAGCTTCGTTAAAGTAATTAAAGCGGACGATCCTACAAAGGTGGCTGAGTCATCTTTGCCACCCACAATCGCGGATCCTTTTAATGTACGGATCGAATCAATGCAATTAATTGACCGACGAGTCAAGAAGCACGATTACGCATCAAAGTTTAAAATTCCCAACGAAAGCGCACTTAACCATGCAAATTTTGCAAACACCAAATTCAACTCCGATGCGGGTCCTAGTGCTAACCCTGGGTAAGTCAATGTTTAATATTTTTATTTCCCGTTAATTGTTACTTGTTCAATGTCATCAAAAATAAAACTGTACCGTGTACATTTTCAAAGTCATAAATAAATGCGTCCGGAGACTGCGGGAAATGACTCAAATGCTAATTCTGTTCAATTTTTTTTATTTACTTCCATCACAAGTAACATTTAATATTAACAACTAAAGATTTTTAAAAATCAAGGGAAGTGTCGGCATCGGCAATAATCAATGATTTTTGGAATGCCGAAAATTCCAAAAATATCATTTTGGTGTCTGAAACGACCAGTTTTTCCATTTTCCACGAACCATTTTCTCGCTGCACTTTTTTCGGCAAGTTTATCGTTATATCTCCGGTCATTGATGAGTTCTCGGTGAAGCCAGTCGTTTAAATGAGAAATGAACGAATGAACTTTCGGATGACTCTTTGCGATGGCCTTTCCGTTGCTAACGTACTTGCTAAATAGTTCGGAGGGTTTTAGCATTACTTGCGGCCAAACGTATTTGATGGTGATTTGTCCACCGTCTTCCGAAATTGAGAATTTGGCATTCGTTCGACACAATGCTGGAATTGCCACACATACAAAATCCTTTTTGAGGTCATGCTCGGTATATACCCATGTCCAACAGGGTACGTTGTTATGCGTGATGGCATGAGGTACTTTTTCGTTCAAATTCGAATCGGTCGATCGACTTTGGGTTTTTGGTGTAGCACGTCCCAGCTCTGGAATACTGGAATGTTCCTCATTTACACAGCGGGCTGAAATGAATTTTCGCTTATCAAAGTCTTGTTACATAATCACGGAAATAAAAGTAATTACGAGTAGCATTGTAATCATATCCCATTTTCGATTTCGTTGCGCGGAAATGATTTGCAAAAACTCGTTCCGAAAATGGCTTAAACATCGGATGTGATGCTTGAACAGAAGACGGTGTTTCCCAGTCTTGTATGGAGCCATCGTCGAACATTTTCTCAAGCAGCTGCTGTTCAGGTCCATCCGATTTCCACTGTTTTACTATCGTAATCGACAGAATAAAAACGTACGTTCTTTGCGAAAAACAAGAAATCTACTTTAAATGTTCGAAAAGAATTAACTTGTTACAATTACCTTACAATATTTTCAATCGATGAATCATATCAATCAATTTTCACTTTGTATACACCGTAGACAAAATGAGAGTTTTGAAGTTAACGTTTTCTAGGTTGCTTGCGTTTGGCGTTTGCCTATCAAATCGATCAAATCACTTCTCAAATTATAAACTTGAAAAAAGGGGTGTCTTTAAACTGAAACTTAAAATTGAACACTGGGCATTTTTTTTAATTTAGTGACATTGAACAATATTTTGTTCGAACCAAGATCGTAGAAGAATGAAAAAAAAATATATTGGATTTTTTGAATGAAATGATTTATCAACTTATCAAATTACCCGCGTAAGTCGCCGAACAATGTTCACTTATTTCCCAATGACCAACCATTCAAACTAGCACATTCACCTATCAAAAAAATATTTGATGAACGTATGTAAACAAAATATATCTAACGTGATTCACACTGTAACAATTTTGTGAAAAATATTTCGTGCGTTCGGTTTTGTGAAAATGGCACGTAAGTTAAAAAGGAAAAGAAATTTAAATTTATTAAATGAATTAATTCTTAAAAAATTGCGCGGGGTTGTTTTCAAAATTTTTATTCACCATTGTATCTCTTACAAATGCTTGGCATGGAAATTAGTGAAAAATGAAGAAAATTTTGATTTCATTGTAAAAATTAAATCAAAAGATCACCTTCCTAAAATTGTAGTAAAATAATCATGCTCGGAGCGGTAGCGGAGAGCGTGACGCAGTCCCCACACCCAAAAAAAACGTCCACAATCCCAAAAACCTCCATACAAAAACCTTTGGGACAAGACACGATGTATAGGCGAAGTTTTGAGTTTTTTCCCCTCGCCCCCCTTCCCCTCCAAATTATTTAAAAAAAAAACTACGTCGCAGCAGCTTTCCAACAAGTCCGACAAGTCCTCACTCATCAAAATCGGTTGAAAATTGGCTGAGATATCGCCAATCAAAGATGACCAATTCCTATGGAAAAGTGGTCAAAGTACCTTTGTAAGTAATAACAATTTTATTCCTGTGTGGTGTGTCAACGATCTATCTATGTATCTATCTACTTTTTTTTCTCGAGAACCGCTCGAGCGATTTCTTTAAAATTTTCAGGGAACGTCAGTCTCGGCCCCAAATGAAAAATTTCATATGCCGCTTTTCCGGGAAAATTCTGGAAAAGCCGTGGCATGTGGAAAAGTGTTCAAAGTGGTAACGCACG
>CM055403.1:92086450-92117590 GCA_029228625.1 Pseudolycoriella hygida
TTGACGTAGGCCTTCCTCAATGTCGAAAGTCTCTGACATTTGATTGCGGATCCTTCCTCGGCTGTTAGCTCCGTTTAGTGTTAGCTTCGTTAGCGAGATCAGTTTGTTGGGAATTCCGAACTCCTCCATGACTCTCCATAGCTTACTTCTTCTAACACTGTCATAGGCTGCCTTGAAGTCAACGAACAAATGGTGTGTTTCAACGTTGTACTCCTTGCACTTCTCCAAGATCTGTCTGATATTAAACAGCTGGTCCGATGTTGAACGACCTACACGAAAACCACTTTGGTATTCACCTATCGTAGATTCCGTGTATGGATGAAGGCGCTGATATATAATATTTGCAAATATCTTGTAAGCAGTATTCAGCAGAGCGATTCCTCGAAAATTGCCACACTCCAATTTGTCACCTTTTTTGTATATGGGACAAAGTATGCTGGTCTTCCAATCTTCCGGTAACTCCTCGTCATTCCAGATGCGTATGATGAGCTCGTGCATCTCCATACATAGCGCGTTGCCACCGTTCTTGAAAAGTTCACCGGGTAGGTTGTCAGTCCCCGGGGCTTTGAAGTTTTTGAGCTTTAAAATTTCAGCTTCAACTTCTTGCATCGTTGGTTTTTCTATGTATGGTTGCGCAGTCTGAAATGGCAATTCGTCGGTTTCGTCGTCTCGGTTGAGCGGTCTGTTCGGGTTAAGCAGTTCCTTAAAGTACTCAGCCCATCTCGCGATACACCTTTCCTCATCTGCTAAGACCAATCCATGCTTGTCCTTACACAGCAAAGGTTGTTGACTGTAACCGTTTCTGGATTCGTTCACTTTCCGGTAAACGTTCCGAGTCTCCTTCCGATTGCCAAACTTCTCAATTTCGATCAAAACTTCCTTGTCACGCTGTCGCTTTTTCCGTCGGAAGAGTTTTCTCTCGAAATTTCTTTTAGAACGGTACTCTTCCTGGCCAGCTCGAATGAATCTACTTAGAGTTTTCAGGCGAGCTGCGTTTTTGTCGTCCATGGCCTTCTGGCATTCATCTTCAAACCAGATATTTCTTTTATTTCCCGTTCTCGTTCCCACTGCCTCTGCTGCGGCGCTCTCTACATTCCGTCTAATTTGATTCCACGCATCGTCTACGCTTCGTTGTTCGCTGACCATTCCGGCAATAATATTCGTCTCCAGCCTGTCGACATATTGACGTTTAATGGCTTCGTTCTGTAGTTTTTCCACGTCCCACCTTTCCAATGCCGGTTGTCGATTGTGTTGAACCGATATTCGAGACCTAACTGCCGCTCTCACCAGGTAGTGATCGGAATCTACATTCGGTCCTCTACAGCTTCTGACATTCAACATATTTGAACATTGACGTGCATCTATCAAAATATGGTCAATCTGGTTTTTGGTTCGTTTATCCGGTGATACCCATGTCACTTTGTGGATGTCTTTATGTTGGAAATAGGTACTGCTGACAACCATGTTTCTTGATGCTGCAAAATCAACCACCCGCGTTCCATTTTCGTTCGAGTTTTCGTGAAGGCTATGTTTACCGATTGTGGGACGATAAAATACTTCGCGGCCTATTTTAGCATTAAAATCTCCAAGCACAATTTTAATGTCTCGTTTCGGCGCTCCATCATATACATCCACCAGTTTCTCGTAGAATAGCTCCTTCACCTCGTTGTCGCTTTCCTCCGTAGGCGCATAAACGTTTATAAGAGTGTAATTGAAAAATTTTCCTCTTATCCGTAGAGAGCACAATCGCTCGTCAACAGGACTGAAACCAATCACCGCGTTTCTAGCTCTGCCGAGGACCATGAAGCCTGTTCCATACTCTCTTGGACTGTCGTTACTCTTCCCACTATAGTAGAACTTATAGTCGCTACTGGTCATGGTGTCCTTTCCAGGCCATCTCGTTTCTTGCACAGCTGTTATGTCAATTTTTGCCGCTCTTAGCGCACTTGTGAGAGATCTCAATCCTCCTGGCCGCAACAAAGATCTTACATTCCATGTTCCTAATTGTAAATCGTTGTCCTTTTTCCGATGCTTGAGTCGTTGCCGTTTATCCTGTCCGATCCGAGGCTGTGTTGGGGAATTCATAACAAGACTGTTTTTACGGTGTCTGGGAGTTAGCCAAGCGCCCAACCTACTTTCCTTCTCCCGATGACCCGTAGGGAAGTCACCAGGTGGTGATGGTAGCCCATCTGACTAGGGCTGTGTATGCTGCCGTTGTCTCTTGCTGTTGAGATCATCCGCCACCATACTAAGTCGCCATCCCATCTTGATAGCGCCTAGCTGCCTTCGGCCCTCCCTATACGTGCCGTTTAGGTACTACCCGAAGGCAGCCCCCCTCATCCTTATGCTAAGTGACCCACACTACTACACCAGGGTTGGTTACCTGATCGTTCATGCGGGTTGCTCACTATAACAGGTGTCACCACGGGTAGGATAGGATGTAGGAGTAGGTGGACAGAGGCTAAGGTACATAAAGGAGTACTATATTACGCTTAACACACCATTTGACACATGGACGCAACTTAATCCGGAGTGATCTAGGGGTTCCGCTGTTTTAAGTTTTTATAATAAAAGATTTATTATAAATGTTTAAGAGTTTATTTTATATAAACTAACTACAATGATGGTCGAAGGTCTAATGAGGCGACGCTACTCTACTACAAAAGTATTTTCTAACCAGTGCGCATGACAAAAGTTAACTATATCTAAGAGTGCGTTCACACTCTTTACACGCTTTATTTTTTTATAATTTTTTTTTTTTTTTTTTAAGTTTACTTAATTGAAATTTTAATGTATTATTTATATCAATTCAAGTTCTTTCAGTTAATTTTTTCAGTTCAGTTATTAAAATTAAAATTTTAAAATTATTTACTTCATTATCTTCAATACCCATATCTTTTAGGTTGTCGGACTTCCCGACCATACCGCGTTCGATAATGATTGTTTGCATCAGGTGGATATTCCGGTGCACCTTGTGAATCATTATCGCTATGAGCGACACCTTCACGACTAGTTTCTCTGTCACTCGCGAATCCTGAAACATTGCGATTAGATTCTAGATTCAATTCTTCTCCGATCATGTCGGGCCGAACCATTAATCGCTCCGCCTCAAGTTCCAATTTGTCCCTATCAATTTCAGGCAATGGTACAGAGGGCTCATTTTGATACATTAAATCACTAGAGTTAAAATCATAATTATTGCTTTGTCTTATGAATCGTCGGTTACGACGGAAATAATTATCAAAAGAATCAACAACAATATATCGGTCATTAACTTTACGAACAACTGTACCATAATACCAATCCTTCCCATTTTTCTTAAAAATAACCTTCTCACCAGGAGTCAATATTGGTAACGACTTAGCATTTCTGTCATAATATCTTTTTTGGGATTCGCGCTTTGCACTGATCTTGTCTTGTACTTCCGATTCAGATAAGCTATTACGATACAACAACCCACCGGCAATAGGTAAACGATTCTTCACTAATCTACCAAAAAATAATTCTGATGGACACATTTTCATGGACGCAACCGGAGTAGTATTATACTCAAGAATGCGATACTGAAATTTCCCAACTTCATTTGCTTCGTAGGAACGCTTAAGGATATTTTTTGAAATTGCCACACCCTTTTCTGCCAACCCATTACTCTGAGAATAACGAGGACTAGAAAAATTCATCACAATGTTCGTTTTATCTTGGTACTTTTCAAACTCCCTTGAGTTGAATGGAATATTATCACTCCTAATTTTTGTTGGGTAACCGTAACAACAGAAAACTTGATCCAAGATTTCAATAACATGCCGGGCACTCTTATCGTGTAGCTGCCGAACAATAAAAATCCCGAATATGCATCGATCACAACGATCCAATCCCTTCCCGCGTACTCAAAAATATCAGCAGATATTCTTTCAAAAGGATAACGTGGTGTTTGATCCTGTACTAAAGGCTCCTTCTGATTATTACGAGCAAACTTCTCACAAACCTTACAACTTCTGACCAATTCCGTGATATCACAAGTGATATTTGGCCAAAAGAATTGTTGACGAGCACGCGCAAGCGTTTTTTCAATTCCCAAATGCGGTGCATGCAACCATTTACAGATATCATCTTGCAACTGAGTTGGAACAACTAAGCGATGATCCTTGAATAATAGGCCATTCTCGTAATGCAATTCGTCCTTATACTTGTGGAACAAACGACTAAAGTCATCAAGTTCCTTATATCTTGGCCGATTCTACATAGCCAACTATGCGTCTATAACGCTCATCCTCACCCAGCAATT
This sequence comes from Pseudolycoriella hygida, assembly GCA_029228625.1. Classification (NCBI taxonomy): domain Eukaryota; kingdom Metazoa; phylum Arthropoda; class Insecta; order Diptera; family Sciaridae; genus Pseudolycoriella; species Pseudolycoriella hygida. The sequence continues at coordinate 92,090,736 of CM055403.1, forward strand.
TCACATACAAATCATAATTTTCTCTTGACATACAAGCCTTTCGTGTCAAGGAATGAACCATGTCCGACAGTTCCTGACTATATTCACCAGTCTCCGATAATGGTGCTCTCGACAAACAGTCAGCCACCAACATCTCCCTTCCCGGCTTAAATTCGATCGTCAATGCGGGATACTTCAACAAGTGTATAAATATGCGTTGCAAACGCGGCGTCACATCGTCGATTTCCTTTTTTACTAATGCTTCCAAAGGTTTATGATCAGAATGTACAACAAATTCGCGACCATACAAAAAATAGTTGAACCTATCACATGCGAATTTGATCGCAAGTAGCTCCTTTTCAATTTGAGCCCACTTTTGTTCACTTTTCGAAAGTGTACAAGAAGCGTATGCCACAGGCATACCATCTTGAAGTAGAACACTTCCCAGCCCATCCTTAGAACTATCCGTCTGAACAACAACACTCTTATTCGGATCATAAATAGCAAGGACAGGAGAACTAACAACCGCACAAAGCAAGTCCTCAACCTCTTTTGAATGTGCTTCAGTCCACTTCCACTCAACATCACCTCGCGTAAGATTACGCAACGCAGCTGACCTTTGCGATATGTTTGGAATGAAGCGAGCAAGAAATTTAAATAAACCCAGCAAACGCAAAAGGTCTGATCTGTTTTCCGGCCTAGGCATATCAGTGATCGCCTTAATGTACTTGTCACCCGGTTCAACTTTACCGTCCGAAATCACATGTCCCATAAACCTGATCATGGTAGTCCGATACTGAATTTTTGAGCTATTAAATTTTACGTTATTCGCATGCGCGCGATCCAACAAAGTCGTTAAAGTGCTCAAAATAATCACGACCAGCAACAGCAATATCATCAAAATAAATCATAACATTCGGTATATCACCGAACAACATAACCATTTTCTTTTGAAACAACTCAGGAGCATTGTTTAATCCGAAGGGAACATGGTTCCAACGATAGCGACCAAAAGGCGTCATAAAAGTCGTCAAATGTGAACTCTCACGATCCACTTCTAGGTGCCAAAACCCGTTACACAAATCCAAAACTGTAAACACACGCTTACCCGATAAACCACTCACCAAATCTTCGAACGTCGGGATCAAAAATTGCTCGCGTTTAATACACGCATTAAGAGGCTTTGGATCAAGACAAACGCGAAGAGTCCCATTAGGCTTTTCAACCAACTTCAAATTGTTAACCCAGTCAGTTGGGTAATCAACGAAACTAATAATACCATCCCTTTTCAGAGCTTCCAGCTCACACTTCAACTTCTCATGAACACTCAAAGGAAAACGCTTTTTGTAATGAAGAGTTGGTGTAGAATTTTCCTTCAAAACAATAGAGCACTTTCCAGGAATGGTTCCCAATCCATCAAAAATATCCTTATTTCGTTTAACAAATTCCACAGAATCAGTTGGAAATTCTTCAATGGTATCAATACGCTTGACTATACCAAATTTAATACAAGTTTCAAGACCCAAGATAGGCTCAAACACATCATCTACAACAAGAAATTCGCAAAACATTTTTTCATTTGACTTTACATCAATACGGGTTAAGTTAACTTTACCAAAAACTTTTACTTCGTTTGAACTGTAGTCCAAAACAAGATCGGATACTTCCGATACTTCTTCAATAGGGACATTAATCTTTTTTATAAAACCAATATTTATGCAATTCGGATCCGATTCGGTATCGATTTTGAATTTGATTTTACAATCTTGAATCGTGACAATTTTGTACCACCTGATACGACCAACACTTAAGTTATTTGAAACAATTTTAACATTTCTTAACGATCCTACTTTAAGCGCATGGTCAGCCTGATCTAAATCAAAAACATTGTAATTACCTTGTCGCCAGTTGACAGAATTTACCACTTTATTTCCTGTTGACTGATGTCTTTGTGATGAAGAGAGGCTTTGTCTTGCAATATTTTTCGAAATGGCCGACCTTATCACATGACCTACATTTTATATTACGAGCGGGACAAACACGACGATGTTGATCATTGAACACACGACCACAATTGAAACATGAAAGCCGCTTTATTGCATCCACCTTGTTTGAATCGACTTCATTTACTTCAATTGACTTAATTTCCGCTGGCCCAACATTATTTTTTTCCAGTATCTGCTTGTTTTTTGATGCCGCCTCGAACGACTTAGACATACTGATAATTTGTGCCAATGACTTGGTTTCCCCATCTAGCAACCGCAGTTGCAATTTTTTATCATAAACACCAGTGACGATACGATCCAATAACATTCGATCAGCGTACGACGTTTTACATTTCGAACAATCGAAAGCACAATATTGAATTTGGGTGCGAAGTTTTGTCTCGAATTCTACAAAAGATTGTTTTTCCTTTTGTACCGTTGAGTTGAATTTGAATGCTTCCATCGTTGTGCTCTTTGCTGGACTGCAATGTCTATCAAAAGCTTCAATAACTTCCTTCAACGTGATCTTAACTGGAACGATTACTTTTTCTTCTCCACCTTCCGTTCCCGGTACAGATTGCTCTACAGGTTTTGTAAACATTGTATCCAAACTTCCATCATTAGGAAACAATACATTGAAAATGGCCCGACCATGTTCACCAATTGAATATAGCAACGTGGACAGCTTATCTTCCTCCGAATCATCATTTCTTTTAGCTGCTTTTAAAAATAGCAAAAATGTTTGTTTCCACTTTGGCCATTCCTTTTCCAACTCTGAGGAATCCAATGGTTTAATATTTGGTAGATTTGTGCCAGTAGCCATTTTTAAAAAAAAAAAAATTATCTTCTAATAAATTGTAACGAAGAATGGCGCTAACGAAGTTTTTCACTTGCATTGAAATAATTTCACACAACGGTACGACTATTTACTTTCTTTGGTTCGTCACTTATTGTTACTTTTTAACTTCTGACACCATGTTTTAAGTTTTTATAATAAAAGATTTATTATAAATGTTTAAGAGTTTATTTTATATAAACTAACTACAATGATGGTCGAAGGTCTAATGAGGTGACGCTACTCTACTACAAAAGTATTTTCTAACCAATGCGCATGACAAAAGTTAACTATATCTAAGAGTGCGTTCACACTCTTTACATCCGCAAAATCAATATAGTCAAAAAATCTCAAAAACAGTGAAAAACGTAGACTTTTGCGAAATTGCATGAAACTAGTATAAGGGTAGGAGTCATGTTCAGACAAGTTTAATGAAATCCGTTCAGAATAGTCCGCAGAGAACGTTTTTTGACTTACTTCGAGTTTCCGCACGCTGTTGGAATCATGGGAGCCCATTGAAGAACAAAGTGTACCCAACTTTTCCTAATTTAAGGGAAATGTTAGGAATAAATAGTACTTTTAATATAAAAAATAACACTTGGGTTCAATTCACAAACTTGAAGTTTCCTGTGTCTTAAAAGTTGACCCATATTTCATGATAATGTTAGAGCCGCATGAGGTCATTTGTTACTACGTTTGAAATTTTTCGACTCCGAATCTTTTTATTCCCTAAAAGATAATCGAAAATGGAAGGTCAAGTTCGAAGATGAGCAAAATCGGTCTACGGAAACCGGAGTTTTTACCAAAAAAGTGGTCGAAATCGGTGTTTTTTAAGGGTATCTGAAACTTTTTCGTATATATCTCTGCGAAACAAGCATGGTAATTGGTTTCCATGGTTTTAAATGAAAGTTATGTACCTAAGGAAAGCAACCGAATAAATTTAGTGAAAATAGGTTGAGTGGCTTTAGCTGTAGGGTAAATAGAGTGGACCAAACTCGGGCTACTCGACCGTACATGATACTTTGTGGATTTCCATTCTTTTTTGAAAATTGTTTTTTAAACTTTTTTTTGAACATTATTTTTGAACTTTTTTCTGCTAAGGAGACTTCGAGCGGGATTTCCGATATTGCCATATGTAATTTCTAATTGCTACATCTAAGCTTTCGCTACATAAAAAGATTCGGAGTCGAAAAATTTCAAACGTAGGAACAAATGACTTCATGCGGCTCTAACATTATCGTGAAATATGGGTCAACTTTTAAGACACAGGAAACTTTAAGTTTGTGAATTGAACCCAAGTGTTATTTTTTATATTAAAAGTACCATTCATTCCTAACATTTCCCTTAAATTAGTTTGCCACTACCTGATGTCGTCGTTGTGGTCTGACGCTAGGAGAAGTTGGGTACACTTTGTTCTTCAATGGGCTCCCATGATTCCGACAGCGTGCGGAAACTCGAAGTAAGTCAAAAAACGTTCTCTGCGGACTATTCTGAACGGATTTCATTAAACTTGCCTGAACATGACTCCTACTCTTGTACTAGTTTCATGCAATTTCACAAAAGTCTACGTTTTTCACTGTTTTTGGGATTTTTTGACTATTTTGATTTTGCGGAACCCCTAGATCACTCCGGAATGAGTTGCGTCCATAGGCACTATTTATCAGGGACCCATTTAGAATCATTTTTACGCTGGTGCCCAAACTCTTCGACACTTTAATTTTTCCACACATTTTTGGACCACCCTAATATTCATAATGGTTTTTTGAACAATCTCATTTGTAATCGTCACGTTAAAATATCCATAGTCATTTCTAGATCTAATGAAAGAGAGAAGTTTGGAATCCTCTTCATCGTCGTTCGGGTATTGTCTATATATGCAAAGTATTTAGCGAAAAGGTTTGCTTTTATAAATTTATTTATTTATTTCGTCAAATAATCCTGACTACATAATGTATGCGAAAAAAAAGACTGCTCACAATGGCGCAGCCAGTAAAAAATCGATCTTTTCAAAAACAAATGTTGTACAATAAATAAAATTTAACAATTAAACAAAAAATTTTTTTAAGATGTGTTTAAACATTTAAAAACTTGTTGAATGTACTGTCTTACCATTAAGTTTGTACGCAATTTTCAACTTCCTGATAGTCATCTTGAACGATACACGTGGTATGTTTGGAAACCACAGTAGTGAAAAGCGGTTAAATGCCATGCACATGTTGTTAATTGGCTCATAAAGACCATATTTTGTCCTGTGTTCGTCGACAACGAGAAAGTCATCGGCACGAGTGGGTCTAGAATTATGAATGACCTTGCTTTTAATTTTAGGTGCGTCGATATTGCCATTCATCAGATCGGATACAAAAAGTGCGCAGGCATTAATTCTGCGTCGGGCGAGTGTTTCAATGTTGATCGAATCGCATCTCTCAATATATGGCGGGAGCTTGTAGTTTTCGTCCCTTTTCACCGTCCACCTCAGTGCGTACATCAAAAATTTTTTCTGAATAGATTCAATTCTGTCAACAAATGTGTCCTGATAAGGATGCCAAACAACTGAAACATATTCTAAGTAAGAACGGACATAGGCAAAGTATATACTTTTTAAAGTTTTAATATTTTTAAATTCCTTACAAGTTCTCATGACGAAGCCAAGCATTGAGTAAGTTTTTGCAATTATATATTCAATGTGTTTACTGAATGTCAATTTTTGGTCCAAGAGGACTCCCAAATCTTTAATTACCTTAACACGAGTCAACACAGCATCATCGATATTGTAACCGAACTCAATTTTGGATCTCTTTCGGGTGAAGCAGATAACCTTACACTTATCGACGTTCAAATAAAGTTGGTTGATTTTGCACCACTGTAGAAACCTGTTCAAGTCACGTTGGAGAGCACTTGCGTCAAGAACATTTTTGATTCTAGCGAAAATTTTCAAGTCGTCAGCATACATTAAGTAAACTGAAGAAGAGAAGACTGTAGTAGCATCGTCCATGAATAATAAGAACAAGAGGGGGCCCAGATGGCTACCTTGAGGAACACCAGAGGTTACATTGAACATTCGAGAGGAGCAATTCCCTAATTTGACGAATTGTGAACGTCCATTAAGAAAAGAGGCAATCCATGCTAACAGGTTTGAATGAACGCCCATTTGGTTCAATTTGCGCAAAAGAATCGAATGCTTTACTCTATCAAATGATTTTCGGAAATCAGTGTATATAACATCTAACTGATGCCTAGATTCCATAATTTTGGTAGCATAGCTAACAAACTCAGCTAAATTTGTCGCTGTAGATCTGCGCTTCATAAAGCCATGTTGTGACTTTGAAATTATTCGATTGAACTTTGTGGATAAAATAGAGGTGACGATGGCTTCAAATAGTTTTCCTATTGTTGGTAGAATGGCTACGCCTCTGTAGTTTTCGGCATTACTTCTAGAACCACTTTTAAAAATTGGGGTAATATAAGAAGTCTTCCATCTTGCTGGAAATTTTCCAGTTTCGAGGGATGAGTTGAAAATGCGAAGTAGCGGAGATGACAGACTCTCAGCACAGGCTTTCAATAAAATCGGAGAGATTTTATCAGGACCTTCACCCTTACTCGTGTCTATACTACTCAAATGGTTCAAAACGTCTTGGATCTCAAAAAAAATTGATCCAATGCCAATGCGCTTTTAATGGGGTTCATTTTTGCCGATAAGTTAGAATTAGTATCATTGTCAGCTACATAAACGCTTTCGAAGAATTCAGCAAATATATCACACGTTTCGTTAGGATTACCAGCTTTCTTATTACCTCTAGACATAATTGAAGGGTAGCCTGTAGTCTTTTTTCGCGACTTCACGTAATACCAAAATTTTGAAGGATCAGAAGTTAACATTTCTTCGGTGTTAGTCAAATATTTGTTAAAGGCTTGGTCACGCAAGGAGTGAAATTTTTTACTAATGGACAAAAAATTCATTTTTAGTTTCAGTTTTTCGTCTGGGTTTGTTTCATTTTTAAATCGCTTGTGAGCTTTGCTTGTTCTATTTTTTAGATTTTAGATTTTCTTTTTGAGCGGAACAAATTTCTCTAATCCATCTAACAAAACATCGTAAAATACGTTGAGTATGTCATCAACGTCAGAAACGTTTGACATCAGTTGATTCCAGTCAATAGAATGAAAATGGTTATTTAGGTCAGTATAGTCGCCTAAATAGTATAGTTTTGAAGTTAAATTCACTTTGTGATTCCTCACTTTCAATATTTACGATGCTTTCAACGAAGTCTGCTGAAATAACTATTTCGATAGGATAGTGATACAAATCAATTCGACTCATAGGAACATCAGATTTAATGACTTTGACGTTATTCGGATTGCTGTAAAAGACGAGGTCCAAAATCCATATCCAAAATCCATAATAGTTGCGAACGCTGTTAACTTGATGAAGGTTACCACTCATCATAAGATAGATGATATCAGCTTTCGTTCCTTCACCAACTTTAGTAGGGAGCATCACATTGCTTTCACATGATTCGTCTTGACCACTGATCAAGTCATCAATGCAGTCAATATTGTCATTAAAACGGTCAGGAATCCAATCAACAAGGGTTAAATTAAAATCTCCTAAAACACACATTTCATCATTAACATCCAGGTCTATAAATTTCAGTGTCTTTTCTAATGCATCGTGATACTCGGTGTATACTTTTACAGAAGAGCCTGAAGGGATGTAAAGGCAACAGACAAAAAGCGAATGTTTTTCAAGCTGCACCTTAACTAAAACCATTTCGACGTTGTCGGTGCCGGGCACCAGAACGCATTCGCTAGGTAAAGATGATCGGGCAGCGATCAGAACACCTCCATATCTGTGATGTACGCTATTTAATTCAGACCGATCAGTTCTGTAAACTGAAAACTGTTTAGGATTGAATAGTTCATTGTCAAAGAATGACGAATTGAGCGATGTTTCAGACAGTGCTATAACATCGTAGTCACACGTCAAGGAGTTATTAGAAAAATCATCAGTTTTAGTTCTTAATCCGCGAACATTTTGATAATATAAACTGATATTACTCTTTGAAATTGAAACATCAGACTTAATGGGATGAATAGAATCAAAATAAGTCTTAGCTGAAATTATTGACGGTGAATTGGTCATAATGTTAGCGTTACATCCGATTGGTTTCAACTGAGAGTTCAACTGTGCAATTTAGCCGGAAAGAAATAAACGTAAGTTCATCCAGCTTTTGATCTTTTTTCACTAGAAGTCTGAGGCTAAAATCGTTGCTATCCAGTTCGGGCATTTTCGTCTTTATGTACGAGGAAATCGCTTCCGCAGTTACAAATGTATTTTGAAAGTTTGGTCACTGGTTGACGAGATTTGACCGGCGTCAGTAGTAGCACTCTCGTTTCCGTAAAACATCTCCCCGGGTAAGCTTGTTTTCTTGTATTTTGAGTTTATGAATAATCCAAATTAAAAAATAACCGAACAAACTCACAAATTGTTCAAACGAAATGGCATGCATCCAAACCTAGGATCTGGATTGTATAAAAGGCGAGTTGCCATAGTCTGAGTATCATTCTATGGCCATCTATGCTGATTGCTGATGTACACATGATCTTAAGACAAGGTGTACTGATGAATCGGAAACGACGAAATCAGCACTTTTAGTTTTTCGATTTTTGTTAAACAATTGGAAGTAGGTTAAGAATTGTGAGTGGCTTTTGAATGTTGATTCAAGCTAGACCCGTGCGGCAGCGCGCGCCAGCGCAAACACCGCTGAAAAAGGTGTCAAAAAAGCGTGCCGCCGCCGCCGAAGAATTTTTAAACGTGCGCCGATTTGCGCCAATTTGAGCCGCCGCCGAATGTTAAAAAATTGACGCGCCGCCGCCGCCGCCGAAGATTTTTGTCGGCGCGGTAGAAATACATTGAAATATTTATATTTGATATATTGAAGTAGATTTTTTAGATTTTTATCAGTTTGGGACGATCACTTTCGTTGTCTGAAACACAGATCTTGCGACCTTTTGTTCCTTTTTCCCGCTCATCATTTAAAAAATCATGAAAACCTTTGCGTGCCGACCAGGAACCTGTCTAATATGATAGGCCCTAGCTCGGCCACTTTCGAAGGGTGCACGACGTAGTCGCCTAGTGTCCTGAGTCTTAGCTGATGGAATTTAGGGCATTCACATATAACGTGAAAGCCCGTTTCCTCTTCCAAGCCACAGGAACAGTCTGGGTCACCTGAAATTCTCATCTTCGTCAGGTGCTTGTTGAGTCCGCAATGTCCGGTCGTCGCACTAACCACCCTTCTTATGCGATCTCGGCCCATCGTCAGGAGCTCCTTAGTCCATTTCTCGATCCGAGTGGGGAAGAAATGCTTGGTATGCACTCCTCATTCGTACGCTGTCCAGCTTTTTCTATGCTCCGCCCTCTCCCAGTCCTTCACCGCTTTCGCACAAAGCGAATTCGGGATGGGGATGTGAGGTTCGGGTCCGTATGAGGTTGCCGTTGAGCCGGTTTTTGCCAGCTTATCAGCCTTCTCATTACCGTTCACTCCGGAGTGCCCAGGCACCCAAACTAGTTTCACTCGATTGCTCAGCCCTATCTGGTTCAAGTAGCCTTTACATTCTGCCAATTAAGAAGTCACAATGAGTGATATCAACGCCTTTATTGCTGATTCACTATCAGTGCACACGATCACGTCTTCACCATTCAGTCCTTCTGGCAGAATTTCTTGAGCTCCCAAAAAAGCTGCTGAAGTTTCCGCCTGGAAGATGCTGGATAAACTTCCCAGGTGAATCCAGGTGCCGGTATCCGTCCTCGGGTCATATACCCCGGCTCCCGTCCCTTCACCTGTCTTCTGAACTTCTTTCAATCTTTCCCTCGCCGTCTGCACGTTGAGCCTTAGCCACCATACTACGCAGCCATGACTTATCGCGGGCCTTACTACCGCTTCGTACATCCACAGCATTGCTTTTTAGGATAGGCCCCAGCTCTTCCCAATAGCACTTCTGCAAATCCAAAAGGCCGTCAGAGCTTTTTGAGCTTTGTCCTCTACATGGGCGATCCATGGGCGATCTACATGGGCGATACATGGGCGATCTACATGGGCGATCCATGGGCGATCTACATGGGCGGTCAAGCGTAACTCCCAGATATTTCACCTGGGGGCTAATTTCAACGTCCTTCTCGAAGATCCTCACTTTCCCAACAATATCTGAGCCTTCAGCTGAAGAGCACTATGTCCGTCTTATCTGGGTTTACTTGCAGACCCCTTTCCCGGCACCATCGCTCCACTGCTCTCAGTGCCATTCTCAAGCAGTCTCCCAGAGTGCTCTCGAACTTGCCTTTGATCAAGATGGTCAGGTCGTCCGAGTATCCCTGGTTAAGAAACCCGCTTTCGTTTAGCTCCCTTAGAAGGGAATCAACCACCATGCACCATAGCAGGGGTGAAAGAATGCCGCCTTGGGGACATCCTTTGGCAACCCCAAGATCAGCCTTGGCGCCGCAGACGTCGGCCTCAACGGTCCTATCTCTGAGCATCCTATCTATCTATCTGACTACAACTGGTGCTACTCCCCTCTCTACTAACGTCCTGCCGATCACTTCGAATCCCGTGTTGTCGAAGGCCCCTTGTATGTCCATAAAACATCCAAGGGATATTTCTTCGACGCGAAAGGAATCTTCTATCTCAGCTACAAGACCATGTAGAGCGGAGTCTGTAGACTTGCCTGCCTGATAGGCATGCTGTTTTACGTGCAGTGGAGATTCGACAAGAATTTCTTCCCTGATGTGCAGATCAATCAGCCTTTCTAGTGTCTTCAGTATGAATGAAGTCAGGCTTATTGGTCTGTAGTCCTTCGCCTTATTATGTGACGGTTCGGCTTCGGTATGAAAGAGACTTTCACCTTTTCCCATTTCTTTGGAATGTGGCCTAGAGTCAGAGAACTGATCATCACCTCTCGCAGTGGTTCCAACAGAATCTCTCCGCTTTCTTTTAATAGCGCAGGAAAGATGCCGTCGTTTCCAGCTGACTTGAAAGGTTTGACCTTTCCTATGGCCCATTTTAGCTTATCCATTGTGGTAATTTTTTTGGTGAGCACCCAGTCTTCATCCGATGGGGGAGTAAGATCTGGTTCCGGCCCGTCGTCTTTGTCTTCCCTACAACCTGGAAAATGTACCTCAAGCAAGTGCCTAGCCGTCTCTTGGCCACAGCTCGTAAATTCACCATTGGGTTTTAAGAGGGAGCTTGGCAGTAGCTTTGGGTCTTTCGACAGGATTTTATGGATCCTTGCATAATCTGGAATATGTTCCATTTCCTCACAGAACCTTCTCCACGCCTCTCTTGTCTTTCCTTTGACTTCTTTCCTGAAGGCCTTCTGAGCTGCCTTATAGGCTTCCCAGTCTGCCTCATTCGAGGTCCTTAAAGGTGGATGTTTTTTTGCGTTGGCAACACCAGTTGAAATATATGGGAAATGTTGCAGTGATGTTCATACGCAACTTTATTGTATTGAAAAAGGTATTACGTGTTTGTTTGTGATTTGTCGTGTCTTATGTGTCAGTATTTTCAAATGATAAATCAAAAAATTGTGTCATGTATAAGGTGAAACGAGCTCGTCACTCACAACACCGTGCCCATCAGTCAATGAACCGAATCTTAATACGAGCGGACAAATCGCCATACGTAAACACAGCCTGATCTAACGGTTAAAAAAATTGAAACTTGTGAAGAAACAAAAATACATTGAAAAACATTCAATCAAGTTCACTTCCGCGATTACAACCTCGGCCTCGACCACGCATTTTTCGAATGTTGTTTTAGCATAAACTTTACAACCGTGCGTTGACCGCATTGACTTCATACAAACTTGCGCTTATACAGATAACAATAAGTATCAAATTCAACATGTAAACACAGGAAATTTTTGTAACGCGTTGACAAAATAACGAAAGAAAGCAAGGTGCAAATGGAGAGGACGAAATTTTGAATGTATTTTGCAATCTTAAAACAATTATTTAAAACAAAGTAAGTTTCGTAGAGTAAAATTAATGATTACGTTTTTGCTAGAAAAACATATAGAATCCAAATAAAATGAGTGTTAAATGTCCAATTTCATTACCAAATAGTATGAAATATATGACTAAAGAAGCATTTTTTATATAAACATCCAGCATTTATTGAAATAACTCGTTTCTTAGTTAGTCGAGATTAATCATAAAATAGGATTTTACAGCGACTTAGTCATAAAGCAATCTTGCAGCAAGCAAACGGAAAACATAATCTAACGTCATTCGGCTGTCCACATGAACTATAGTAAAGGAAAAATGTTTTTTTAGACAAAACCGGCTATAAAAACCTCTTTACACTTTTTTTTGGACCCGTACGAAGTACAAAGGTCCCGAGGGGTGGCGCACTTCATTTATTCCATTTATTCCCAAAAATTTTTTTGTTGTTTTTGGGAAATATCTGAACCAAACACATCACAAGTTAGACAAATAAGTTCAAAAAAAGGTTTGCACAAATTATAAAGCATTTAAACCATCTTGAGATTAAATTTTATTTTTTTTTTTTTTTTGAATAAATGGAATAAATTCATGGCACTGGGACCAATGGAATGGACGAAATTGAGATTCTTGGCCATATACGAAAACAATTTTTCGTCTATATTTCCTTAACTATGCAATATGGAGATTTACTGTCAAAGGCAAAGTTGTAGAGAATTAAATTTATGCGAACACGTGTTTCAGGGTGGGGAAATATGGCCCAATACTAGTATATGACCTCTTCCATAATTGGGCAGGATGACCCAGATCTCCAGAACTATGAGAGTTGGAAAGTTGATTCCAAAGGCGAAGTTGTAGAGAATTAAATTTAAGCGAACAGGTGTTTCAGGGTAGATACGTCGAGTCTCTCTGCCACATGTATTCTGTTTGCCACATCTATTCTGATACGTACGGGTCTTTGGTTATGTTTTTATATCACAACAAAACACACAGAGGAGATAAGTACAAATAAAAAGAAAACAGTAAAAGAAAAAAGAGAAGAGTGAAGAGTGAGAAAAGAAGGAGGAGATGAAAAATCAAAACTAAAATTCCTCATGTATATAAAAGTCTGATCAGGTCGGATTCCGAGCTGGAGCACTTACTTTGCTTTGTTTCGTTTTTCGATGGTTTGACTGATGAGTCCCATATTAGATATTACGTTTAGATCGATCGTTGGAAATCTCTTTGGTACGTTCTGGATGCACTTCAGGATCTTGTTTTGTGCCAGCTGCAGCCTTTTTATGTTCGATTTAGCAGCCCCGGACCACACAGACGAAGCGTATGTGATCTTTGGGAGGATGACTGCTTTATATAAAGTCAATTTGTGGTCGGTGCATAGCAAGGACTTTCTGCTAAGTAGCGGATACATCGCCTTAAGACAGTTCGTTGGGTTTTGTTGCTATTTACTTTTATCTTCCATTTTTTGAACTAGTTGTCGACTTGTATGAGCACTTTTGGCAGAGTTTTTATTATTGTGTTGGATTACTTGGCGGATGAAATTATGGCGGCGTCGTCGGCGAAATATCCTGCGTCACATTTGGATGGGATTTTTAGATCAGCGGTGAATATGGCGTAAAGGATTGGCGACATCACCGATACTTGGGGCAGTCCGGCTTTGATGGATATCTCAGTGGTATTTTTGCCATTTACGAAGCCATTAAAGAAGCATCTGACAAGCTGAATATTTTAATTCAGTAATTCAGTGTATGGCCCTGTTACTGTTCCTACCGAGGAAATAATTTATGACCCTTTTACACTGCCGGCTGTTTCGTGCTCTTTAGGGACCCATATCGTCATATGAATACTATGTCTATATAATATATACTTAGTATTCACATGACGATTTGTCATCCACACAGACTTAAGTAGAGGATGCAATCAAAGGCTTTGATAAAAACAAAGTAGAGAGTCCAGATAGTATTCCCACAATTTTCGTCATGCACTTATCAATATCTCTTAGTCTTCCACTCAGTATCCTCTCTAATATGTCATTGGCTCAAAGAAAATTTCTGTCTCAGTGGAAAACTAGCTTAGTTTGATCAATATTTGAAGAAGGCGATAAATACAATGTGGCAAACTACAGACCAGTCAGCATTCTGTGGGTAATGTCTAAAATTTTTGAAAGATTAGTATCAATCAGGTTTTCTACGACATAAAATCTTGTTACTTTTCCCAGCATGATTTTTTCAGAAAACGGTCAACACAATCAAACCTGACGGAATATGTTTTGATGGTTGCAGATGCGATAGTCTCAGGTGGTCTAGTAGATACTACATGCACAGATTTTGCGAAACCCTTTGACATAGTCGATCATGATATTCTCCTTCGAAAAATTCGAAAAATCAATCACAGTCAATCAATCATTTTTTTATTTTTTTATTTATTTATTCATCAACGGCCGAAGCCCCCTAACTACTAATATTTACAAAAAAGATTTTTTACAAAAACATTTACAAAACATAATAAAAAAAACAATTGAAGTGAAGTGAACTTAATTTAACAAAATTCGCATTAGCACGTCATGTCATCCGATCAAGCACCAACGTCTCGTGTTGCCAGTGGTCCACCTGAAATAAAAAGGTTTGGGGGAACTAGTCGGATTGGACTAGCTGTTTTTGAGCAAGTCACATGACTTGGAGTTTCATTTTAAAGTCGAGTCGAGAGACATGAAATTCTGGTCGATTAGACACATTTAACATGGACTGCATGTAAATTCTGGCATAATAATTTAACAATTGCACGTTTCACATTTTAGTTTTGGTTTTGGTTTACCTGCTGCTACAACTTTGCCTGAAAAATAATAAAGCAGAGTTAGTTTGTAGTGACGTGTTACGGTCACATGAACTGTGTGAGCAGAGACAGTGTGAGCCGAGACTAATCAGGCCTTGATTAGAGTTAAACCAATTTAAATTGGCCGATTCAGAATCAAATTTCATTGATCCACATAAACCAATTTGCATTGGCCGTTAAGTTTGTTTCAATATTCCATTCAATTTTATTTCGAGCTCCATAGCCTTCACCTTTGTACGAAATAAGTCAGGAGAGATCACTGTATCATAAAAGTGCGAAAATATGTTGAAGATCATACACATATTGTTAACAGGTTCAAATTGCCGCAATCTGTTCTGTGGGCACAAACAGTAAGATACTGAGATTGACGATTAACAGTCCCACGCAATAACCTCACTGGCTGGTGAATCATCAACTTAGACAGCAGTGCGGGAGCATCTAGTCGTTTCATCAACAAATCAAACGCGAAAAAGGCACACGCGTTAACACGACGCCTTGCTAAAACCTCTATTCCAATTGATTTACACCTGTCAACATAAGGGGGAAGCCTGTAGTCTTCGTCCCATTGCACAGATCTCCTCAAGGCATAAATTAAGAATTTTTTCTGAATTGACTCAATCTTATCGATATATGTATCGTGATATGGATGCCACACAACAGAAGCATATTCGAGGTAGGAAAGAACATGGGCTTTGTATTTTGCTTGTACACTTCGAAAATCCTTGCAGATCCTCATCATAAATCCTAACATAGAATATGCCTTTGCAATGATATTTTGGACATGCTTTGAGAAAGTCAGACCCTCATCCATCAACACACCCAAATCTCGAATTACTGTCACACGTTCTAACGGAACTGTACCAATCTTGTATCCGAATTTGATCGTTGACCATTTACGAATGAACGATATTACACGACATTTGCTAACATTTAGATATAGCTCATTGGTGTGACACCAAAGATCAAGGCTAATGAGATCACGCTGGAGCGCTATAGCGTCTCGAAGGGAGCGAACAACCCGACAGATTTTCAAATCATCTGCGTGCAACAAATAAGTGGATGTCGATGAAAACACCGTTGTGACATCATCCATAAATAATACGAATAACAATGGGCCGAGATGACTACCTTGTGGAACTCCAGATGTCACATGGAACATGCGCGAAGTCCGACCCAACATTTTAACATACTGAGAGCGACCGGTCAAGTATGAATTCAGCCATCCGAAAAGGCTTGAGTGAACACCCATCAGGGATAATTTATGAATGAACAACGAATGTTTAACCCTGTCAATGGCTTTGCTAAAGTCAGTGTAAATGACAATTAGTTGTACTCTCGACTCCATGATGTTGAGGGCGCGACTTACAAATTCAGCAAGATTGGTCGACGTAAACCTTCCTTTGACGAACCCGTGCTGAGCTTTAGAGATAATGCTCCTAAATTCTTCCATCAAAATGTCGCTGACAATAGATTCAAAAAACTTCCCGAATGTTGGCAAAATCGCCACACCACGATAGTTCTCGATGTTACCTCTTGAAAATAGGCGTCAGATATGAAGTTTTCCACCTTGTAGGAAATTTTTCGGAGGAAAGTGATAGATTGAAAATTTTCTGAAGCGGAGTCGCTAAGCTTTGGGAACATGCTTTCAAGAAGAGAGGGGAAACACTGTCAGGTCCTGCTCCCTTGGAGGTGTCAACATTTTGCAGATGATTAGGAACAATGTCAAAACTTAGCTCTAACAATCCGAGGTCAACGCACTTCCTAACTTTAGAAGCAGCTGTAGTATTCACATCAGTATCTGGCGCATAAACACTTTGAAAAAAGTCAGCAAAAAGTCCGCATATTTCACTAGTGGTGTTGCGTTTTTCCCCGGCGCGATACATCATCGACGGATATCCAGTCGTTTTTTTACGCGACTTAACATAATACTAGAACTTGAACGGATCACATTTCAACATTTCTTCGGTTTTCTTCATGTACCGATCATAAGACTCATCTTGCATAGCTCTGAACTCATTTCTGATGGACAAAAAGATCAGCTTGGAATTTTCTTCACTAGAAGTACCCATACTGTCACGGTATCTCTTGTGAGCCTTACTGGTCCTATTCTTAAGGTTATTGATACGCTTATTAAACCACGGAGGATCATACATTTTGAAGACACGCTTCAGAGGAATGTACTTTTCAAAACCAGCTGACAAGCATCATAGAAAGAATCCACTACATTGTCGACATCATTTGACAGCATATATTTGGGACAGCATATATTGCCAATCAATCGACTCCAAATAACCACTCAGACCGTCAAAGTCGCCTCGCTTAAAATTATATTCACATTCAATCGGCTCTAGCTCCATAGAACACACAGAGTTTAAAGATATATTCACTTCGAGAGGTGGATGAAACAAGTCAATGACGCTCAGCGGGGTTTCAGATCTTACGAGTTCGACAATATCGGGATTACTAAAGAAAACGAGGTCGAGAATATTACCTTGGTGGTTAGGAGTATTATTGATTTGATGCAAGTCATTGGATAACAATGAAAAAATCACTTTGGCTTTAGATCCTTCGCCAATATCTGATGAAAGGAAAACACTAGAGTCAGTTTCTTTTCCATGTATCCATTCGTCGATGTTACTGCTCGGATCAGGCGTCCACTCAATATCTTTCAGATTGAAGTCACCTACAACACAAAATTCGTCTGATGGGCTTAAGTCAATCAAATCAAAAACTTTTGCTAAAGCATCTACGTATTCGTTATACACAGTCACTGGGGATTGGGACGGTATGTACAAGCAGCACACATACAGAAAACCAGTTTGGCATTTCAGCTTCACTAAAATCATTTCAACGTTATCAGTGTCGGGAACGATGATCACCTCACTCTGAATCGAGGAGCGAGTAGCAATCAAAACTTCACCATACATCTTGAAAATGCTGTTCTTTCAGATCTATCGTGCCTATAAACTGAATATCGCGAAGTATTAAACACCTCACTGTCAAAAATAGATGGCAGCAAAGTTTCGGTAAGGGCGATAATATCATAGTCATAATAGCAAGTCGCAGTAAAGAGTTTCGCGGTTCACACAAGATTCACAATAGTTAGGTGTTGATATTTTACTTGTAGACGCGGATGCCGCAGAGTCACGAAATGAAATATGGGACGAATCAGTTTGAGAACTTACTCTGGAGGCGATGCTTCCTCCGCTACTAGTTTTCCTTTCGGAGTGTGAAAAGTCTCTGTCTCCGTATTCCGAATTGCCTGACTCAACGATTTGGGCACAGATTTCAAAGTTTGAGTTGTCAGCTTTGGAGACCGTTCTGACGTTGTTGTGGTTGAACTCTTCCATAAAAAATCGCCAACATCATATAGAGCAGTGTCCTCATCTTCGGTGGCTCCCTGTCGCGACCCTCATTAGGTTTCCCCAGAGAGAACTGTGGAAGGTCTCCCCAGCGAAACCTCTGGGAGGTTTCTCCAGCGAAATCTCTGGGTGATCTCCTCAGTGAGATTATTGGGAGGTTTCCGCAGCGAGATAGATATGACTTGATGTTTTTTCTTACAAAAAGACTTTGTTAAATTTGTGGAATGGTTGAATTCAAAGCGTCCCTTAGATAATGGAACGCAGAACGCAAGTTTTAGGTACATTAATTCAGATACTTTGAAAATTTCGAATTTTCAGCAATATTTAGTAACGATAGCGAAAAGCGAAAAAATGGAGCGCTCTATGTTATTGGGTTGATAGCAATAGCGTCGCTGTTTATTTTGGATAGCTTATGACTCTACTTTTTCAATGGCGTGGCAGCCTTGTGTATGACTTTAATTAAGCCGACTGATACCCAATAAATGGTCATCGCATTCTACAACAGGTAATGAGAAAGTAGGGCCTGGGTGTGCAATTCGTGATCAAAAAATATTTTCCGGGCTGGATGACTTTCTAAATCAAGCTGCGAAAATGACCCGTGGTAAGGACCCCAGAGAACAACACGGAAAATATCGGTCTTGAACAGACAGCCATAGTCAGCTTTCATTCTCCACTACACATGAAGTTGAGAATATATGTCCAGAATTATTCCCTTTGTTTAAACGTTGTTTGATTGTTTGATATATTTTAACTGTGAATTTTCCAAAATAATTACAATTTTGTTGTTGAAAAGATCGTTTTTTTACTGGCTGCGCCAATGTAAGTAGTCTTTTTTTTCGCTTAAAATAAAAAAATTAAATTTAAAAAAAAAAGTGAATTTTCCTATTAGAAGATATTTTATCACAAAAATGTATATTCTCATGTGCCAGCACACAAAAAATTAATTTCAGATTGATCTTTGTGCTCCCAATTCTTGCCCAGAGGGTCACAGATGTTACGATAGAGGTAACGATTTTATATGCGAATGCCCCGGTGGACGTAATGGACCAGACTGCAATCAAGTTCCAAGAAGGGTAAGCTTATTAAAATTAGGAAAATGTTAATACTGAATGCATTGCTCTTATTATGTTTTATTTGAGAAGTTTAAAGTGCTAGGTACCGGGATGAAGTAATCGTTAATTTGGTCACCTAAAAAAACTGACTATTGTGAAGTTGAATTTTGGGTTTTACCTTGCATTAAGAGATTGGCGAGAAAATTGGCGACGAACTGATTCTGGTGCCACATTAATTATCAAATAGATGTGCCTGATGTTCATTTTTCATAATTACGGTAAACTTGGTGCCGACCGTAATATTAACAAAATTTCGCATTCAGTTGTTTTTATGTTGTATAAAAATTCTTGATGATAAAAAAATGATGAAAACTATTAAATAAGCTTTTTTGAACATTTATAATCACAACAAAAACCTCTTAAAAGGTAAAGTGTGACGCAGTCCGAAAGTCCGCTTCCAAAATTAATGGTATCGCTTGAGGTGACGCTGTCGCTGATAATACGCAGAAGTTTGTTTGAATGGAATCTTGTGTTCAAAGTTTAAAGTTCCTGAAAAAATAACAGCGCTTTTTTTAAAACAAAATTACGTTGTGTTAAAAAAATTGCGTCACAAATGCCGGACCCAACGACGAAATAATTTTTCTGTACCTTCAGTTTCTGCGCTGCAAAAATTTGACTTTTGCTTGTTATTGCGTAGACTGTTTAAGATAAATTTAAATTTTTGCGTGTAAAAACTGAAAGTATTGAAAAATTATTCCGCTGGTGGGCCTGGCATTTGTGACGCAATTTTTTTAACACAAAGTAATTTTGTTTTAAAAAAAGCGCTGTAATTTTTTCAGGAAATTTAAACTTTGAACACAAGATTCCATTCAAACAAACTTCTGGGTATTATCAGCGACAGCGTCGTCTCAAGCGATATCATTAATTTTGGAAGCGGACTTTCGGACTGCGTCACACTTTACCTTTTAAGAGGTTTTTGTTGTGATATCAGTAGTTTTGGAAGTTTTTTGTTTTGTTTTGGTTTCTTGACCATTTCATTTGAACACCTCCGATTTTGACCAACTTCTGTACCTCGGCGACCCCACTTTCTATTCATCAAAATGATGCGCAAGTCAATATAAATCGATTTCGACGAAAAAAAAAAATTTGCCGAAAACTTTCGCCTCGATTTTCACCAATTTCCGCGCCTCGGCGACCCCACTTTCTATTCATCAAAATGACGCCGAAGTCAATATCTATCGATTCCGACGAAAAAAAATTTTTGGCGAAAAGTTTCGCCTCGATTTTGACCAATTTCCGCGCCTCGGCGACCCCACTTTCTATTCATCAAAATGATGCGCAAGTCAATATCTGTCGATTTCGACGAAAAAAAAATTTTAACGAAAACTTTCGTCTCAATTTTGACCAACTTCCGCGCCTCGGCGACCCCACTTTCTATTCATGAAAATGATGCCCAAGTCAATATCTATCGATTCCGACGAAAAAAAAATTTTTTGGCGAAAACTTTCGCCTCGATTTTGACCAACTTCCGACCATTTCCACTTCCGACAGCAACCATTCGACGTAATCAAAGCATCCAAGAAGAAGAAACGGCTGCTTCGGATGTTTTGTTTTTATTGTTTTCGTCGCTGTTTTTATAGCTTTCATAATGGATTGCATCTTATCTGAATGGACGTTCACGTTTCGTCAATCTAGGGAATTGCTCTTCTAGAACGTTTAAAAGTCAATCTGTGAATTCTTCGAACAAAAAAAAAATACAACACCTCACCGATTTTTGCGATTATCGGCGCATTGATTCCTTGTTTAATATTTTCGCAAACATGTGACGCATTAAGTTTGAATACGCAAAAAAATCAAAGCGAAGTTACGTTGTGTTTTTAAAAAATTGCGTCTCAAATGCCAGACCCAATAACGAAATAATTTTTTTATGTTTTCAGTTTTTACGCTGCAGAAATTCGACTTTTAATTTTTTCCGCAAAGAATGTACTGTGCAAATTTAAATTTTTGCGTCGTTGGGTCTGGCATTTGTTACGCAATTTTTTAAAAACACAACGTAACTTCGCTTTAATTTTTTTGCGTATTCAAACTTAATGCGTCACCCACCTCTGCTTTCAGAACTTTTGTAACTGGAAGGAAAACGTTTTGAATAAGATGCTTAATGCAATTTTATTTTTGTATGTGGCAAAATGCATACACAAGCACATGTGATGATGTTTAACGTGTACGCACACGGTACGTTGAGTATACGCTGCAGGTTCATTGCTATGTAGATGCAATTTAACATGCTAGG
Organism: Pseudolycoriella hygida; assembly: GCA_029228625.1. NCBI lineage: Eukaryota > Metazoa > Arthropoda > Insecta > Diptera > Sciaridae > Pseudolycoriella > Pseudolycoriella hygida. The sequence goes on from CM055403.1 coordinate 92,112,054, forward strand.
CAGTAATGATGCGACCTACGTAATGAGCCATTATGGTCCAGTTCATCCAGAATGAACTCTTCTTATTTTTATAAAGAAAAAAAAACTATCTTCAAGCCGCGATTTGAATGGCACATTCACAGCTGCGTCTTGCACGCTAACCATTATCCCACGGATTCATGTGACGAACAACGATTAGAAATCAAACATTTAGTTGCAAGGGCATAACAAGGCTACTCGATTCAAAAAGTTCATATGTCGTTGATTTTGTTTAGAACATAAACAAAATAATTAAATTTTGCCCAAAAGGATTTTGGTGAAACATAATGCCAGTCGGTCGTGCGTGATCATAGAATTCCTGTAAAGTACTTAGTTTCTCAATCGGACTAATATATCCCGAGAAATAAGACTTTGAAAACATGATGAGATCAATTTGTAAAATTTGTAGGTCGACATCTATTGAAGGTCTATTTACTACATTTTTATAAGAGTTTCTGTATAAAAATTAATAGACGTATTTGATGGAATGCACGCAACACAAAAAAAATGTAAAAAAACTAGGATTTGAACCGAAAATTCTGGAAAAAATGAGTTTACAACGCCGCAGCATTGCTCAGTGAGCTATATAGACCGTTGATGCCTTGCGTTATTATCACATCGACAAAGAAATAACAAAATGAACACAGCACATTGTTTACGATAGTTCATTCGATGTTTAGCCTACTCTAAGAACTCAAATAGTGTACGCTGTATTTCAGGAATTATTTTTTTTTTGTTTTCAAAATGTTTAATGTTTAATTGTTTGTTTCAACGACCGAGTGCTACTATGTTAAAGCATAGTACAAGTGAGGTCATGTAAACAGCCTGTAACACAAGGACGATTACACAATCTCGCCTTCGGCTCGATTTTGCAAACTTCGCCCTTATGTTACCGGCTGTTTACATGACCTCAATTGTAATATACTATTATTTTCAGCTTAATATTTGAGAATACTGGACGCAGGGGCGTTTGCTTAGATTTTAGAAAAGTCTACATTTTTATTATATAAAAACATCGACAAAAACAATAAATACAAAACATCCGAAGCAGCCGCAGATTTAAGCTTTCATTACGTCGAATGGCTGCTCGCGACCACATTGTCAATATTTTTAAATGGTTGAAGTGTTACAAAAGTTTTATTTTAACTAAATGTTCAATTGAGACGACACTAAAAAGGTAGAATCTGTTTTCCAGCTTTTCCGTGGCTGTAATAAGGCTTTTTCTCGCTGGTTAACTACAACTTTTTGCGCTTTTGCAACGAGAAGGGTACCGTTGCTAACAAGCAATCGATCTTCTTCCTCTACCGCATCGAGAAGAGTACCGTTGCTAACAAGCAATTGATCTTCTTGCTCTTCCGCATCGAGAAGGGTTCCGTTGCTAACAAGCAATTGATCTTCTTGCTTATTTGCATTGACTGCTGCTGCATTTTTTTTCTTGGCGTACGGTTTCCTTGGATACTGTAAGTTTAATCTTTTTTTTTTTTTTTTTAAATTCGACTCAATTCAATTCAATTCAATTCGCTTTATTTTCAAATTATTTTTTTTTTCATGCATACATTTAAATTATAACAAATGATTAAATTAATAAAAAATAGTTTTTTTAAAAAAAAAGAAACGAGAAAGGAAGAAAGAAGAAAAGAGAAAAAAAAATTAAGAAAAATGCCAATTCCAGTGAATTAATTCTTTGAAGGAATTTGGCATAAATGAAAATTTTCTAATACTACTGTTATTATCAAATTTACTTTATTCTATTTTCATGTCATATGTGTTTATGAGTATGAGTTTATGAGTATGCAATTATGTAAGTAGGTATGTATCTTTGCTTCGGAATCGGAATCTTCAGTTCAATTGCCTTTAGTACAGGTTCTCGTATTTGCTGGCTGAAAATTATCGCTCGTCCAACTTTAACTGGTGGCTTTCCAATTGAAACCGAATTCGCGTACATCTTCATCTTATAATATCTGAAGTATAAGATTCAACCGGTTAGTTGTGGTCCGAGTCTAATACTCTCAGTGGTGGCTTGGTTTGGACAGATGGCTCCAAGTAGAATGGTAGCACTCTCGTCCAAAATGGAATGAACGGTGTAAATCTCACCAAAAACTTTTGGAGAAATTGTCGGTTGAAATAAACATTCTTAATGCGATCCACATTGTTATGGAAATAGTCCTAAACTTGATCTGCGAGTGTTGCAAACTCTAAATAAAAGCTATTGGACTTGTACAGGGTTTGATCATATTCTTTCAACGCGTATAAGTCTTGAACGGCCTGAACCAATTTTTCTTCGGCATAATCGTCTAAGTTAACTGTTGGCTCTACGCTGTCAATTTTTGCAATGGCTATCTCCACATCGTCGTTGACGAACTCTGATTTGAGCAGCATTGCCAATTGCTTCCACAATTTCAGCAAATTTTCGTAATCGGTGCATTGAATCATTTTCGCCAGGATTTCCAATAAAATTCTTGAGCGAGGCATCTGTTTGTTCTCGACTTTTCTGAAGTATTTCTTTACCATATCCGCGAATGTATGCATGATTAAGTACAGCACATACGAATCTTCACGACATTGTAGAATTCGGAAGGAAACGTTCCGTTTTGCAATTTGTACTCCAGCCATTCTCTTGCTACGTTTATGTATTCCTTTAAACTCGATGCCCCAAATGAACGCAAGATTTCGTGAAAATTTGCGTAAGAAAAATTGGAAATTATCTAATCGAACAGTATCGGCGGATTGTAGTAAAAACTGTTATGGGATATTACAAAATCAAAAAGCCTTCGATGTGTGCCCAGTGTTGTATTGTTCAGTCAATGCATCCGGTGTAGTGTGGACGTCGCTTCATTATGGATAAAGATGTTTAATACCAACGCGTAGTACAACATCATGAACTCGTCGATGTCACGAGCTATACCTCCGGATGCATCAACTCGTCCGAATACTTGAATGCCATATATTTGTCTAAGCTTATGCAAGCGATTCAGCAATTCGTGCTGCTTTTTTCCGTGTACATTGTACATACACACCGAATTTTTTGCGACTCAAAATATTCGATATAAGGTTTTTATCTGGATCGTTGCTATACATAGCTTCGACGTCTTCGACGTCATCCACCCATTACACAGTTGTCAGATCTCAAAATATAAAACGCACAGAAAAAACTTCATGGTGCCCATCCAATGATTCGAAAAAGCAATGAACTTTGTAGAAGAAGAAAAGTTTAAATTTGCTTCAATTTTCAAGAAATTGTGTTGTCATGTTGATTGAGATTGAGATGAGTATGCATCATTTGTCGACGCTTAGCAAGATACCAAAGTACTGATATTGCACAAAAAAACCTTTTACAGAGGAGGTGTGACGCAAGTCTTTATGTCTGCTTACAAAAGTTCTAAAATCAGAAAAGGGTGATGCATTGGGGAGGCACACGCAAAAAACTTAACCCGAAGTTACGCAGGTCACAAATGCCAGACCCACTAGTGTAAAAGAATAGGAAAATTTTTTAGTCGGGTCTGGCCTTTGTGACGCAATTTTTTAAATACACAACGTAACTTCGGTTTAATTTTTTTGCGTATCCCTCACCAATGCGTCACCCTTTTCTGATTTCAGAACTTTTGTAAGCAGCCATAAAGACTTGCGTCACACCTCCTCTGTAAGAGATTTTTTTGTGCGAAATATGGATGTTGTTAAAAATAAGTGGACAAAAATAAAATTTTTTTTAATCAATTGATTTGTGCTCGGCTCCATGACTAGCTAAATTTGTGCGACCGGTACCATTCGCCAGCAATAATTAATGGTATTGAGTTGCGTTGGCCGAAAGAAGAATTTAAGATACTTTCCATGAAAAATGAACATAAAATGAAAATTTCAAGTTTCTTTTGACTCGTTCTAGGCTCCCAGACCAGCACAAATTCTGGGACCACCGGTGCCATTCAACAGCACAAATTCAGGCCCGGACACCTGCATTGTCATTTGTCAAAACATCTGTTCGTGGTGGTATATATGACGTAGGCTGGGCTGGGTTCGTATTGGGAGGACTCGATATTGAAGAAGACCGCAGAAATGTGGGCAGCGTCCGGCTTAAAATTCACCGTCTGGTCACCGTGTAAAACAATTTGATATAGGCTTCGTAAACTTTAAGACCTTTTTTCTAAATTTATTGAGGATCTCTTTCCCTTCGAAGTCGGATTCGTGGTGTACAAAAAAACATATTGATATGTATATATTTTCGAAAAATAGGTGGTTTGGCATACCTACATACGATGAAAAAATAAAAAAGCGGTTTTTGGTATTCTGTTTTATTTACATAAACAACCATCTAAGTTTGCTCGTAGCCATGGCAGATATTTAGCGACACGTGTATACACACCTGGATATCCTACTCTTCCGCATCCAACTCCCCATGAAACAATCCCTTAAAAAATATTTTCTCATCCATTACGTGACTATAAATTAAGCAGATGTTTACTATTTTTCTTACCAACAATTTCAAATTTATCTTTATTGTTGACCAATAGCGGTCCACCAGAGTCGCCTTGGCAAGAATCCGTTTTTCCTTTACCGGCGCAAATCTAAAAGAATTCATGAGATGCCGTCACATATTTATAAATTCCACTTACCATGTTAGCGGTGATTCTTGATGACCGATATTTCATATTTCTACATTGAGCTAATGTGAGAATAGGAACGTTGACATGTTGTACAATTCCTGGTAAAGATCCCCCCTATTTTTTGAATTTTAATAAGGTGGTCTTCAATTTTAAAAGCAAAATTTTTACCTCCGATGTTCGTCCCCATCCCACGGCTACTCCAGTTTTCCCTGTAAAACATTAAATTTGTTTTCATTGATTCAGAAAAAATCTAACAAAAGACCTGTACGTGTCAGTATGAAATAAAAGGTTTTCAAATTCTCGTATGGAATCTATTTTATGAATAAACATAACCAAAGAACCGTACGTATCAGAATAGATGTGGCAAACAGAATAAATGTGACAAACAGAAAAGACGTTGCAAAAAAACTCGAACGAATCTAAATATAGAAATGATCAAACAATCCAATGTTAATAATAATAAATAAAATAAATAATAATAAATAATTAATAAATCAAAAAATTAAATCCAATGTTTTATGCTCTTTTATAACTACAAACACGTCCTTTTAAATTTACTTGTTATGCTGTTTTCAACATTATCGACATTATCTCTTTTTTTAAAGGAATTTTTCTATGGCAGAGCGTGGAAACAGCTGAAACCTGATAATAAGTAAATTTATAAGCACACGACCGTAGAAGTATTTCAAAAATTACCTAAGGTAATGTCAAAGGCCCTACCGAAGTACGTCTGAGACCATTAATTTTGATGGTCGAAATGTTCTCCCCTGAGGGTTTATCCAAAAAAGGACCAAAAGTCCTGAAACTATTTTCTCTATTTTGCCGTAGTTTCATAGAAGCAAGTGTTTTCTAAAATTTTATTCTCAACAACCAGGGCCGTAGCCAGACCGCTTCGTCAGGGGGGGGGGGGGCTAAAGCTTC
>CM055403.1:92122410-92160497 GCA_029228625.1 Pseudolycoriella hygida
CTGAACTGTGAGAGTTAGAAAGTTAGTTCCAAAGGCGAAGTTGTAGTGAATAAAATTTTGGATAACAGATTCTAGATTTGAATGGTCTGAGACGTACTTCGGTAGGGCCTTTGACATTACCTTGGGTAATTTCTATGGATCTTTGAAATTCTTACAGTTATAAAAGAACAGAAAACGTTGGATTGTTTGCTTATTGTATATTAGGTACGTTCGAGTCACTTTGCCACATCTATTCTGATACGTACGTGTCCTTGGTTATGTTTATTATTATATTATATTTATCTTCCTCGAACCAGTATGTCATATATTGAACCGAGTCTCAACATGATGTTGGCGCAACGCATTCGTTCAGATTGCATCAATTTCTAATGAAAGATAAGTAAACATTTCAACTAAAACAAACGTCAAAATAACGAAACCCCCTCTTTGCATAGGTAAGTACTCGTGTAGTTATATTCCTCGCCTTCGGCTCGGAATCTAAACTCTACCCTCGTCCAAAAACAGTTCTCAAAGCTTTTTGCTTAAAAACATTCCTCGATGCGTAATTATTTGTTTGTATGTTATTCCTGTATATTCAAAAATACAATTATTTAACGCGTCACTTACTGGCCTGTTCAATAATCTACTATACTGCCCTGTCCAAAGTAAATATTTTATTGCTCAGTAAATACTTTATCGGTCAGCAAATACATAATGTAAATTTGTGTGTGTTAGTGCGATGCGCAAAATGTTATTTTGTGATGGGAATGACGAGGTTTAATGTATGACATACTGGCTCGAGGAAGATACATATTTATATGGCTCAGTAAATACTTTATCGGTCATATTATACATTTGTGTGTGTTAGTGCGATGCGTAAAATGTTATTTTGTGATGCGAATGACGATTTTTATGTATATATGACATACTGGCTCGAAGAAGATAAATTAAAAAATACAGAAAGAAAACTGCATATGGGCCAAACATATATTTACCGGCAGGATCGTCAGTGTCTAAGAGTGGTAAACACACCGGCTTAATAGTTTTCGTGAATGCTACAGGTTTTCTTAGTTTTAACAGTGCAATGTCGTGATTGTAGGTATTAGAATCGAAATTTCTATGTCGGATTATTGCACTAACTGCTCGCATAATAGCTTGCGTTTCGGTTGTGATAAATTGATCGTGGTCACCTAAAATGACACGTATCTTAGATCTTCGTAACCTAAAATATTTGCCATGATTTATGAATTAAGTAATGTCTACTTGTATATATTGTACCTTCGAACACAGTGTGCCGCAGTTAAAACGTAATCAGGTGTCAGTAACGATGCGCCACAATGAAATTGTCCGTCGTATACAAGTCGTGCAATCCATGGATATTGATTTATGCCAGTTGGTCGACCACCCACGATTCTTATTTCTTGATTAGCCGTTCCACATTCTGTAAAGGAATCAAATTTATAAATAGAGAAAAGAGAAAGACATATAAAATGAACATAAAAAACAAAATAAAAACGCTATTTCTAGAAATGGTACATGCTGGCTACGTGCCACCAGCGCTTTTTTAGTGAAAATTCTATGTGTTTACAATGAAAACATATGCAAGGGACCCGTACGCATCAGAATAGATGTGGCAAGCAGAATAGATGTTGCAAAAAGACTCGATCGTAAATACTGCATAGCTCTAAAGTGTATGATGTGACGTCCACATTAAATAGGATTGGAAATTGCTGAAAGGGCAATATTAAAAAACCCGTCCGAGGTAACGGTGTAAAAGTCTCTCCAAATATACAAGAAACAAGCAAAATAAAAAAAAAATCAAAATAGTTTTTAAAAAATGCAAAAACTTTTTTTTCAGACATATTTTCAAAAAATGTTATTTGTACTAGAACCGACCTAGAGCACTTAGAAGAGGCCTCTTACCCATACTTCCAAAGTTCGCCATTGACATTTATCTTCTATCTGTAATAGTTTTCAAAATATTAGAATTTTTCCGAAATAAACTTTCTAGGCCTGGATGCTCTTAAGGCTTTGATAACCCATCGAATAGAAAAAGAGTCTTGAAAATCGGATGAAACTCGATTTATGTATAAAAAACAAGTAGGGCCCTAGTCGGTCCACCTCTTTAGGGCTCTAGCTAGGTCCAGCGACAAGACAAACAAAAATGTTTTTCCATAAATTGTTTGGTATTCCCAGATCTTTCGATTAAAATCAAATTTGAAAATAGGAAAAGGCTTACTCGAGTTATTGACAAAAAACACGTAGGGTCTTTGTAGAGACTCAGTTTTAGAGCCCTGGCTGAGTCCAGGTGCTCAAGCTCAAAAACGTTTCATCCATACTTTATCTTTAGATTAAAAAAAAATGTTTTAAATCGGAAAAGATTTACTCGAGTAATGTACAAAAAACACAGGCTAGAAACATAAAAGGTGACCCTCGTAACGGGATCTTTACGGACAGACGAATAAATAAATAGACACATAAATAGACAAATAAGCACATAAACAGACAAACTTTAGACGTTTATAGTTAGTAATGGCTGAATGAAGACAGAAATATAAGAGAAGTTATTGAACACAAAAAGACGATGGCACGTATCAAGCAACAAAATAAACTAAAAAACTTAAACCTACTAAAACAAACAATGATAAGGTGGTACACCTCGCCTCAGGTGAACCAACTTATCATTTCTCTGAAATCAAAGCGTAAGCGTAATCGAATGTTTGAAATACCTACAAGCGGAAAAAGAGCATAAATGAAATGTACGAAGCTCTTACGTCATATGACGCGTCACCCAGAGAGAAAAATGTTGTGTTCACCAAAGCAGACAAAAGTAACAATATTATCATACTTGATAAAGACGACTATGAAAGAATTTTTCAGAAGACAATTAGTCAGGGGCAATTCACTAGATATGAGAACGATCCGTTGTATGAAATGGTTGACGAGGTCGAAAATGTGCTTGATAAACATAAACACACATTATGTGACGACCCGAGGTATGAACTGCGGAGATGGAAGGTTAGCAACCCACAAGGGTCTTGCTTGTATGCTTTGCTTAAAATTCATAAAAAGGTCGATGAAGATGGTGATATGAAAGCGCGCCCGGTTGCTTCAAATAACAACGCGCCGACGGAGAAAATTGCAAAGAAACTGACAAAGGTTTTTAATTCCCTTCCAAGGCCAAAGAGTAAATCAGTTTTGAACGGTACCGAGTTTGCGAGACAAGTATATGGAGAAATGGGTTCGTTAGACGTAACATCGCTATATCCCAGTACACCGATTGACTTCTCAATGAGGCTTCTAATGACATGGCTCATACAATGTGGAGTGACAATGCCTAAAGCAATAGCGCCCATGGAACTGGCTACAGTTTGCATGAAGCAAAGCATCTTTCAATTTCGAGGAAACTTCTACGTGCAAGAAGATGGAGCAAACATAGGTAACGCCCTCTCATATTTTATAGCTGAAATATTTATGTCTCATTTTGAAACCAAGCTAGAAAAGAACCCATTGTTCCCAAGATTTTATAGAAGATACATTGATGACATTTTCGCAATTCTTAACAAAAGGAAATTTGGAGCCCTTAAAAAACTATTTGTAGATGAGATGGACCGAATCAAGAGAGGAGCGATTCTTTTTACAATTGAGAGACAAGACAATGGACCAGGGCCGTAGCTCGGAAGGGGCGATGGGGGGCGCAGCCCCCCAAGAATTTTTTCCGCCCCTAGAGGCTTTGAAGAAAGTACTAATCTAAAGTTAGTACATTACAAACAAGTTAGTACATTAGTCATTAATATCATTTTCAATTTGAACACCTCTCTTTATAAAAAAAGAGCAATGTACAATTTCTTCGTTTTGTCGAATTTCCCTAAATTTGTTGAAATGGGTTCTGCTCTGCAAGTAACCAATGAAGTAAAAATCCAATTTTGTAGAGATCTTTATGCAAAATATGGCAAAATGTCGCGCAGCGGAGAAACTAGAAATTCGAATTTCATCAGAATATCTTCAAATTCGAAGAAAATCCTCAAAAAATCTGTGAAAAAAGATATATAGCAGTCTAAAAAATCCTGAGGAATCATCAGGCTCAGACTGGCCATACTGTAAATTCGGAAGATTTCCGACGGGCCCGTCTTCTAAAACTTCAAATATTTTTTTACAAGGTCCACCAAACCTCATTAAGGATTTGATATCATCAATTATTAAAATTGACTATTTATGTGCTCTTAAGGATCAATATTTCGAAAAATCTTCAATTTGCTTCCTTCTTCAAGTACAGTTTTTCAGCGTCTCGATTTTGACAAGGATGACGGAGTGGGTCAAAAAAATGTTGAAAAAAAAACGAAAAAATTTTCTTCTTAAAGAGGCCCGATTGTATTAGGACTCTTCGGGCCCAAATTTTGTAAAATGGGCTTGAGGCCCAATTCCGTTTTAATGGCCCGTACCTTGCCCGATAATAATTAAAACAAATCAGAATTTTCATATATTAAAAATTTTCGCCTGCGACACTAAAGTACATGCTTGAAATTTCTTTGAAAGCAAATAAACAGCCCTAAAAAAGTCGGTTCCGGCACTTATTTACCTACTTAAAAAACTCAAAAGTTTACGTCTGCTGTGCTTCCATTTACTTAAAGAACAAAGGAAGGAACTCTACAAATTTTGCCTGCGCCGGGCGCGGCGCTAGACTCCTTCACTGGGAAATCTGATTCAAGAAATAAAACCGTTCGCTTTCTCTATTAATTTAATAATCGCCCGAATTTGTATAAATCCTAGCTCAAAAAGAAATTCCTTCAAAATCACACAATTGAAGAAATTCCGTTGGCTCGTTCACAATTTCTATTTAAGTTTCTAACTATTCACTCTTAGCAACAAAATTTGAAAACTTTGCTCGCTTACACTTTTTAATGATTCGAAAAAAATTGAACGGTAGAGGGGCTTCTGCCCCCGTGACGCTGACGAAGCGTTCTGGCTACGGCCCTGCAATGGGCGCCTTCCTTTCCTTAACGTTATGTGTGAAGTGGTAAGCGGCAAAATTGAAGTAGATGTGTATAGGAAACCTACCCACGCCATGCTTCTTATCACAAGTGACTCGTTTCATGATCTGAAACACAAAATGCCAGCATACCATTCTATGGCACACTTTATGATGACCATCCCCCTGAGTGAGCCTAAAAAAGACCCAAAAAATAGTAGAGATTGGTGTTGTGAACGGGTATAAGGAATCCGCCACATTGAATGTGTCACCTTCGGCTACCTTCGGAACACTTCGTGTCACTTTAGCCTACCTTCTGAACCCTTCGTGTCACCTTCGGCTACCTTCGGAACACTTTGTGTCACCTTCGGCTATCTTCGGAACACTTGGTGTCACCAATTCTTCTCACTGATTCATATAACTTTCCTGAAGAAGCTAGCTGTCTAGGTATTCTTATTCAGAATTTAGCAAAAAATCCAAGATGTTGTCACTTCGACAGTTGGCAGCCATTTTCTTAAAATGCTAAAAAATTCTCCTGACCAAACTCTATAACTTTCTAGAAGAAACCAACTCTCTAAGTAATGTCATTCCGGAGCTAAAATTCGAAAACTGAAAAAGCATGAAGCGGCATACGAAATTTTTCATTTGGGGCCGAGACTGGCGTTCCCTGAAAATGTCAGGAAAATCGGCTGACTAGTTCTCGAGATCGAAAATAAATTATTAATAGATAGAACATAGATAGATAGAAAGATAGAAACCGACAGATCAGCAAAAAAGTTTTCATAATGACGGCCATTGGCCATACAAAACTGTCATTTTCAAACCTCAATATCTCAGCCAATTTTCAACCGATTTTGATGAGTCTGGGCTCGTTAGAAAGCTGCTGCGACGTAGTTTTTTTAATTAATTTGCAGGGGAGGGGGCGAGGGAAAAAAACTCAAAAGTTTGCGTATATATGGCTCCTTGTCTCAAAGGTTTTCGTATGGAGTTTTTTGGGTTTGTGGACGTTTTTTTTTTGGGATGTGGCATCATTTTCTATATTATCGCCCACGAAGGAATGTAAGGAGAATAGTTGGTCGATAATATAAATGGATACGTAGTCCCTTTTATAATATCGCCCAATACTTTTCAATACATTTATTAGGAGGTGATAATAAATTCAAATGAAATCATAAAAGAAGCTAGTAATAGTGGCTGAGCTAGTTAAAAAATTCATGTGTATTCCGCTAACTGGCACCTCAAGCGAGCGTGCATTTTCGTGTGCAGGCATTCTCATTAGTGCAAAGCGAAGTTCTAGGCCTACTCGTAGTGGAGAAAATCTTGTTTATCCACGACAATTACGCCCTTGTGAAGAAATTTATTCTCTCAGATTTGAATGTTTGATTACATTTTCCATTGCAAAAAATTTGTTTGATCGTCATTAATGACAAAAAATTTGAATAATTTTTGAAATGATATTTTCTTTTTATATTCTACACAATATTTTCGATAAATTTAAGTAATTGTGTTATCGCAAATGACTATAAATAAATTTGGAGAAAATTAACAGATCTGTTTTCATAAAATTTTGCGCCGAAAATTACAACCGGCGGGCGGCTGGCGGCGGTGCACCTGTTTTCTAGTTTCAGCGGCGGCGCAATCGGCATGCAAATATTTATAGCTTACCACTGGCACAGTAAAAACTTTCCGGTAATGAAAGGATCTCAAAAAGTAGAACGACAAAAAAAGTAGCGAAATTAAGGTGCATGTCGTCACGCCCCCGGAATTTGTGCTGAGGGGAAATTAACGTCACGGATGCGCCTGATTTTCTGCTGACGAATGATACCAATTTCAGAATTGATGCTGCTCTGGTGACTCAGCACCAATTCATCAAAAAATGAAATTTTGATTTTTCCTCATTTTTTTATGGTAACCTACTTCAGTTCAAGTTCAAATTCAAAAAAGTTTCTTCCATAAATTGTCGGCTATGCTCAGGTCTTTCAAACTAAAAAAATTATGAAAATCGGAAAAGATTTGCCCGAGTTATGTACAAAAAACACATAGAGCCCTAGTAGAGACTCGATTTTAGTGCCCTAGCTGAGTCCAAGGACTCAAATTCAGAAAAGTTTCTTCCATAAGTTGTCGGCTATGCTCAGGTCTTTCAAACAAAAAAAAAATTATTAATAATTTTCCTTTTTCGCAAATAATACTTAAATTCTTCACGTCCTTGCTAGTGTGTTAACTCAATAGATCCAAATATGATGAATAATTTTCCTAGATTTCAACAATTGTTTTCAACAAACCGTTCTGGCATAACTCTTTGACGAAATGAATGTAATGATTTTTCATAAAAAGTAGGGAAAGTATGACGTCGAAAATCATAATTTTCGACGCTATTCTGTAGTTTTTGCCGTTGATCGACTTCACATTTCTTCAAACGTGCAATTAGATATCTTTTGTCAAGACGTGTATGACAAACTCTTTCTTGCTGAATTTGGAGTACATTTTAGATAAAGTTGGAGTATATTTTAGATAAAGTTTTAGTAAATTAGTGCAACAATAATTCCAAATGCAAAATAACCAAACGAATTCATAATTTCTGTACTTCAAAGCGTTCGAAACACTACTTCACCTAGTCGTTGGTTTCGATTCGATGGTGGTATATAAGAAAGTGCACTGTTCATAGAAGTCATCATTCTGTCTGTGTCTAGTAGACAAGGTGTACTGATGAGTCGTAAGCGACGAAATTAGCACTGTAGTTTGTTAAATCTTATGAAGACGCTTCGATTGTCATATAAGGAAATTATGAAGGGTCTTTTAATGTTTATACAAGGGTGGACTATAAACCACAGTTAGTATAGCAGTTGTTGAAGACAAATTTTCTTCAAGTGCATTTGTCAAACAGAGACTCGTTTTTAGTGTCCTAGCTAAGTCCAAAGGTTCAAGATCAAAAAAGTTCCATCCATAATTTGTCGACCATGCCCAGAAAAAATTTATTCGAAATATGTACAAAAGACCAAAAACCACTTAAACGGCCCTAGCTCGGCGGCTCTTGGGCCGACAGTGCCCAGATGCAATCCCATAAAAGGTTTTTCGATTACCTTTCAGGGAAAAAAATATTTTGAAAATCGGTTATCGGACAGACGGACAAATTTTTTTTCATAGTCCTTAGATACCGAATCTGGTATCTAAGGACTATGAAACGAAAAAGTAACCAACTCCCGGGACGAAATTCGACTGGTTACAAACTCCGTGGTAAACGCAATAGATTTTTTTTTCGAGGAAATTCGTTGTTCGTAAGGGTCTAAAAATTTAAAATTTGCACATTTTGCACATTCACACGTTTCATCACTTTTAGCTGTTTTGTCATTAAGGAACTTCCTGACCTCGATTGTCTAAGTTAAACGGACTGTTTAAGTTATATATTTGTATTAGTTAGACAATTTGACAGTGCCGTTCTATCTGTGGATGTCAACAATACGTATGATAATATTATTTCCCACTGTAGCGACGTTGCACATACATTTTTTTGTTGAAATCGTAAGATCTTGTGTTTCCAAAGCCAGAGGCAGTCAGAAAAACAAAGGTGCTAGTTAAGGACTGTCGGTGACTGCAAGTCCCACATTAAGAGCTCTTATCCAAATTACTAGCCCAGACTCATCAAAATCGGTTGGAAATTGGCGGAGATATCGAGGTTCGAAAATGAGATTTTTCTATGGACTTTCGATTTTCTCTATTTTTCTCATTATTATGAAAACTCTTTTCTGATCTGTCGGTTTCTATCTATCTATGTTCTATTAATAATTTACGATCTCGAGAACGAGACAGCCGATCTTCGTTAAATTTTCACTGAACGTCATCCTCGGTCCCAAATGAAAATTTTCAAATGCAGCTTTTCCGGGAAAACCCCTTAGAAAAGTCAATTTCGTGGGTTTTTCAGGTAGTGTGCGGAGTTTTCGAATTTTTGCTCCGGAGTTACAATAACTAGAGAATTGGTTTTTTAGGGAAAGTTATAGAGTTTGGTCAGGAGAATTTTTTGGGATCATAAGAAAATGGCTGCCAGCAGTCAAACCGGCGTCACCCTGAATTTTCCTAAGCAATGAATTAGAGGTCAAAAGGTTTTTTAGTACCCTACTCCCAGGTCGAAATTCGTCTGGTTACAAACGTCGTGGTAAACGCAATAGACTCCTTTTCCAAGAACTTCGTTCTTCGTACGGGTCTAAAAACTGAAATATACAAATTATTAACATAGATTCTAATGCATTAATTTCGGCCAGTGCACAAATGACAATCGAAGAAGATTGATTGATTGATTGTTTATTGACATCATATGTATAAGGCCTTAAGCCTTTTAAATCACACATAATATTGAGAATTACTGATACGATTTGACAAAAATTAAATTAAAAATGGAATTATACAAAAATAAATAATATGAACAATAAAATACGAGAAAAACATGGAACAAGAACGACATAGCCTGATCATAAAACACATACCTATTTACAATTCGTTGCATTTACGCATTTTATTTTCTTATCGATAAAAAATAAAAAATGTGTGTAGACGCGGAATACGGTACAATTACACTATTTGAAAATATTTCGAGTCAAATCAAACGCTTTTGTTTTAAATTGTACCAAAATTCTTTTAATAATTACTGACCGGTTTCGCTTGCTATGCAAACATCTTCAGAGGTTCAGATTCAACTAAATTAAAACAATTAAATTACTTGATGTTGCTTGTGGAATTTTTGTAAGTAATTTAATTGTTTTAATTTAGTTGAATATGAACCTCTGAAGATGTTTGCATAGCAAACGAAACCGGTCAGTAATTATTAAAAGAATTTTGGTACAATTTAAAACAAAAGCGTTTGATTTGACTCGAAATATTTTCAAATACCTATTACGACTTCGAAAGCTCGTCCTAGTCCGAGAATGATTATGAATGACGCATTAAAATGGACATATTTCAAATGACCAGACGATAAGCGAATGGTTATAATTATTAATAAATGTCAGGTGCAGAACTTCATAATTCAAAGAGTACAACTCTAGAAATACATTCTGTACGCACGTTATAGCCAGTTAACGAAAAACAACGAATGAAAAATAAAGAAGTCATATCATAAAATTCTTCTTGCACGCTTTCTTGAATCCAGCAAGAGAACGTTTCATTTTGATAGTGTGCGGTAGCGAATTGTAGGTGGAAGCACCATTGACGAAAAATGACCTCAACTGCACATCCTTCCTCATTGCAGGTAGTAGCAGGTTGAATGTCCTACTGTTTCCCGTTTGAGAAAGCAGATTGAAGAGGTATCTAGGCTCTTTCGTCAGTACCGTTTTGTGCATTAAGATGCAAGACAAGTACGAAAACAGATCACATCCCAAAAGAACATTCATGTTTTCAGAAACGGAATCATAACGAGACAGGCCACAAGCGAAGCAAACACAAGCTTTAAATGCTTTTTCCAAGATATTCTTGGCCTCTACTTTCAATTTTCCCAGTACCTGGCAGCAATAGCTGAACTGCGGCATAAGCAAGGACCTAACTAATAACAACTTCGTAAACTTAGGAAGATCTAGCGCCAGAGGCCAAAGTCAACGAAGACCGGCAAAGACCTTCGCTGCTACCGAACGCACGTGAGGAAGAAAATTTAGCTGGTTATCAATGAAGACGCCCAGGTCCTTTACCACCCCTGCATATTCTATCGAGACTCCGCCTAAATGAACCTGAGGAATTTCTGATACCCAACTTTTGTCAGAGATTATGATTGCTTGAGTCTTACCCACATTCAATAAGAGTTTATTAGTTCTCACCACTCAACAGCCTTGAGATCTGAACTAAGCTTTTTCACATCTTCACTAATACTCTCCTTATTAACCGAACAGTACAACTGAACATCATCCGCAAAGAGGTGAATACGAGAGTTTTTCACCACATCGGGAAGGTCATTGATGAAGGCCGAAAATAAGAGAGGCCCAAGAATTGACCCTTGCGGCAAGCCAAGCTGTACGTCTAGAAATTGGGATTCACATCCGTTAATAACTAATTTCTGCTTCCGACCATGCAGATAACTCTTTATAATCCTCAGCGCGGTTGAGCTAAAGCTAAAGCGGCTGCCCAGTTTTTCAAGGAGCTTGTTATGGTCAACGGAATCAAACGCTTTAGAAAAGTCTAGTAATAATAAAACGTTGGCCACACCTTTGTCCATATCAGACCGCATGTCATTTGTAATTTTAAGCAACGCAGTAACTGTACTGTGATTCAGTCGATACCCCGATTGGAACCTATTTAAGAGATCGAATTCCGTTACCAAATCCAACATTTGACTCTTCAACAGTCTCTCAAGGGGCTTTGAGATCGCTGGTAGCATACTAATCGGCCTATAATCTCCTAGCTCTCGTTTCCGTGTATTCTTATGTCGAGGGATAACTTCAGACTGCTTCCACTTTGCCGGGTAGGTAGATTTTGTTAAAATGACGTTGAACACATGCGTGATAATTGGAAGAGCAGCTGGGAGCACCAGTTTGATAAATGAAATAGGAATTTCATCCAAACCTTCAGAGTTAGTTCTTATACTCATGATAGCTTCGAAAATTTCCGTTTCCGTAACATTCCTAAACGAAAAATCCCGATTAATGACTCTCTTCCTGCCGGGTAATGTGGGTGAGCTTGTCGCGTTTATAAATGATGGGAAGCTAGAATACACGCCACTCGTAAAATGTTCGTTAAATTCGTCTGGTGTAAACGGAGGGGACTCACTCTCTGTATCCCGAAGGAGACCTAACTTCCTCAAGCTGCTCCATAGCTTCCTAGTTGGCGTCAGATTTTGCGGGCATAGAACTGGCGCTTTGCTACTCGAATGGATTGGTTAGCTCAATTTCTCAACAGCTTGAAACGAGAAAAATTTGCTTCTGAGCGGTTCTTCTTCCAATTAACATATGCCATATCCCGATCCAACATTGCTACGTTTACCTTCATACTAAACCAAGGAGCTGAAAAATTTTTCGAGCGAATAAGCTTCAAAGGTGCGTGAACATCCAACAGACCGAACAGCTTGTTAGAAAATCCATCTACTATGTCATCGACGTCATTCCCATAAAGAAGTTCCTTCCAGTCTATTCTCATTACACCTGTCATCATTTTTTCCTGATTTATACCATGTATTTTTCGCCTTAAGATAGGGGGCGAATGCACGAATGACATATCACAATGGTGGGACATGAAGATAAGATCATGCTTCGAGATCCCTGACAGACTCACTTGTGAAAATCTGCCAATCTTATTAACGGAATTCGTCAGAAAATGGTCGATAGACGTTGAATTAGTCTTGGAAAAATGGGTTGGTTCCCTGGAAACAAACTCAAGCGATAATGCCTGAACTACGTTCATGAAGCGTTTCGTAGTACTCGACCGTGCAATCACATCTTCATTGAAATCCCCCGCAATCAGCACCTTACTATACTGCGTCCCAAACCTTTGAACTACTTCATCGAACTGATCAATTTCATCCACTTTTGGTGGCTTATACATCACACCTATGAGAATCTTGTGAGAAGTAACACACAACTCAACAAACATGTATTCAAGCGTGCCAATTCGACTTACTGATTTAGCGACCACTCTCGATGTAATTTCCTTCTTAACATAAAGTGCTACACCCCCGTACCTTCTAATTTCTCTATCATTCCGGTGCAGCTTGTAGCCATTAATTTCGCAAGACTTGTCTGACATGTAACTCTTAAAGTGGGTTTCGGACACAGCAATACAGTGTAAATTGACCCCCTTCACAACAGTTCTGAACTCTAATTTAGGTCGCAAACCATCAGGATTTATATGGCAAATATTCAAGCTCGCATCTTTCGACGGAAATGCTGACTTCAGCACCACGTTCTGCATCGCCATCGAAACATTCACCTTAATGGTACTCGATCCCATAACGTTTGCGATAATGCGAGAATTAAAATGTAAAGTTATAGCAGCTCAGATTGGTTATGAATGTGGACGAGTGAGAATTAATGGAGAGTGATCATGAATATGAAAGATGACCATGAAAGCCTATCGTGCACTTACAATCGATCTCGGAGCTAATGAGCTAACGTTCATCTTACTTTCGAAAGTTCTAAGTTAAGCCAATATCGTTTTGAACGAAGTAAATCGGCAAGTCCTTCTTAATCCACTTGTTATCATGTATAAATGTCTCTAAATTTTGAAATAGGAATTTGATAACTATGAAAGAGGTTATGTTTATGAAATTATTTCGACCGTTCAAACTACGAGTCACCCTTGTGTTTATGATGAAGCAATCCTCTGTTCAGTTAAAAAAATGATCCAAGATCTATGACTTAAGCTCGAGAGGCGCCCAGCGTGGTCCCATGGATAAAAAAGCTCTCCGATAATTTTCAAGTTTGCACAAAATACGCTTCACAAAGGAATGCACCATACGAGCAATGGCGGAAACAGAATTTCTATGACCGAAAAGAAATTATGAATAAGGTACAAGTTATCTGTTTGATTGGCACCAATGATGTTTTCGTCGTTCTATTATGAGTCGAACAGCATCCACCTCGATTAGTGTCCCGAAATCAGTGCTAGGTGATTCCTCTGCCAATCAATAAATTAATTGCGAATATGCTTTAAAATTCGGTCTTCCAAAAATATGACTGCTTATCAATGATAGATGTTATGGAATATTTTAATTTTCGGTCTTACAGTCTTTCCAATCTGAAAAGTATACAACTTTGTCTTTTGAGAGTTATTTTTGTGGATTTTAAAACACAATGAATAAATTCCAATTCGGTGTTGTCACTTTTGGATGAATGTATGTCAACAAAACACAAACCGGAAGATTCCTGCTGTGATGATCGCAAATTGAATTACATTTTTTGATTGCAAAAATTAATTTGAAACTTCACAAAATTTTAAAACTTTCTCAAAATGGACAAACGCTTCGATTACAAAAAAAATCCCGAAAATCCACTGGAAAGCGAAACAATGCGAAATTCGTAGAAAGAACAACAAGAAATTCGTAAAATTAGTAAAATCACAAAAAATTTAATAAAACTTCGTCTATCTAATTGCATGACATTTGAGGAAATGTGAAATCCACTAATGGCTGCCACTAGTTTTTCTGAAAAATTATTACTTTCATTTCGTCTAAGAGTTATGTAAGAATTTACTGTATCTAATGTAGAATGGTTTGTTGAAAAATATAGTCAAAATCTGGGAAAATTGTCAAAATTTTGATATATTGCGCTAACTGGGCTAACACACTTGCAACGACATGAACAATTTAAGGATTTTTTGAAAAAAAAAAGAAAATTAATACAAATAGAGGTCTTGTTAATATCAATCAGACATAATGAAATTTGAGAATAGTTAAAAAAATAAACAGGAAAAAGCGACACATTCTATGATTTTTGTAAATATTTCCGCGGAATCTTCAAGACTGCCTTGTAACATCAACAGCTAGAAGCTAGAGTGTTTAAAATTTATTTACTCTCAAAATTCAGCTGTTTTTAAGATTATTTTTTTTCAATGTTTTTTGTATTGGCAAAACTGCGAAATGGTTAAATTTTGAAGGCTAATAAAAAGACTGTAAACTTTTAGTTTCTAGAGATAAGGAAATTAGGGGTTCCTTAAAACCTATAAATTCAATAAATTTTATAAACAATATAAAACCGAAGGAACTTTTCAACACTTATTCTTTAACATTTATAAATTGTAAAACAAACTAAGAAAACATTAGAAATTTAGGAAAAATCTTGTTTTTCCACTCATTTCCCGCACCTTCCATGGTAAATTTGTATGATAAATCAGTAACTTGTCGGTTTTCACTTTACCGTTCCTGTATCAAAACAATTTTTTTTTATTAAAATAGTTGGTTTGTGCGCACCAAAAAATGTATTTATTTATTTATTTATATATTATATTTATTTTATATATATTATTATATTTATTTTATATATTTATTGAGAAAATTTAAAATATATTAAGTTAAATAAAAAACTACATTTGCAAGAAAATTTACATTATTGAAGCAGTTTGTAAATCCAAAATTAAATTAAAAATAATGCGAAGAAACAAACGTAGATCTATTCCGAGTCTATTCCGAAATTTCTTAACAAAAAAGTCATAAAACAAAAGTGCAAATAATTTAAATCAGAAACGTTTGAATTTGAATCTCAAAGAACTCGCAGAACCCACAAATCGCAAGAATTGTAACCTTTTCCATTTGATCGATTGTACATTCGGTTTTTAGACCCGTACGAAGAACGAAGTTCTTCGAAAAGGGGTCTTATGCGTTTACCACGACGTTTGTAACCAGTCGAATTTCGACCCGGGAGTAGGGTGGCAGCATCGATCATGGTACTTAGATGACGAATCCGTCCGTCCGTCCGTCAACACGATAACTCGAGTCAAAATCAACCGATTTTTAAAAACTTTTTTGCCCTGAAAGATAATCAAAAAATATTTTATGGGATTGAATCTGGGCACTATCGGCCCAAGGGCCGCCGAGCTAGGGCCGTTTAAGTGGTTTTTGGTCTTTTGTTTATAACTCGAGCAAATATTTTTCGATTTTCATGGCCCCACGGTAATTCACAAGAAATTTTTTCGTAGACTGAGGAACTTATATACAGGAACTTTTTGACTTCATCCCCGAGCGACGCGACGTACCCCCCGGAAAATATTTTTCCCGGATTCTACGCAAAACTTTAGGCCGAAATGCTTTTTAACTCATTAAAATCGGTTCAGTCGATTCGAAGATACGAATTAAACAATATTGTTTTTTTTTATCACAACAAAAACCCTTTTTAAAAGGGAAACGTGACGCAAGTCCTCGTCCCTTCCTCCAAAACAACTGATATCAATTGGGGTGACGCTTAAAGCTTTGAAGCGCAAAAAATTCTTTTGGGATGTTTTAATTTTTGATTAAAAAAAATGTGTCACAAATGCCGGTGTTTTCAGGCACATTCTCCGGCAGAGTAGCAAGCTCTTTAGGTATGTGGAGGTTCGCCAAAAATACAATTTTTACCCAAAACTATGTTGTGGGGTGTCACTTTAAAGGAAAAGACGTCAACTTTTCCAGAAAAATAGTTTGAGAACAGTTAAGTATTGCGCGTATAAGAGGAAAATTTTTCAATTACACTCTTATAAACGTTTATGCGCCTACGGAGGAAAGCGACAACGAGGTGAAGGAGCTATTCTACGAGAAACTGGTGGATGTATATGATGGAGCGCCGAAACGAGACATTAAAAGTGTGCTTGGAGATTTTAATGCTAAAATAGGCCGCGAAGTATTTTATCGTCCCACAATCGGTAAACATAGCCTTCACGAAAACTCGAACGAAAATGGAACGCGGGTGGTTGATTTTGCAGCATCAAGAAACATGGTTGTCAGCAGTACCTATTTCCAACATAAAGACATCCACAAAGCGACATGGGTATCACCGGATAAACGAACCAAAAACCAGATTGACCATATTTTGATAGATGCACGTCACTGTTCAAATATGTTGAATGTCAGAAGCGGTAGAGGACCGAATGTAGATTCCGATCACTACCTGGTGAGAGCGGCAGTTAGGTCTCGAATATCGGTTCAACACAATCGACAACCGGCATTGGAAAGGTGGGACGTGGAAAAACTACAGAACGAAGACATTAAACGTCAATATGTCGACAGGCTGGAGACGAATATTATTGGCGGAATGGTCAGCGAACAACGAAGCGTAGACGATGCGTGGAATCAAATTAGACGGAATGTAGAGAGCGCCGCAGCAGCATTCATCGTCAAACCAGATATTTCTTTTATTTCCCGTTCTCGTTCCCACTGTGAACGGGAAATAAAAGAAATATCTGGTTTGACGATGAATGCCAGAAGGCCATGGACGACAAAAACGCAGCTCGCCTGAAAACTCTAAGTAGATTCACTCGAGCTGGCCAGGAAGAGTACCGTTCTAAAAGAAATTTCGAGAGAAAATTCTTCCGACGGAAAAAGCGACAGCGTGACAAGGAAGTTTTGATCGAAATTGAGAAGTTTGGCAATCGAAAGGAGACTCGGAACTTTTACCGGAAAGTGAACGAATCCAGAAACGGTTACAGTCAACAACCTTTGCTGTGGAAGGACAAGCATGGATTGGTCTTAGCAGATGAGGAAAGGTGTATCGCGAGATGGGCTGAGTACTTTAAGGAACTGCTTAACCCGAACAGACCGCTCAACCGAGACGACGAAAAGGACGAATTGCCATTTCAGACTGCGCAACCATACATAGAAGAACCAACGATGCAAGAAGTTGAAGCTGAAATTTTAAAGCTCAAAAATTTCAAAGCCCCGGGGACTGACAACCTACCCGGTGAACTTTTCAAGAACGGCGGTAACGCGCTATGTATGGAGATGCACGAGCTCATCATACGCATCTGGAATGACGAGGAGTTACCGGAAGATTGGAAGACCAGCATACTTTGTCCCATATACAAAAAAGGTGACAAATTGGAGTGTGGCCATTTTCGAGGAATCGCTCTGCTGAATATTGCTTACAAGATATTTGCAAATATTCTATATCAGCGCCTTCATCCATACACGGAATCTACGATAGGTGAATACCAAAGTGGTTTTCGTGTAGGTCGTTCAACATCGGACCAGCTGTTTAATATCAGACAGATCTTGGAGAAGTGCAAGGAGTACAACATTGAAACAAACCATTTGTTCGTTGACTTCAAGGCAGCCTATGACAGTGTTAGAAGAAGTAAGCTATGGAGAGTCATGGAGGAGTTCGGAATTCCCAACAAACTGATCTCGCTAACGAAGCTAACACTAAACGGAGCTAACAGCCGAGTAAGGATCCGCAATCAAATATCAGAGACTTTCGACATTGAGGAAGGCCTACGTCAAGGAGATCCTCTTGCAACGCTGCTTTTCAATTTAACACTCGAAGCAGCTGTTCAAACCATGGACATAGACTCCAGCGGCACCATTTTCTCAAAGTCCAGTCAGTTGCTTGGTTTTGCAGATGACCTGGACATTATTGGCCGAACTATGGATGTTGTTAAAGATAAGTTAAGATAAGATAAGATATGGCCTTGGAGAGGAAAGGTACCGACTTTGGGTTGAAGGTCAATGACGGAAAAACGGAATACATGATCATCCCACCTACGAATCGATATCGGGAAGATAACGTAACGATCGACACACACGCATTCAAAATGGTCAATAAGTTCGTATACCTTGGATCAGAGCTGAACATAAACAACGACATTGCGGACGAAATAAAAAGGCGAGTAACTTTGGGCAACCGGAGTTATTACAGCCTGCTGAAAATTCTAAAGTCCAAGTCAGTAAGCCGAAATTCAAAATGCGCACTTTATAAAATTGTGATCAGACCGGTAGTTAAGTACGGTTCGGAGTCGTGGTGCTTGACACAGAAAAATGAACAATCTCTGCATACGTTCGAGCGAAAGGTACTGCGTACAATATTTGGACCAGTATTTGACCGAAAACTGAACCGATGGCGCAGACGATATAATCACGAGCTCATAGAGCTTTTTGGAGAGCCCGACATAGTCAGAACAACAAAAATAAATAGTCTACGTTGGCTCGGTCACGTACAACGAATGAATGAACATCGTATTCCAAAAAAATTCTGAAGTCCAAACCTGAAGGCAAAAGGAGTGCAGGGCGACCCAAGTCCAGGTGGAGCGACGCTGCTTTTGCCAACTTAAGAACTGTGGGAGTAATCAGCTGGGAGACGTTAGCTGCAGATAGGCCCGGTTGGAGAAGCATGTTGGAGAAGGCCAAGACCCTTAATGGGTTGTAGTGCCGGTAAAGTAAGTAAGTAAGTAAGTATTGCGCGTAGACCACCGACCTCCAAAAGTTTTCCCGGCAGTGTAACATTTCAACTTTTCGCGTATTCTACCTCACTCCAGTCCTAGTCCAGATTACTTAGCATCGTTTTAGATACTAGGGACTATGGCCTAAACAACCACACCTTTTAGCCTTTGGGCCGGCCATGGGTTTTTTTTAAATCGCTTTTCAAAATTTCCATTTTTTCGACTATAAACTGTTCCAGGTCTTCAGACACCTTCACCTTCCAACCAAATAGGCATCCACACTTTTTGTATCAATGAGATCTACGTAATATATAAGTTTCAGATCAAAGCCACCCCTTGGTAGACCATTTTTCTTACACCTATACAGCTCATATATGGTCGCTAACAGAAAAATGTTATTCTATGGATTTCTCGGATTGGTCCAAGCAATCAATGGGCCAGTAATCAGAAAAATCGGTGAGGTGTTGTATTTCAGTTTCATTCAAACTGTTCGAAGAATTCGCAGATTCGCTCTTAAGCATCTAAGGTAAAACTATTTTCGTCCAGTTACAAAAGTTCTGAAATCAGAGGGGGTGACGCATTGAGCTTCGATTCGCAAAAAAAAGTTTTAAACAAAATTACGTTGAGTTCAAATAATTGCGTCACAAATGCCAGACCCACCAGCGGAATAATTTTTCAACACTTTCAGTTTTTACACGCAAAAATTTAAATTTACCCTAAACGATGCAATAAGAAATAAAAGTAAAATTTTTGCATGTAAAAACTGAAAGTGTTGAAAAATTATCCTGCTGGTGGGTCTGGCATTTATGACGTAATTTTGTTTGAAATTTTTTTTTGCGAATCGAAGCTTAATGCGTCACTCCCTTCTGATTTCAGAACTTTTGTAACTGAAAGAAAACAGTTTTAGCTTAGATGTTTAATGCGTCACACTTTTCTGATTTCACAACTTTTGTAAGCAGACATAAAGACACACCTCCTCTGTAATCCGCAAAAAGATCATAAATGTTTTTTGTTTGAAAGATCTGGGCATGGCCGACAATTTATGGATGAAACTTTTTTTGATTTGAGTCCTTGGACTTAGCTAGGGCACTAAAAACGATTCTATGCTAAGGCCATACGTGTTTTTTGTACATAACTCAAGTAAATCTATTCCGATTGTCACAAACTTTCTTTTGTTTGAAAGATCTCGGCATGGCTGACAATTTGTAGAAGAAACTTTTTTGATTTTGAGCCCTTGGACTTAGCTAGGACACTGAAAACGAGTCTCTGCTAGGGCCCTACATTTTTTTGTACATAACTTGAGTATAAATCTCTTACGATTTTTCAAAAAAAAAAAAAAATTTAATCGAAATGTCTAGGAATTTCTCACATTTTATGGAAGAAAGTTTTTTGATAAGATGCCCTTGGACTCAGCATGTTTACATAAATCGTGCAAATCCTAACCGATTTTGTTGATTCTTTTTCTATTTGAGAGGTAGCCATGTACCGAATTATATTCATAAACAAATTTGGGCCTGTGCTTGGGGTTCAAGTGGGCCTCTGGTTGGTCCTAAGGTCGGCCCTATTCAAAAAAAAAATTTTTTGTCATATTGCAGAGTAGATTGAGGGAAACATTTTTGTCTGTGGAAGTATGTGTCAGAGGCATTTGCATATGGCCCTAGGTTGGTCCTAAAGTCGGACCTTAACAAAAAATTGGTTTTTTGCTATGTTGTAGAGAAAATTGAGGCGAACATTTTTATCTATTTGGAGATCAATTTTGTGCTTTCGGAAAATTTTTTTTACATCGTTTCTTCGGACGGGTTTTTCAATATTGCCCTATCGGCAATTTCCATTATAACTTAATGTGTACGTAATTTCAAACACTTAAGAGTTATGGCAACATTTACTTAGATACGTTCGAGTATTTTCGTAACATCAAGTCTGATTGTCACATCTATTCTGATAAGTACGGGTCCCTTCATATGTTTTATAGGAAAAAATAACTGAAATTACCCAAAAACAAGATAAAAACGGCAAGTCACAAAATGCGCGTTTTTTGATATTTTGTATTTTCGTTGGTCTGACAAAGTTTTACCGACGAAATGTTAAACCTTGTCTGACAAAGGCAGCCTGGTGCTGAAATTCTGACAACGTCTATCTTTAAGAAGGAGCGAGGTTATGAGTTAGTAATACGATCGAAGTCGGCACCAGGCTGCGTACTTGGTACCCTAAAGCTGGGAATAAAAAAGGCCTGGTGCTGGAAATATGTTTTCGCCAGATTGGAGGCAATAGTGAGTTGTATGCGTCACATAAGTTTCAATTCGGCACCTGCTGCCCTCTGCATTAGAAAGTCTTAACTCGAGGACGCAGCCTAGTGCCGAGTTGAAACTTATATGACACATAGATATCACTAATGTATACACCTTGGTGAAGACAGATGCTTAGCACCAGTCAGCCGCTGCCTTCTATATTCCCTGGTAAGGTACCAAAGTACTCAGCCAGGTGTCGAATTATAAAACTTATACAACGTAATGTACTCGCTACTTCATGAATTTTAGCATTTTCAAATTTTCGGCACCAAATGTCCTTGCTGAAAGCGCAGACCTATCTTCTAACGAGGAGTTTGTTGAAAAAACTTAGCAATCTTAAAAAAGTAGCTCAACTACTAGATGAAAAAACAATGACTCTATTTAGCTGAGATACTTTTTTGAAATTAAGATTTTTTTTAACAAAAGCTTCGCAAGAAGAACATCGTTTTTATCAGGCCTCCTCTTAAAAAATCACTTTTTATTTCCTATAAACAATAAAAATAAAATCGGAAGTGGTTCCAAGGGTATTGCTTGCTGTTCCATATTTACCACATGACTGATTATAATTCAAGCTAGGCAAATGCCCCAAATGTAGAAATGGCGGTGTTTGTCTTACCGATTTAAATTTTCTTTTATTGAATGTAGGAAATAAAAAGCTGTTTAAAAAAAAGTATGTCGTTTGATAAAAATATATTGCAAATATCGATTTAAACAACAAATTTTGTGTTTTAATGGGTCGGTACGCACGAAAAATGCGAAAAAGAATTCTTTCATTTGCATGTGCAGTGCTCTGTGAAGTGTTAGTTTTAAACATATGTTTTACTAAATAGAAAAATTTCTCAAATCTATTTCTGCAATTTCGTAATTTCAGGTACAAAGATTTTATTCAACATCATAATAAAGTGTATAAGAAAATGCTTACACAAAATTTTGTGTTTTTTAATACAAGGGAAACATTGAACAAATGGATCTTTAGTAAGTAGCCTGCTCGGTCACCTGGAGAAGGATTTTGGCGGTCAGCGGTAGCGGAGGGCGTGACGCAGTCCCCACACCCCAAAAAAACGTCCACAAATCCAAAAAACTCCATACAAAAACCTTTGGGACAAGGAGCCATATATAGGCGAACTTTTGATTTTTTTCCACTCGACCCCCTCCCCCTCCAAATTATTTAAATAAAAAATTTAAATAAAAAAACTACGTCGCAGCAGCTTTCAAATAAGCCCCACTCATCAAAATCGGTTGAAAATTGGCTGAGATATCGAGGTTTGAAAATGAATCTTTTGTAAGGAGAAATATTTTTTCTATTGTTCTCATCATTATGGAAACTTTTTTTCTGATCTGTCGGCTTCTATGTTCTATATATTAATAATTTTGGATCTCGAGAACTAGACAGCCGGAAGTCGCCGGAAATACGCAAATTCTCATTCAATAGACAATATTTCTTCAACATTTCACAGTAGCGAAATTAAAAAAAAATCAGTTTCTTTCAGAAAAAACTCTAATATGCTCTTTAAACACTCGCAAAAGTTTTAAAATTATTCATTCTTTAAATTTTACTAAGTTCAATCTGAGAACTCGATCAATTCTTAAACTTGATGCCTACTTCTACTCTTTTAGTTACTACTTTATTGCAAAAAACATAAGCACTAAAATAGGTTTTTTTTTTCGAAATTCATCACACAATAGGAATCTATTAAATTTGCTAAACAAAAGCTTTGGAATAATACAGAAAGAAACATCAATTCCAAATTTACTGTTTTTAAATTTCCCGCCAATTCACATTAGTTCTACGCTCGAAATAAAATCTTTTCATGTAACCCCTGAAATTCTATGAAACGTCACATTTGATTTTCTCAATTTCTTACATTTGTTTTTCAGATTTACAAAGGGCACATTTGATCAATTTTCGTAGATTTTTTCAACATTTATTGATTTTCGTAAAGTTGTGATCTGCAGTATATTTATCATTTGTCGAATGATAAATTTAGCCATTGATTTAAGACTAAAAAAAACATCAACAAACAAAAAAATATGGAATGCGCATGTGTTACATATATAAACATGAACTTGAACAGGTTGTGAGCAGTTTGTGGACATTTTCTAAGAAAGGCATACGAATTTCAAAGTGAGATTATCTGCGCAAATACTTAGCGTGTCACAATCTAAATGGGGAAGATCAATAGATCTCGATAGTCTTCCCAGGTCTTCCCCATAAAATAATTAAAAATATGGTTTTTCGACAAAATTTGAGCTCTTCGAAAATGGCACTTATTTTCGATTAGTTTTTTTTATTTTTTTTTAAAGAAAGCGATGTAATTTTTTCAGGAAATCAAAACTTTGAAGACAAGGTTCCATTCAAATAAACTTCTGCGTATTATCAGCGATAGCGTTACCTCAAGCGATATCATTAATTTTGGAAGCAGACTCACGGACTGCGTCGCACTCTACCTTTTAAGAGGTCTTTGTTGTGATATCAGTCGTTTTGGAAGTTTACAGTTGTTGAAAAAATTTCTATTTTTTTGAAAAAAAATTTTTCCGAAAAAAAAATTTTCTCAAAAAAAATTTTTTTCTTAGAAAAAAATTTTCTCCGAAAAAAAAAATTTCGCATAAAAAAAAACTTTCTCCAAAAAAGTGTTTCTCCGAAAAAAAAATTTTCTCCACAAAAGTGTTTCTACAAAAATTTTTTTCCTTCAAAAAATTTCTACAAAAAAAATTTTCTTGAAAAAATTTTTCTACAAAAAAAATTTTCTCCAAACAAATTTTTCTTAAAAAAAATTTCTACGAAAAAAATTTTCTACAAAAAAATTTTTCTCCGAAAAAATTGTTCTCCAACACCTTCGGCTAACATCGGAACACTTCGTATCACCTTCGGCTACCTTCCAAATACTTTGTGCGACCTTCGGCTACCTTCGGAACACTTCGCGTCACGTTCGGCTGCCTTTGGAACACTTCGTGTCACCTTCGGCTGCCTTCGAAACACTTCGTGTCACCTTCGGCTGTCTTCGGAACACTTCGTGTCACCTTCGGCTGTCTTCGGAACACTTCGTGTCACCAATTCTTCTCAGTGATTCATATAACTTTCCTGAAGAAACCAACTATCTAGGTATTCTTATTCAGAATTTAGCAAAAAATCCAAGATAGTGTCACTTTGACAGTTGGCAGCCATTTTCTTAAGATACAAAAAAATTCTCCTAACCAAACTCTATAACTTTCCAGAAAAAACCACATCTCTAAGTAGTGTCATTCCGGAGCTAAAATTCGAAAACCGAAAAAGCATAAACTAAAATCCAAGATGGCACTGCTATGACAGCTGGCAGCCATTTTCTTATGATCCCAAAAAATTCTCCTGATGAAACTCTATAACTTTCTAGAAGAAACCATCTCACTAAGTAGTGTTATTGCGGAGCTACAATTCGAAAACTGAAAAAGTATAAACGAAAATCCAAGATGGCACCGCTATGACAGCTGGCAGCCATTTTCTTATGATCCCAAAAAATTCTCCTCATGAAACTCTATAACTTTCTAGAAGAAACCAACTCTGCAAGAGTTATTATTCCGGAGCTAAAATTCGAAAACCCAAAGAAGGATAATTTATACCTAGCAAAAATCCAAGATGGCGCCACTTTGGCAGATTTCTGAAAATCCCAAAAAATTCTCCTGATCAAACTCTATGATTTTCCCGAAGAAACCAACTCCCTAAGTATTGTCATTCCGAAGCTAAAATTCGAAAATCAAAAAAAACCTAATTTATTGCTTGGGAAAATTCAAGATGGCGCCGGTTTGACTGCTGGCAGCCATTTTCTTAAGATCCCAAAAAATTCTCCTTATCAAACTCTATATTTTTCCCGAAGAAACCAACTCTCTAGCTATTGTCAATCCGGAGCTAAAATTCGAAAACTCCGTGCATTACCACTTTGACCACTTTTCCACATTCCACGGCTTTTCCAGAATTTTCCCGGAATAGCGGCATATGAAATTTTTCATTTGGGGCCGAGACTGACGTTCCTTGAAAATTTTAAGAAATTTGCTCGAGCGGTTTTCGAGAAAAAAAAGTAGATAGATCGTTGACACACAACATAGGAATAAAATTTTGAGGGGGTCGGGGGGAAA
Organism: Pseudolycoriella hygida; assembly: GCA_029228625.1. Lineage (NCBI taxonomy): Eukaryota > Metazoa > Arthropoda > Insecta > Diptera > Sciaridae > Pseudolycoriella > Pseudolycoriella hygida. The sequence continues at coordinate 92,147,566 of CM055403.1, forward strand.
AAACTCAAAAGTTCGCATACATCGTGTCTTGTCCCAAAGGTTTTTGTATGAAGTTTTTTGGGTTTGTGTACGTTTTTTTTGGGTGTAGGAACTGCGTCACGCTCTCCGCTACCGCTCCGAGCATGATTTATCTTGAAAATATTAGAAAAAAAAACTTCTGTTATTCGTGAAAATTCATGAAAATTCGCAAAAATTAGTAAACATTCATAAAATTAGAGAAAATTGGTGAAAATTCATGAAAATCAAGAAAATATTTTTACGAATACAGGCACTGGAGTGCTGTTATTCGATGGCAGACATTTTCTGGAAAAACTAATTTTACTTATTGCGCAAAGCGATTGAAAATTGCATACAAAGTTCATTTTAAAAATTGTAAACATCTAGTAAAACGCAACGACGATAACGTTAGCGCAGACGTAATAAATTATAGCTCTATCATGACAAGTCAACAAATTCGAACGATTTTATTGAAACAATATTACATATTTTATTTTTTCAATTAAAAAAAATACGGAAAATACGATCTGTTTTGCCGATTTTGCGGATGTACAATTTACAGTACATCATTTCAATATTCTCTAAAAGCAAATGACTTAATCACTTCACCTATTTGTAACGTAGTAATAATCACACAGAGTTTATGAGAATTGTATCGAACTCAAATTCTTTAAGAGCGAAATCTTCAGGTGTTGCTGAAAAGAAAGAAAGGTTTACCAAATTTACTATTTTGAAATTGCCGATTTGGGTTCGTTTCCATGCAAAATAGCAAACTTGTTTAATTCATTTCTCCGGATCGACTGAATCGATTTTAATGTCGGCTTTAATTGTATTACGGCTCTACATTTAGCATCGAATGTCAAAATGTCTGTTTACTTTTATTTTCTGGAACTTTATATGCAATTTTCAATCGCTTTGCGCAATAAGTAAAATTATTTTTTCCGGGAAATTTTTTTCTACGATTTAATTTATTTGTATCAATTAATCGAAAAATGGATTCGCGTAAGAAAAATTTAAAAAAAAATTTAATTTGAACAGGCACTCCTCAGAAAATCGTTTTTGCACCATCAGATTGCAACCGATACTGCTAAATGTCGGAAATTCGAATTTAGATACCGGGAAAAAAACATTATTTTGACGCGCATTCACATGATCAATTCAATCTAACTCTATCAAAATCTTACTCATACATAAAATCGTTCGCTTAAAGATTGACATAAATAAATATTTTTCGTTGCTAACATTTCTGAAAAACTTCTAACTCGAAGTAAAATCTTGAACTTACCACAGTTGCAAGTCTTAACCACATTAGAACTAGAAGTATCCCCATCTGCTGCCTCTTCAATAGCGGATTCTAAGCCGAATATTGCATCAAATAAAAACTTTCCACTTCGATTCAAATCGTTCGTTGTATTATAGAATGCTATTGAATCCAATATGCAGCATAATAACATTGAAATGAGTATATAATAAAAATGTGAAATTTTCATTATTCAAATTTCGTCACGCTTTCCGAAGTCTATACTTTATTTCACATATGCATTTCACTTTTCAATAATAAAGAAAATATTTTTAGTTTTTTTACTTAAACTACACTTTAATAAAGTAAAGCATCTTAAGGTTGTAAATTGCGCACTTTTATTTTTATTGAGTTAAGTTTTGTATAGGTGTTTGTTCTGCGTAGAAGAGTATTTTATTTGTGAATGATTTACCCACTAAAAAACTTAAAACTTTAAAAATGTATTGTCTAAAATAAAACTTTCTCACTTTGACGTTCTGAAACATATACCTAATATGTAAGGATAATATAAAACAAGTTAAACAAAACACTTTATATTTTTGTGTTATTTCACGGAACTTCTGACTAGTCGTGAACATGCAATTGAATTCGGGCAAAAAAAAGTCTTGATAATTAGAAATCTAAGCTATGCAAAATCCCAATATCAAATTTTGCCCTTCAGAAATCGGAATATAAAGAAACTTTCACTGATACAATAAAATACTAGTTTAACGTATAACTTTAATTTTTCAAATTAACCGATCTTTCAGCCTAGCACTGTATCCATCCAACATTCAAAATTATACTGTTGTACGTTCACGAATGTGATAACAGAAGTGAAACAAGCAAATGTGAATGTAATATACTCAATTATACGGTTTATGAACATCACTGAAATGACGTAGAAAGTGTAAGGTGAGCTTCATTCAAACTATAGCCTCGTACGAAAGTGTGAGACGGAGAGCAACGATGACTCAACCTGAGAGTATATTCTTCAATGTCAATATGCTTTTCAGGCCACCAAACGATAATGAGATAACTGTATTTTCGTATTAATGATTTCTTTATTTGTCGAATATTCAGATGTTAGCTTTGTTTTTGGGTTACTACCGCATCCACTGTATATACTTTTTTAAAGGTTGTCATTTCAAACAATGACTAAGACGTTCTAGCGAATTGCCTTTCACTGGACCCATACGAAGTACGAAGGTCCTATACTACAAACAATTTTAATGTAACATGGGGTAGATCGAGGTGGCAGTTGGGGGCATGCATTTATTATCGTCTAAATATGACGAATCATCTATAAAAAAAATGTCCGTTCGTCTCCAATTTTTTTTCCAACGGCTCAACCGATCACCCTAAACTTTTTTTTCCTGAAAGATACATGCCTCCCATGATTCAAGCTCGAAGATAAGCCAAATCGATCAAGTAGTTCGGGACATATGGTCGAAGAAGTGAAGGTCGGACATGAAATTTTCGAGTGTCGATGAAACTTTTTCGCAAATATCTCACCAAGTATAGCACGGAAATTCCTCATTTTGGTGTCAAATGAAAGCATTTGATGTCACAAACCTAGGAAAAAATTTTTTGTGGGAATCGGGTCAGGGGTCTGGGCACTGGGACCAATGGAATGGACGACATTGAGTTTCTTGGGTCTTGGCCATATACGAAAACAGTTTTTCGTCTATATTTTCTTAACCATGCAATTCAGGATTTTTGGGGAAATATGGCTCAATCCTGGTATATGGCCACTTCCAGAATTGGGCAGGATGACCCGAATCTCCAGAACTATTAGAGGTAGAAAGTTGCTTCCAAAGGCGAAGTTGTAGAGAATTAAATTTAAGCGAACACGTGTTTCAGGGTTTTAGGAGAAAATAGCCCAACCCTTGGATATAATCTTTTCTAGATTTGAATGGTCTGAGACGTACAATCTTTCCAATCTCGAAAGTTTACAATTATGTCTTTCGAGAGTTATTTTTGTGGGTTTAAAACACAGTGAATAAATTCCAATTCGGTGTTGCCGCTTTTGGAAGAATGTATGTAAACAAATTGGCCATGTCATGTCATTTGCCAACAAAATCACAAATCGAAAGATTCCCGTGATGATCACAAATTAAATTACATTTTTTGATTACAAAAATTAATTGGAAACTTCACAAAATTTTACAACTTTTTCTAAATAGATAAACGTTTCTAATAAAAACAAAATTCTCGAAAATCCACTAGAAGAAAGCGAAATAATGCTTGCAGAAGCTGGAAGTTTTAAAACACTTTTCACTCGGTAGAAATTAGCGATTTTTTCATGGATACACCAAATTATGTATTAAAAAAAGATTCAAAACTCCACAATTAAACACAGCACAACAAATGATCAAAACGTAATAACAATTGAAATTATTTTAACGGAAGTAAAACAATAATTTGTGAGATACTTCACAAGAAAATCTAAAATTTTAAAAAATATACTGAAGTACTGCTACTGTCAAAGCCGTCAATCAAAACAATGGATGATAATGTAGATAAAAAAATGTTTTTGATTTTTTGTGTGATTTACCGTAAGATCTTAAAAATTGAAATAATTTGAGTTACTAAAACACCATTTATTTGATCTTACTAGAGAATTTTATTAGCTTAGGATGCATTTCGGTTGTTAAACCATCATCAGCTTTTATGTAACTAAAACTTTTTTACAATTAGCTTTGCTTCAATTTGTATGTTTTCGTGTAATTTACAAATACATATTTATAAATTAGGTAGAACAAATAAATTAAATTTTTTTTTGCTATTTTTTGCTGGACAATACAAGAAATGATTAAATTAATGTGTGTTGATAAGGTGGGAAAAAAAGTAAAGAGAAATTTGTAGTATATTATTGATGCAATTTGTCGTTATCTTTCCTATCATATGTTTCGAGTGTTGGTTAGAGTGGGTTTATTTTTATGAAATTGAAAAGGGATGACGATATTGGACCATGTTCGTTGTTCATGAGTCTGTGTTTGTTTTTATGAATTTCGATTGATTCTAAAGCATCTAGTTGTCTTACTGATCGGGTGGCTTTTACTAATTTTAGGTTTTTTAAGTTTGTTTCTGTGATGTTGACGCGTAAATTTTTTATTGCGTGATCTGCTACTGCTGATTTTGTGGGTCGGTTGAATTTTATGTGTAGATAAAGATGATGAAAATGAAGATACGGTTGACCCGTACGGTTATTTCAAAAATAAATTGAGTTTTCGAAAAAATTGAATTTTCAAGAAATTTAAAGTTTTTGTGAAAATTCAAAATTACCAAGAAGACCCAAATTTTTGAAAAATCCCAATTCTTTCTCCAAATATAAATTTTTTGAGAAAATAAAAATTTCAAGAAAATTCCAAAATTACAGGAAAATATAAATCACAACAAAAACCCTTTTTAAAAGGGAAACGTGACACAAGTCCTCGTCCCTTCATCCAAAACAACTGATATAAACTTTTGTGACGCTTGCAGCTTCGGAACGCAAAAAAATTATGGTGGTACCCCCCTTTTTAAAATCTCATATGACGTAGAATGCCCACCCGAAGGTCCCAGCAAAATTTGAAGAAAAGTTATCGAGCCGTTTCCGAGCACGAGCCAAAAAAGTGGTTTTTCATACAAATGGCCCTGGAACTAACTAACTAACCCATTAACTAACTAACTAGCTAACTAACTAACGTAGGATGTTTGCATTAACTTTGGCTTCTATGAAACAGCCCTTTTTGTATAGGAAATGATCATTTTCTTAAGGTCGTATCTTTGGATCCACCGAACCGATTTTAATGAGTGAAAAGACATTTCACCTTAGAATTTTCCGTAGAATCCAGGAAAAATATTTTCTGGGGGGTACGTCGCAAGGGAGGGAAGTCAAAATTTAGCTGTATATATGGTTCCGAAGTCTACGAAAACAATTTTTCCGAATTTTTTGTTCGTATGGGGACTTGCGTCACGGGCGCATCGCTACCGCGCGCCCATGATTTCTAGAAAAATTTCAAATTATCAAAAAAATTTAAATTTTCAAAAGAATTAGACTCTCTAAGAAAATCGGAGTTTTATAAGATATGCGAATCCCCGAAGTAATCGAACTTTCTGCAAAATTAAGCTTTTAGGAAAATTACAAAATTAAACAAAAAACTACATTTGCAAGAAAATTCAAAATGTTGAAGCAATTTCTAAATCCAACATTAAATAAAAAATAATGCGAAGAAACACATATCGATCCATTCCGAAATTTGCTAACAGCAGAGTAGTCAAACAAATGTGCAAAAATTTTAAGTCAGAAAACGTTTGAATTTTACAAAAAAAATGCGCCAATTAACGAACTAAATGAAACTGCATTATCGATATAGATTTAGCAAAAGCCAAAAGCGACAACACTAAAACTGGGTGTGGGTTTTAGATCTCAAAGAACTCCCAGAACCCACAAATCGCAAGTTTTGTATACCTTTTCATTTAGATCGATTGTACTTCGGTAGGGCCTTTGACATTACCTTGGGTAATTTCTATGGAACTTTGAAACGCTTACAGTTATAAAAGAACATAAAACGTTGGATTGTTTGCTTATTTGTATCTTTAGATACGCTCGAGTCTTTTTGTAATATCTATTCTGTTTGCCACATCTATTCTGATACGTACGGGCCTTTGGTTATGTTTTTCAATACAAAAAGTGCATTCTCATAGAATCCTAAGTTAATGAAAACATCCACCGTTAGTTACTTAGTTGCTTACTGGCTTCTATTGGCAGTTGTATGAAAAACGACTTTTTTGGCTCACGCTTGAAAACGGCTCGATAACTTTTGAAGTGCTGGGCACTGTACGCCATATAAGATGTTAAAAAAAGGGGGGAAACGGGGTTACCGGCCTCGTTCGGGCGCCAGGGCTCTTAGAAGGCGTCATATATTTATTTATTTATACTAAATTATAATTCTGTACAATTACGATAAACCAAGAGGTCTTTACGACAGGTTTGGTTATTTCATCATGATTTGTACACGTTAGAACTTGTTGTTTTCACACATTCCATTCACAGTTGATGTTTACTCGGATGCTCGGGAGGTTGGATAACCAACAGTTTCGGCGACCGGGTGGCGACATCTTTTATCTTCTGGGACCGCATGAAGACATATATGTGCGATTGAGCTGTCGTCCTCGTGTCTATTCTCCTCGTTAAGTGGCGCTATTTCTGGTTTGCTCAGTGGACTTATTGATGTGTCAACAATTTCCCACCGATTTGCTGACCATTCATGCTTCTGTGAGTGACGTCACTGCATGTACATTGTACATGTTTCGTTATGGGCATCGAATCCCGTTAACTACCCAATTTATGAAGCTAGTGTGAACTTAGGGACGTTGCATTATCATGCCCGCAGCGGTTTTTTTTTTTTTTTTTTTCTCAAGGGTGAGGAAACCTTCAAAAGGCACCTGGTCTTCCTGGACCCAGGTAGTGTTGGATTTTTACCAACTAAAACCTCCTTCCTTGATCGCCACGCTCTCGTCTCCCCGGAACCGCCTCACAGCATTACTTCGGGGAGGGGCTGTGCTTTCGCACCTACTTTCTCAGATCAACTGCCAGTCTTCGTTGATCGTCTCTCCATGCACTGTGTAGCTTCACCATTATCTTCGCAATTGCGTTGTCCGCTACTTTCCACACTTCTTCGTCGCGACACATTTCCGATATTATGTTGTCGGCGTTTACGTCTGGCCTGCTCGCGGCTATCAGCTCACATCGCTCCTGTTCAAAACGGGGACAGACACACACAACGTGCTCTGCGGTTTCTTCCTCTTCAACGCATGTCACGCAGAAAGGTGATTCCGCGTGTCCAAACCTATGCAGGTACTTCCTGTAGCACCCATGACCCGACAGGAACTGCGTCAGGTGGAAGCTAACCTCTCCGTGTTCCCTATTTACCCATGTGGTTACGTCCGAGATAAGCCTATGAGTCCACCTTCCATTTTCCGCGGAGTCCCACTCTCGCTGCCATTGGCTCAGTGATTCGACTCTTACTTGTGCCCTCACTGTTTTGGTGTTTTGGCCCCCCCTTTCCTTCAGTCTGTGGCATTCACTGTCTTCCATCAGCATTATGCATATAGGCATCGTTCCGGCTATCACCCATACCGCTTCCGAGGAAATCGTTCTGTATGCGCTTGCTACCCTTATGCTTGACAACCTCTGGGTTTTTATCAACCTCCTACGGTTCCTCTTTGTGTCTAACGCCCTTATCCACGCTGGTGCCCCGTAGCGCAGTATCGATAGGGTAACACTTGCTAGGAGCCTCCTTTTACTGCTGCGCGGTCCAAACCCATTCGGCATTATCAGGGCCAGTGCTGCATTGGCTTTCATTGCCTTTTCGCACGTATAATCTACGTGGGCATTAAAGTTTCCACGATCGTCTAACATGACTCCAAGGTGTTTTAGCTGGCGAGTGGATGTGATCTCGTTCCCCTCGATGTTCATTACAATCCGCTCAGTTTTCCGACAATTGCTCACGAGCATGATCTCGGTTTTCTGATGGGCCAGCTTCAGTTTAGCCATTGTCATCCAACTTTCTACAGTTTCCCACGCCTCTTTCGTGACGACTTCCACCTCCAACTTTGACGTTCCGATAACTATGAAAATTAGGTCGTCGGCAAAAGCAATCGTCGTAACCCATCTTGGCAGCTGCAGCCGCAGCGCTGCGTCGTACATCGTATTCCAAGGGCGTTGGTCCTAATATGGATCCTTGTGGAACACCAGCTGTGATGTCTACCATCTTTTTCCCTTCCCTGGTATCGTACATTAGCACCCGTCGTTCGAAATAGCTTTTCATTACCCTGCAGAGGAAATCGGGGACTCTCATAGCATGCATTGCCTTAGCTATCTCCGTCCAGCTTGCGTTATTAAAGGCATTTTCAACATCTATCTTCGTTATGACGCAGAAGCGGTTCCCTGTTCTTTTTTTCTTTTGCGCCTTGTCGGCAATCTCCATAACTCTTTCTATTGCTTCGATCGTCGATCTTCCTTTTCGAAATCCGAATTGGTCGTCTGACAGTCCGTGCTCACCCTCTGTGTTTTTGTGTAATCTGTTCCGGATCATGGCCTCAAGCAGTTTTCCCATACCATCCAGCAAACATATAGGTCTATATGATGGTTCACCTTGTGGTTTCCTTGGTTTTGGTAGTAGGACCAGTTTCTGTTTTTTCCATATATCAGGAAAATTTCCGTCGTCGAGGCACTTCTGCAATGTCAATCTGAGCATGTCCGGCTTTATGCATGCCGCCGTCTTCAAAGCTACATTGGGGATCCCATCTGGTCCTGGCGCCTTGTTATTTTTCAGCTTTTTGACAACCGTCTGAATCTCTTCTATAGTGATCACCCGGTCCTGTCTGTCTTCAATTTCATCGTCGTAAGGAGTTTGCGGCCATGCGACCTGTTCATGTTGCGGGAATAGCCCTCTCACTATGGCTCCTAGCTTCTCAGGACAACTTTCTTTTGGCACTGATGAACCTCTAATTTTTGTCATCGCTATCCTGTACACGTTTCCCCATGGATTTGCGTCAGCTTCCTGGCACAGCTTCTTAAAGCAGTTTCTCTTGCTAGCTCGGATTACCCGCTTTAATGTTAGTTTTGCCGTACGATGTTCGTCTCGCCTCGCGGCTCTGGCACTCTCACTTTTGGCCCGCTGCATCCTCCTTCTTGTCCTGAAGCAGTCTGCGCGCAAGAGCCTAATTTCGTCGTTCCACCAAAATGCCGATTTTCGTTTATTCTTCGGTTCTATCCTTCTTGGCATCGCTACGTCGCATGCATGCACCAATACTTTCGTCAATTCTTCTGCCGATTTCTCAACGCCTTCGTCTTCTGATTGGAGGTATTCCTTGAAAGCTTCTTGATCGAAATTTCTCGTCTTCCATCTCCGCTCTCTTACTTGATTCATCTGCCTTGCCGCCACCGTACTCTTTTTCAAAGTGTACCTCAATGCCTGGTGGTCGCTGTATGTGTAGCTTTCATCCACTCGCCAATTCAGACTGGGTACTAGTGTTGGACTACAGAATGTCACGTCAATAATCGACTCTCGTCCATTCTTGCGGAAAGTAGTTGTGTTTCCCACGTTTACCAGAACCACATTCAGTCTAGCTAGCGCTTCTTGTAGAATGAAGCCTCTTTCGTTTGTAAATCTACTGCCCCACTCAACTGCCCATGAGTTAAAGTCGCCTCCAATGTTGCCTGGGCTTAATCCCGTTAGCTCTCCTGTGAGTAAGTCTAACATTCGTTCAAACTGTTCAATCGTCCATCTTGGTGGTGCATAACAGCTGACAATATACACTCCGTCAATTTTCGCAATCACGAATCCTTCGTGGGTGCCTGATACAACTTCTTGTATGGGATACTTTCCCGTCGTCAATATTGCGGCCATCCCGGCTCTGTCAACAGCCCAGTTACCGTTGTTTTTATTAATTCGGTACGGTTCTGCAATAATTGCTACGTCACATTTTTGCTCCGCTGTGGCTTGCCAAAGAAGTTGTTGTGCCATGTCACAATGATTAAGGTTTATTTGGATCACTTCCATTCTGGTCCCGTCTTTGATTTAAGCGCCTGTTTATAGACTGGGCATCTCGCTCCACCCGTCACGTGGTCATTTTCTGACGTGCACAGCAGGCATTTTGGTGGTTTCGTGCAATCTCTTGCTAGGTGGTTTTCTCCCCCACATCTCCTGCACAATTTGGATCTATCTTCGTTCTTGCAGTTCCTTGCTTGGTGTCCAAAGTCCATGCACTTAAAACACCTTTCCAACTGCTGGGTTTCCCTCAACGGGCATACGGACCAGCCCACCTTTATCTTGCCGATTTTCAGAATCTTAATCGCTGCGTCCACTGAAAGTTTTATTTCCGCCGTTTGGAGTTCGTCTCTCGTTTTTCTCATACGTATCGTCATGGAATCTATCTCGTCATTTATATTACCTTGCTCTTTCAGGGCTTTTCGAAGGTCTTCGCTTGTCGTGATTTCGTCCATATACCTACATTCAATCGTGGTCATGTGGGACAACGCTCTCACTTTTGCTGCTTCGCCCAGTGACTTCTTGACTAGTTCTTTATAATCTGCACTTTTAATTTCTGGGCCCTTCTTGAGTTCAAACAGCATTTCGCCTTTTTGCGTTCGTCTTATTCTCGAGACATTTTCACCCAGGTCCTTGAGGTCTGGGTCTTCTTTAATGTTTTTGAGGATATCGGCGTACGTCATTCCTGTTTCTGCCGCCACTATTAGAGCATCAGCTTTAGGTCTCAGACTTCTAAGCTTTTGCTTCTCGCTCTTCCCTTTCTTCTTTTTTCTCACCTCTCTCCACTCGCTTATACTGGGCTTCGGTGTTTGTGCATCCAGTCTGTTTGTGGTCCTTTCATTGTTTCTCCTGTCCCTTTTACTCCTTTTTGCCGCGCTTCTTGGAGTGGGCGTAATATCCGGTGTTTGTCTTCTTTTTGTCGAGAGCGGGGTGGCTAGCACCTCGATACCTTCGCCAACTTCAGTAACTTCGCCGACTTCAATGCCTGCTCTCGCCTTCTTGTAATTTGCTTCGAATCTCCGCATCCTCCACGGCTTATCTTCCTGTTCCACTTCGTTTAGGCAGGCTCGAATGCTGATCACCTTCGTCTTAATGTCTTTGTGCACGTTATTTTTATTTTGTATAAATTCGTGTAACTCTTTCACCATCTTTTTAACTAGCTCCAATTTTGTCTGCTTTGGTTCATCGTTGTCGTCGTTGTGGAGAACGTCTGTGTGGATAACCTCTATACTTCTCGCTTCCCTTCCCGGGGGCGACCTCGCCACTTTCGATCGTCTTGCGAACACGTCAAATAGCTGAACCTTCGATTGATCCATCCGCTGATCCTCCGATTTCCTCTGCTGATTTCCCTGTTGATTTTCTTGTTGATTTTCTTTTAACTCCTTCCCTTCCTTTCCTAATTCCATGCTGTTGGGTCCCCCCTCCAAGCCGCTATCTCCAACTCGATTGTGTAGTTACCTTCGTGATCTCATGGTTATCTATGCAAGCAGTGAGGCCATGCTAGGGTTGACACGGTCCTTCATGGGGCACCGCGTTCAGAGCCAGATCGGTATTAGTCAGGAATGTTCATCTGAGCCTACACCTCCTTTTCACAGGACGAGCTTTCGAACGTACTTGGAGGCCTGCCAAGGTTTTACCGGGACGGGGGCAACCATGATATTAGCCCACTAGCCGTTTCGTGAAGATGTCACCTTTCCGTATTAAGGTAGTGGAATACCACAGTTGTCAGCCCTTGTCTAAAATTTCATCCGCTGGTCGATATTCTTTGTCCGTGTTCAATGCTTTGCCAGTATGCCGTAATTAAGACCGCACTGGCGTTGGTCTTAATGTGCCCGTGGCACTGGTGAATGATGGTAGTCCATCTGACTAGGACTTTGCATGCTGCCGTTGTCTCTTACCGCCGAGATCCTTCGCCACCATGCTAAGCCGCCATCCCATCTTGATAGCGCCTAGCTGTCTTCAGCCCTCTCTCAACGTAGCGTCTAGGTACTACCCGAAGACAGCCCCCCTCATCCTTCAGCTAAGTGACCCACACTACTACACCAGGGTTGGTCACTATAACAGGTGTCACCACGGGTAGGATAGGATGTAGGAGTAGGTGGACAGAGGCTAAGGTACATAAGGAGTACTATATTGCGCTTAACACACCATTTGACAACCCTGCCCGCAGCGGTAGCGGAGGGCGTGACGCAGTCCTCACACCCCAAACAAACGTCCACAAACCCAAAAAAAACTCCATACAAAAACCTTTGGGACAAGGAGCCATATATACGCGAACTTTTGAGTTTTTTCCCCTCGCCCCCCTCCCCCAAATTATTTAAAAAAAAACTAGGTCGCAGCAGCTTTCAAACAAGCCCTCACTCATCAAAATCGGTTGAAAATTGGCTGAGATATCGCCAATCAAAGATGACCAATTTCCATACATTGATGGTCAAATCTGCTTTGCAATTAATAACAATTTTATTCCTGTGTGGTGTGTCAACGATGTATCTATCTACTTTTTTTTCTCGAGAACCGCTCGAGCGATTTCCTTAAAATTTTCAGGGAACGTCAGTCTCGGCCCCATCTGAAAAATTTCATATGCCGCTTTTCGGGAAAATTCTGGAAAAGCCGTGGCATGTGGAAAAGTGATCAATTTAGGTAATGCTCGGAGTTTTCGAATTTTAGCTCCGAAGTGACGATAGCTAGGGAGTAGGTTTCTTCGGTAAAGTTATAGAGTTTGGTCAGGAGAATTTTTTGGGAGCTTATGAAAATGGCTGCCAGCGGTCAAACTGGCGCCATCTTGAATTTTCCCAAGCAATAAATTAGGTTTTTTTTTGGTTTTCGAATTTTAGCTTCGGAACGACAATAGCTAGAGAGTTGGTTTCTTCGGTAAAGTTATAGAGTTTGATCAGGAGAATTTTTTGGTATCATTAGAAAATGGCTGCCAGCTGTCATAGCGGCGCCATCTTGGATTTTCCTTTATGCTTCTACGGTTTTCGAATTTTAGCTCCGGAATGACACTACGTAGAGAGATGGTTTCTTCTAGAAAGTTATAGAGATTCATCAGGAGAATTTTTTGTTATCATTAGAAAATGGCTGCCAGCTGTCAAAGTGACGCCATCTTGAATTTT
>CM055403.1:92160997-92178664 GCA_029228625.1 Pseudolycoriella hygida
TCAGTTTTTACACGCAAAAATTTAAATTTACCTTAAACAATCTACGCAATAAGAAACAAAAGTCAAATTTTTGCAGCGCAAAAACTGAAGGTACAGAAAAATTATTTCGTCGTTGGGTCCGGCATTTGTGACGCAATTTTTTAAACATAACGTAATTTTGTTTTAAAAAAAGCACTGTAATTTTTTCAGGAAATTTAAACTTTGAAGAAAAGATTCCATTCAAACAAACTTCTGCGTATATCAGCGACAGCATCACCTCAAGCGATATCATTAATTTTGGAAGCGGACTTTCGGACTGCGTCACACTCTACCTTTAGAAAGGTTTTTGTTGTGATATAATTTTCTTAGAGAAAAACTATTTCCTTCAGTGTCGCCATATAAATCCCATATAAAAGCATATTTTGCATGTGTATGTGACCGCAAAAATGACGTTAAATTTTTTTTGCAAAAACTTTTTTTTTTAGTTAATAGAGTGCGGTCCTTTTGAAATTGTATTTTTTATCGAAAGTACACTTCAAAAAAATAAAATCGGCTTAAGAACTTATTGAAAATTATTTTTTTTAACATTTATTTTGAAGTCCAAACTTTTTATTTTCGTTCTGAAAATTATTGCGCTCAAAAAACATATTCCAAAAATTGGGATTATCAGTTTTGTCAACGTGATAAAAAAAATTAAAATCCCTATGTCAACCGTCAAAATTTCTTTTATTCAAATATCAAAGGTAGACAAACTCACTCCACTTATGTGGCATCCACTTATCGCACAGTATCTCATTTCTGATATAAAATGAAACCGAATATAAAATCACAACATCACTTAACTTGCTCATCATAGGTACTTTAGATTTATCAGGCGATCATGTCAATGATCTTGGAACACAGATATTGCGAACCCAATCATCATTTAAATCACGCAAACCTTCCCGTTGACTCCAATAACCTGTCCGAAATACCAGGTCCAAGTTGGACAACATCTGATGGTTGCCCGACGTAGCCTCCCAGCTGCCTGCGTCTCAGTGGAAAGAACTTGGAGCATTCGCATATCACGTGAATACCCGTTTTTTCTTCTGAAAGCCTCATCTTTTTCAAGTGCCCGTTTAGCCCGCAGTGTCCAGTAATCGCTCCAACCACCCTCCTTATGCGATTCCTGCCCATCTCTAGCAGATCTTTGGCCCATTCCAAGTTGGGTTTCGGGAAGAAACGCTTTGTATGAACGCCTTCTTCGTACCTATTCCAGTACTCCGCATGCCTTTGCATCACCCAATCCCTCAATGCTTTCAAACAGATTGATCGAGCAATCGGAAGATACGGTTCAGGGCCGTTCTCGAAAGCCATAGCCCCCGCCTTGGCTAGCTCGTCCGCACTCTCATTTATCATAGGTACTTACTGATCAATGGAAAAAAAATCTCGTTTCGATGAGTTTTGTTTTGATGAAAATGTTTCTGCGCAGTGATTCGAAATTTTTTGTGTTTACCTCTTTTGTTTTGACAGTATTGTTTTTTTAGTTATTTTGTTGGCAGCCATGACAAAACATTCCATTTTTGTTTTTAGTATTTCAAATCAGAGGCCTGCATGGTATACTGTTTCACTACGAAAATTCATGGTCAAATATAGGTCCAAAACTAAACCATTATTAAATCACTAGTTACTTTTGTGGTACTACTAAATACTAATATTTATTAGTTCTTCATAAAACCAAAAATATTTGGTTAAATTTAAAACTACACACATTTTAGTCACTTATTTAACCGTTTTTATACCGTCATTTTTTTGGTAAGTCAATAAGATGACTGGAAAATATTTCAGTATTATTTGAAACCAATTTAAATTGGTTAAAGGATATACCATTTTGATATGGTGTTACAATATCCTATTTTCTTTTGGTTTAATCTTGCACTAGTTTTTTCTTGGTTTAATTTTGTACCATATTTTTTTTTGGTTTAATTTTGTACTAATTTGTTTATGGTTTAATTGTGTACTAAAATTATATGGTTTAAATTTGTACCAAAGTGTCGATGACTGATAAAAAAAGTGTCGACGGCATAACGTTGGTCCGCTGTTCAAAAGGACAATGCGTAACCTGGGACGCTACGTTTTCTGACACGCAACGGCAATTGCGGTGGATTCCGGTGGATTCTTTTGGATTTCTCTAGCACTCTTCAACTTCCATCAGGTTTTGATATTTTTCGGTTACTCTCGACATGAGTGAGATCATCCAATTTCTGTGGATTTCTGTGGATTCTTCTGGTTTTCTCTAGCTGTGTTTAACTTTCATCAAGTTTTTTGATACTTTTCGGTAATTCGGTTCCAATTGCTTCCAAAACTACTGATATGAGGACAAAAACCCTTTAAAAGGGAAAGTCTTTGTTTCTTCTTCCAAAACAACTGATATCAGCAAAAAATTCTTTTAAAATATTTTCACATTCTATTAAAAAAGTAATAACTTTTCTACGCTTAAAATATAATAATAAAACTGCGGTGATGAGAAGACTTGCAGGAGGCTGCTATATTGGCTAAACACATTATCGTAAACGCCACACTGACGAAAGCGATAGTATTCTGAAACTTACCTGCCACTTTTGAAATAACCGTGAAGAAACGCCAGTCAGATCACCAAAATGGCGTTTCTTCTCACTTTGGAGATTTTTCTTGACGCAAAGAAAAGCCGTCGAAATGAGAAGAAATGAGACTAATTTAATTTTCATGATTTTCTGATGTCCATATATTTTCTTTAAAACCTTCAAGAGCGATTTCCGTTCTAATTTCGCAGAGATATAAGTAAAAAAGTTCCACTAACCTTGAAAAATACACGTTTTTGACCACTTTTTCGACCGTATCTTCGAAAGTTTTCGACCCATTCTGACCAAATTCGATCTTGTAATTAATTTTCTGATTATCTTTGAGGAAAAATAAAGTTTTTGAAAATCGGATAAGATTTAGCCGATTTGTGTAGAAAAAACACGTTGGGCCCTAGCAGAGCAGTTTGGGCTGAGCCCAAAAGCTAAAAATGATAAAAGTTTCTTCCATAAAATGTCAGGCAGGCTTAGGCCTTTCGAACAAAAAAAATTTATGAAATTCGGAAAAGATTTACTCGACTTATATACAAAAGACCAAAAACCACTTAAACGGCCCAGATTCAATCAAAAAAATTTTTCAATTACCTTTCAGGGAAAATTTTTTTTTTGAAAATATGTTGAGTTTTACTCGAGTTATCGTGTTGACAGACAGACGGACGGACATTTTTTTTATTGTTGATTCATCATCTAAGGAAGCTTCCCCCCCTACTCCCGGGTCGAAATTGGGGTGGTTACAAACGTCGTAATAAACGCATAATACCCCTTTTCGAAGAACTTCGTTCTTCGTACGGCTCTAAAAACTCAGACTCAGAGGGGTACGTCACAAAGGGGGGAGGTCAAAATTTTGCAGTATATTTTTTTTGAACTTTTAATCGTATTGCACTGTTACGAGAACCTTTGAGGTATATACAGTGTGAACTTCTCTAACAGTAAGTAATAAAGCAGATTAAATCAACAGAATCTTGGTTCGAATTTAATCCAAAAAATGTTGGTGCAATATTAAACCAAAACATTTTGGTATATTTTTAAACCATACAATTTTAGTACACAATTAAACCATAAACAAATTAGTACAAAATTGAACCAAGAAAAAATATGGTATAAAATTAAACCACGAAAAAACTGGTACAAGATTAAGCAAAAAAAATGGTTTTAAATAAAACCTAAATTCACTGGTATTATATAATACCAAAAAATTTTAGTAATATCGAGGACTATTTAAATTCTAGTTAAACTTTTATTTAGTTTAGTTAAACCATTTATTTTCAGTTAGAAATTAGACCATAAATTATTTAGTTTTTCTAGAAACTAAGAAATATTGGTTTAACACAACACTAAAATTTGCTCCAGTTATAAATAATACCATAAGTTAAGTAGTACTAAACATAACGAATTCCTAGTTTTCACATTCTGGTCGTTTTTATAACTAGAAACTTGTCATAGTTTAATTTTATACTATTTATGGAAAATCAAAAAATAGTGAAACAGTATACCATGCAGGCCTCTGTTTCAAATATGATCCCTCACCGGGATTGAGAGCGTTTTTCGCGAATTGAAGATATTACATTAAAAAAATAATTTTCAATAAGTTTTTAAGCCGAATCTATTTTTTTGAACCGTACTTTCGATAAAAAATACAATTTCAAAAGGACCGCACTCTATTCGAGATAGAGGTTTGATGTCAAAGGGAAAGTTGTTTGGTTGAAATGTCTACGGGTCAAAATGTCTAATGCCAAACTACACACATAATGTCTGCAGACAGTTGATCTAACGAGATTATGTCTAATGGACAGAACGATCCGAATTTATAAAGTAGGAGCTTTGAAATGTAATCGTATGAATTTATGTATGGTGGCTCTCCCTCCTCACCTCGCTCCTGTGGCTAGCTTTTTGTCGCCTTGCAGGCCGCCTTACGTGCAGGGGGCTCTGCTCCTTGGACCCGCAGGGAGATTGTATCCTTCTCGACCCACCTTTGCGGGGGATGCCGCCCCTCGATCCCGCTTTTTTATTTTCATCTTATGTTCACGACCTGCGGCTTAATCAATAACACATACAATTTATAAATATCTGAGTAATGAATTTGGAATGTAATGTTACTAGTAGTAGTAGTAGTGACGAACGAACACGTTTTCGCACAGCTCTCGCATTGAATGAATGGATGATTTTTATTGAATTCCAAATTCCATTTTTGAATATAATAATAATAATAATTACAATCAAAAAGTCAGAGAATAGGCAGTTCTACAACGCCTTTACAACTATATTCCATGTTAGTATTGTTAGTATCACGGGCTTAATTTTACTTTATTCTAAATTCAGGAGTAGGCAAAAGATGCGTTAAAAACCCTAACATTTCATCAAATAAGAGACTAAGACTAGGGGGGGGGGGGGGATTTATGCTTGGTGCAGGTTCAGCTTTATTTGTCGCGGGTTATGCCTCCTCGCTTAAGACAACAACTCAGACAGGCAGTCTAGAAATCAACGGATTTTCGGAGAAGTAGCAATTGTACAGGAACTTTTGCGATTGGGCGATATCAAAATTCGTTCTATTTGATATCGTTTTCATTCGAGCAATTCTGTGCAGTTTAACGGTGCTAAAATAGGACGGCAGGTTAAATACCATCTTCAAGCATTTATTATATGTAACTTGCAGTTTCTTCAAGTGGACACCGGACACGCATACAACAAAATCGATCGAAAAATGCTTTGGTAGATCAGCAATTTATTTCTCATACTGAGCTTGGAACGTCTATTTATCAGCGAGTACATGATCTGAATGTAGTTTTGTGCGCGTTCGTTCGAATATTGCACGTGACTGTTAAATAGCATTTTGCAATCCAAAAACACTCCTAAGTATTTTAGCTTCTTGGACCATTCAATCTCGGTAGATTCGAAATTGAATTTCCGTGTTGGCAGAAAACGTTGTGCTCTACGACGACTGAAGAAAACCAAACACACCAACCCAGTCGACCGTTTGTAGCTGAACTGTCTCTTGACAAGTTTAACTCTGCGAAGAAGCTGATGGGAAGTAGAGTGCTTTGCACGAAAACCGAATTGTTCGTCGGGTATTATGCCGTGGACTTCAACATGGGCTGAAATCCTGTGGAGGATAATCCGTTCAAATATCTTGCTGAGTGAGCTCAAGAGACTAATCGGGCGATAACTCGAAGCTGAAGAGAGATTTTGGTTTGATTTAGGGATCAGAATGACTCAAGCAATTTTCCATTTTGCAGGGAAATGGCTAAGTTTCAAACAGGCATTGTAGATTTTGGTCAACAAACACTGTTTAAGGATCCTATTGTGGATTTTATAATCTCCAAGGCTCTTCTTGTTTTTTAAACGTCTTGTTTCTCTATGGATTTCTTTCGGCGTGAACAATAGTGAGGCAAACTCGCCAGAATCGATGGCAGTTTTGGTGATCTGGTCAAGTGAACTAGCAAAAGGTCTTCAGTATGTTGGTCATGCATATCTCGCATCAAAATATGTAACGAGTAGAATATTTGCTATTTCATCTGATTTTTCCTCGTTCGTATACAAGGTGCTCTCAATAGTGACTTCGATAGGAGGGATGTTACTATTTTTTTTTATGAATTTCGTAACTTGCCAGAATTTTTTGGACGCATAGTCCCACCCTTCGAGGTCGTTGTTCCAAGTCTCGTTACGTAATTTAGAAGTCAAACGCTTAATCTTGCGGTTAAGATAGTTGAGAAATGTTGGTCGGTCTGCAGACTTTTGTACTTTCCTTTTGACACAGTTTTTAAGTGCTATGAGGCTTTTAATCTCGGGTGTGAGACGTAATTTGTGGCACTACTTTACGCGGTTCGGAATAGAAAGCTACATCGCGTCTGTACATATCGAGGTCAGATTGGATATAGCTTCATCAAAGTCTTCAATGGAGTCGAATTGCACATTGAGGTCGAGATTGAGGTTTATAGAAGTTTTGAAAGTAGCCCAGTCAGCTAGGTCAAACTTATAATTTTTCGGTTGGATTTTGTAGTCAACGCCACATTCAATCGAAAACTCAATTGTTCGATGGTCGGATAAAAGATCATCCGAAGAATACACTTGAGACGTAAGGTAGAAATCGTTCGTAAAGACAATGTCAATGTTGAAAGGAATCCGACTTCTCTGTGGCGGATAATATGTCGGTGTGAACGAGTGGAGAATGTTAAACGGCCTGGACAAAATTGTAGATGATGGTACCTGCTGAATTAGGTTTCGAGTTGTTCCATAAAGGGTGCTTAGAGTTCAGGTCACCACAAATGTAATAACTTTCCTTAATTGAAGTCATGGTGCGGATACCTAGTTTAAAGTAGCCGACGAAAGGTCAGTACCAGGAAAATAAGCTGATACAAATTTCTTTTTACGAGTCAAGTAATCAACAGTTTCATAATTTAGCCTTAATACTTTGGCAGTTGAAACTTAATGTTTTAATTTTACTTACTACGTTAGTTGTGTTAGACATTGTAAACGTTCGCAGAATATTTGAGGGCGATGCCAGTTACGGCTTCCAATTGATCGAATTTCGAGAGACAGGATCTTACGAAACGAAAAGTTCTTTCATCATTTTCAGCAGCACCTCATTTGGCAAAAGGTCGTCGGAAGACTGTACGGTGTTCAATTTATTCGCCGAGGACGGTTCATTCGAAGGTTTGAACCAGTCGGAATACTTTCGCTGGCTATTAACTCTTGATGAGATGAAGAAATTGGGGCCTGTATTCGTATTCCTACTCCGTGAAGTATTAATTGAACTATATAAATTGGATTCACGTTGTTGTCTGGATTGCTTCATCCGCATCTAGATATATTCGATTCGTTTGGGGCAATCTCTCCTTTTTGACGAGTGAGACAGACCGCAAAGGCAGCATTTTGGTACAAAGTCCACTTCAGTTTCTTTATCTTTCGTGCAGGTGTATGAATGAATGAATATTAATTTTATTGTCTACTTTTCTCAAGCTGAAATGGAAAAAGAGTGGCTATGACTATTGTCATAACCCTCGTTAAAAAACCATGTAAACGTTACAAATAATACTCTTGAAGTACAATAACATTATCACAGACAAAAATCACGAAATAAAAAAATAAAAATCACAAAACAGAAAGAAGTCAAAACAAACAATAGTAATAACAAAGAGAAAGAAAAACTATGTAGTCAAAATTAAAATTGTAAATAAAAAGCACTCAAAGAACTTGGTCATAAAATTTAAAGCAAAAATAAAAAATAAAAAGTATTTAGCGAAAAGCTGCGTCAAAGGTGAAATAAATAAGATAAATAAATGAATAAACGACATTAAGTATAATAATTAAGTCCACCAAGAAGGAGTCGTCAAGTTGAGCCGTAGGCGTCGTCAAATAAAATATCTCGAACAGCAAAATATCGGCCACATGAAAAAAAATCTTATTTTCATTTTTAAAACATTTGAGAAATATAAAAAAGTTAATCACCGGGTTAGTGCTTCCAGTTTCGGTTGTCATAGAAGTGGAAAGGAAGCACCAAGCAAACACTATCCAACCAAACCAAATGAGCCAAAAACCGAATCATCAAGCCCATGTACTTTATTCCTGAATTCGAGAGATGGAATCGTCGGATCTACATGACCAACAGCAAGGTTGAATAACCGGCAGGCGAAGTTAAATGGTGAAAACTGTAAATAATCAGAGTTGGTACCGGTTATCCGAATCATAGAAAATTTACGTAATACTCTCGAGCCATCATTCAGAATAATCTTATTGCGGAGAAACTTCGAATTCAATTTACCAGTCAGAATATCGTGAATGAAAAAAACTGCTGCGTCGGTGCGGCGTCGTAGAAGTGATTTAAGGCTGAGTTCGGCACATCTGTCGGCATATGGACGTAAACGATAACTTTCATTGTCACTGTCGATGTGTCTATCACGGTTAGCGTATAGAAAAAATTGTCGCTGAACGCTCTCTAACAACTGGATGTGAACAGCATGATGAGGTGCCTAGATCGTACTAGCGAACTCAATATGTGAGCGAACAACGGCTGAAAAAACCATTTTTGCAGCGTTGACGTTGAATCGTCCGTAGCACTGGCGCTTAACAAATCATAGCATCGAAGTAGCTTTCATTGAGGGCAGGTCATAATGATCTTACAGGATAAAGAAATTATTTTGCATTTATCAGCATTTAATTCAAAATTATTGTCGGAGCACCACTTCAAGAACTTGTCAATTGAGTTCTGCATTGAGACCGTATCTTCAATTGATGAGATGCTGTTATGAACAATTTTTTTATCATCGGCGAAGTTGATGTCTTTGGTAGGATGAGTGGCACAATCGGAATCGTTGAAGAACACCACAAAAAATAGAGTGGCCAACACGGAGCCTTGCCCAATTCCAGAGAAAACATCTATTAAATCCGATTCGATGGAATTTATTTTCACCTTCAGCTTTCTGCGCTGGAAGAAGGATCGGAACCAAAGGAGTAGGGAATTGGAGATTCAGTGCATATCATTTGCCAATTTCATAATTAACTGAATACAGTAAATAACATCGATGGCTTTGTGTATATCAGCGAGAAATAAGTCAGTTTGCATGTCATTATCGAAGGATTCATGTACCAGGATCGATAACTCCATTAGGTTGGATTCTGCTCTTCTACCAGGAAAAAATCCGTGTTGACTAGGTGATGAATGCGGATAGATGTTGTACCTAAGCTGCTCGAAAAAAATTATTTCAAACACTTTCGCAAGGTTTGGTGAGACACACACGCCACGGTAGTTAGTGAGTTCTGATTTCTTACCGGATTTAAAAACTGGAGTCAGATTACCAATCTTCCAGAGATCTGGATAATATTCTTCCAGCAGTGACTTCGAGTAGATTGTTGCAAGGGGCATAGACAAAATATCAGCACATTCGCGCAAAAATATTGGTGCCATTCTATAAGGACTTATGCCTTTACTCAAATCAATATTTATAAGGGTTTTTTGGACAATCTCATTTGTAATCGTCACGTTAAAATATCAATAGTCATTTCTAGATCTAATGAAAGAGAGAAGTTTGGAATCCTCTTCATCGTCGTTCGGGTATTGTCTATATACGGATGCAAAGTATTTAGCGAAAGGTTTGCTTTTTCAGCGTCAGTAGTAAAACATCTTCCCGGGTAAGCTTGTTTTCTTGTATTTTGAGTTTATGAAATTCCAAAACTTCCGCGGTTGCTTCTTGTGGTTGGCGGCTATGTCACGCAAGTTTTCATTGTACAATTCGTCACGATAATTCTCAAATTCATCCTTAGCAGCTAAAAACGAAGAGATATCTGCATTTTTTGGATTTTCAATAGACTGCCTTTGGTAGCGCTTGTAGGCTCGGTTTCTCCTATTCTTCAGATTAATCATTTTACCATTGAACCAAGAAGGATGGTTTGATGTACGGATCGAAGCTTTGGGAATGTGAAGGTCAAAAATTTCATAGCATTTGTTGTTAAAAGTGCTTAGCATGTCGTCGAGATTTTGTCCATCGAAAAGGGATACGAAGTCAATTTTAGATAACACTTCATGAATACGACCAAATGGAGCTTTTTTAAAACAGTAAAAAATTTCGGACGATGGAGATGAATTATAGATCTCTGGTTCACATTCGATCAAACACTGAGTATGAACATGAGCCACATCTTGCATCGAGGAAGGTATAAGTGGCAGATCGGCTACACTGACAATGGACAGTTCTGGCATGTTTGTATAAACAAGGTCAAGAACGTTGTGTGATTTATTCTGTAGAGCGGCTATCTGGAACAGACCACATTCCAGTAGAGAGGAGGTCATCGTTCTAGCAATATTCGCTTGTCGGGATTCTAAATCACCAATCGATGGGAGAAAATCAAAACCATCTTCATTGGATGACCACTCAACTGTAGGCATATTGAAATCACCAACTGCAACGAAAATATCACCATGACCAATCATTGAGTGCGCTGCAATAATGGCTTTCAAATGAGATAAATAAACTTAGTCAGTGGAACCATATTGTATGTAGAGCCCATAGATATACAACTTTGAATTGGATGAGCGAAGATGGACTTTAATGCAAATCGCTTCTAGACGTTTGTGTTCGGGTACGTCAACAAATTCACTATCATACATTGAATTAACAGCAATGGGAACACCACCACATTTGCTTGCATCAACATCGTGTCCTCACGGTCCTTCCGAAATACAATATATTGGGGATCGAAAAACTCGGTAATAAATTTGGTCTTCTTTAAATGAGTCTCAGAAAGAACAATTAAATCGTAGTCACAAGTTGAGGTGGAAAGAAGGATGTGATCTTTTTACCAACCATTCGACGAATGTTGTTGTAGTAAATGGACAGATACGAGCGAGATGGAACGGGACTTGTTTCAAATTGATATTTAATTTTTACTTTTATTGTCTACTATTTTCTAGCCGACATGGAAAAAGAGTAACTATGACTGTTGTCATAGCCCTCGTCAAAAAACCATGAAAACGTTATATTTCTTAACTAAATATTTACATTAACACAGCAATATTAACAAATACAAATACAAAGAAAGAAAAAATAAAGTAAATATGCACATGGAAAATAAAAATTACAAAGTAAAAATTGAGAAAATTCTCGTTTTGGTACAATTGCACCCATAGAAGTAATATTTTACTATGGCTGCTGTACCTTCGGCAGATTAAAGTCCACCCGCTTGAATCAACATTTAAAAGCCACTCACAATTCTTCATCCTACTTCCAATTGTTTAACAAAAATCGAAAAACTAAAAGTGCTGATTTCGTCGTTTACGACTCATCAGTACGCCTTATCTTAAGACCATGTGTATCACTGCCTACCTTTTAGAAAATTTTCGCGAAATTTTCGTGATTTTCTTGAATTTTTCGTGATTTTTTTTTTTTAATTCACGAAAATTCAAGAAAAATCACGAAAATTTTTTAAAAAGCAGGCAGTGATGTGTATATCAGCAACGATGGCCATAGAATGATACTCAGACTTTGTCAACTCGCCTTTTATACAATCCAAATCCTTCGATTGGATGCATGCCATTTCGTTTGAACAATTTGGAAACCAGGAACCAGGAAAGAAGCCATGATGACTCGTACTCAAATGAGGAATATAACATTTTTCCTCATTTTCAGCTGTTCAAAAATTATGATTTCAAAAACTTTGGCAAAATTCGGGGAAACGCAAACACCACGGTAATTCTTCACATCTGATTTCTTGCCAGATTTATAAATCGGGGTTAGGTAGCCAGTTTTCCATAATTTGGGATAGTACAAGTCTGATAATGATCTTGAATAAATCATTGAGAGTGGAAAATCTAATATTTGTGAGCATTCACAAAGAAACAATGGTGACATTTTATCTGGGCTGGCTCCTTTGCTGAGGTCCATACGTTTCAATACTTGACGAACTATATCCGGCGTTATTGTAATGTTCATGAAGTTATCGTCAGACCGTGATGCAATGTGAGCAAGCAATACATTTTCATCTTCGTTTTCGTTCTCATTTAACGTAAAGATCGAAGAGAAATATTTGGCGAATAAATTGGCTTTTTCCTTGTCATTTGTTGCGTGTTCATTTTCATAGTACACCTTCGCTGGTAGCGAACTTGCTTTGTATTTTGTGTTTATGTAGTTCCAGAACTTTTTCGGGTTCTTCTTATATCCTGAAGCTAAGTCAATCATGAATGAATTAAAAAGTTCATCCTGATAGGATTCGAATTCGTCTTTGGCTTTTATAAACTCTACTTCACGGTCAGATTTACTCCTAGTTGTTGATGGGTTAAGAAACTTTGTGTAAGCACGGTTCCTTCTGTTCTTGAGGTTAATGAGATGAGTATCATACCAGACTGGATGGCTCGTGAAACGAAGCGAAGCTTTAGGAATATGTCGATCAAAAATCTCATAACATCTACTGTAAAGGGCTTCAAGCACTCCATCCAAATCTTTGTCAGCAAACAACAAATCTAGATCAGTATCAGCAAGATCATTTCGAATCGAAGTGAATGATGCTTTCTTGAAACAGTATATAGACTCTGATGTTGGTGATGACGGATATGAATAAGGTTCACATTCAATCATACAGTGCATCGGTACATGAGCAACGTCTTGTAAAGAATTCGGAATGATTGGTAAATCTGCATTCATGACCACAAACAGTTCGGGCATGTTCGTGTAAACGAGGCCTAGAACATTGTTGCTAATATTTTCGAAGTTCGTCATCTGAAAGAGGCCACATTCGAGAAGAGAAGAGGTCATCGTCCTTGCTGAAACAGATTCGGAATCTCCAATTAGTGGTAAATAATCATAACCTTCATCGTTCTTTGACTATTTCGCTACAGACATATTGAAGTCGCCAATTGCTACAAAAATGTCGCCATGTTTAATCAATGAATGAGCCTTAATTATTGCAGCCAAATGGGATTCGTAAACTTTTTCTGATGAACCATATTGTATGTACAATCCGTAAATTCAAGCGAATTACAAGGTTACGTCGTTGTGTTGGCCAAACAATTCATGGGTGAAGCATCTGTCACGCTTTTAACAGTCCACGGTTTTATTGTGCCATGATATGGCCAGAAATTCGAACGGTTTATAATTTTAGAAATAACGTCATTGGTTTCATTCTTAAAATTCACATGCCGTAATACGGTAAGGTCCTGGCCACGTTTCGTTAGTCGACGTATCTTTATATGTTTCTTGTCAATTCGAGAATTAGAAGCTATGAAGTCAATCAAATCAGCAGGTGTAACAGATATGTCAAATGGAGAAATGTGGAATGCCTTGTCAAGGATGAGATCTACCACACTTTTAGCATTTCGACGGTAGGTGGCAGTTTTTTACTCCACGACCGTATAGCTGTTACATTGGGTGGGCCATTTTTAGCTTGAATGTAGCCGGGCCATTTGACGACAATATGGAGAACTTATTTTGTCTGATTTAGTGCTTCCAGCGTCATCGATTTATTGGCGAAATAGACTTGGAAAAGTGCATGGCTTGAATTATCGTTTTTCAACCGCATCATCTTTACATCGATGTAGTTTACTTTCGCTTCGGTTAAACCAGCTTTGAGTTCTTCGATTGGCATATTAGACAATTCTGCCAACACAAATTTTGATGTCCTTGAGTAATTTAGTAAAGTAAAGTAATTTAGCCTCACAGCATTTAATTTGTCACTGACTTTGTTAAAGTCGACCAGCGAGGCACAAAAAATCTTTATGCCTAATGAAGTATACTTCAAGCTGAAATTCACTACTTCCAGCTCGGCAGTCAACATTTTAATGACGCCTGTTTTAATATCGATCGTGACTATAGGCGGAATTTTTATTTTATCTGGCGATTTCGATCCATCACCTGACGATTTTAATTTATTTGTTAACGTTGAGAGGTTTGTGTCCTTTTCATCATCGCCTCAAT
The DNA here is from genome assembly GCA_029228625.1 of Pseudolycoriella hygida. Taxonomy (NCBI): domain Eukaryota; kingdom Metazoa; phylum Arthropoda; class Insecta; order Diptera; family Sciaridae; genus Pseudolycoriella; species Pseudolycoriella hygida. Next base: position 92,174,973 of record CM055403.1, read on the forward strand.
CTACAGCTCCATACCCATCACTTCTCCTGCTCAATTAAAAAGCGTCTAGTTTATATTGAATATCATCAGTTTCCATTATTTTGTCAATTTTAACATTTTTAACCGAAAATTGATTAATAAATTAAAAAAAAAAATCATCGTCGGAGAGAATTGCATACTTTTGAACCTTCTTCTGAAACAATAAACAAAGATACTTGATACAATCGAGGGAAACTGCTCTCGCAATAAAATTCTAAATTTCCGGGTTTAATCTGATTTTTTTTCCTTTCACTAAACAAATTTGGTGTGTTTATTCCATATCTTATTCCATATCTTCAAACGGCAAAAGTGATAAATTCAATTAATCCAGGTGATTTTAATTGTTCATCAATCGCTAGCAATTTGTCCTTGTAATGACATTGAATATTTTGGTCAAATTTTCACTCATCACTGACCAAGTGCAAGTGCTTTTTTGAGTGAAATCACATTAGTATTTGTTCTTCATGCATATTGTGTAAAATACAATTTTGGTGTTGGTATACCAAAAGTGTTCGAAAATTACATTAGAGGGTTTGGGCAAACGACTTATAGTAAAAACTTACAACTTATACTTATAACCATAAGATATAAGTAATAAGTTAAAAGTTATAAGTAAACTATAAGTCATAAGTAACCCATAAGTTATACGTTTTAAGTACATAAACGAAAGAATTTTAAAATTTTTTCTTTCCCAAACTCTCTATTAACAGGTAACATTTTGATCGACGTTTACTTTTCATAACTCCTTCAACAATTCAAATTGGGGGAATTTTGCCTGCGAGATAAATTTGGCTTTCAGTGCCTTCTTTGATTGATAATAATTTTATTGTCTACTATTTTCTAGCTGACATGGAAAAAGAGTGACTATGACTGCTGTCATAGCACTCGTTAAAAAACCATGAAAACGGTACAATATACCGGACCTATTCATATGAAACTGGACAACCTACTATGTTTGTCATTTTCACACTAACTGAGAGAGTCATATAAAGTGTTCAATTTCTTATGAAAGGCCCAAGGTCCATTAATATTTTTTTTTGATTGATAATAGATAGCAATACCTCCGTAAATATGAAAATTATCGCCGCCAGAGCCTAAGCGAATCGCAACCGTAACAGCGACAGCTACGTCCGTGTCAGAAATCACGAATTCAGAGTTACGCTGCATTCTTGCTACAGTGTCTTCAATACGAGACATTCGCATAGACTGTGATTTTATTTATCTTCGAACGACAGTGGAGAACCAGCGTCGGCTTTGTAAATTTTTGATACTTATCAGGATCATAAGACCGTGAGAAGTATTGTTGTATTGCTCAACGTCTTCGACCGGAAAATTTCAAACAGCAGCTCTTACGAGGTGTAGATGTTTTTTATTATGCCTTGCATTGGGCCAAATTACTGGCCATCTTTATGGCTAAAAATGAACAAAAACCATTTTACCTCAAGACTGTTGTGGATTTTTTAATTAACTTACGCTAGGTTATTTTATCACAGAAATTCTAAATTACTTAGCAATTTGATTGCACTTTTTTTTGTTGACTACTGAAATGACTCAGCTGGTTGGTGTAAATAGAAAATTTCTTATCTAAATGGCAAAGTCGTACTATTTCAAATGTTGGTATGCAAGGGAAGGGTTTACAGTTGGAGTCTTCTTTTTCTTTCTTTTTATCTTCGCAATACTTGTTTGAACCGATCACATTTCTTAATGAGATTATAGAAGACTGGGGACACATGTTGGGCATCCTTTTTATGATTTGGTTGGCTTCGTGTATCTTCAGGAGTATTTTGGCGTTGTCAAAGTCGAACTCGTGCTGTGTTTCATGTACAATGTACATGAGCCACTGAAGCTGGGTATGTTGGGTAGCTTTTGTACGTCCTTAGCGTGCTGATCACAACGCTCACAGAGGCATCTAGAAGTTTCGCCATAGTAGAACATGTTTTGGCACTGTGGATCTGGTTCACCACGCACGACTGTTATCCAGCTTTGAATTTATCTTTCAAGTCCGTGTACACTTGAGCAACTTTGTTAGGTTCGGGACATGTCTACGTAACTGATTGGATGAGCATTCAGAAATACCTGGAATATACTAAAGGCCAGCGAATCCTAGGGCTGTTTTTGGTGGTTGTACCGAAGGGGTCATCGTAGTGCATTTTTCCATGCTTGTTGGTTGTTGAATAAACGTGGAATTTACGATTGGCCCCTGCCGTTGGTTTTCCACTGACTTTGTTCGTTCCAGGAACGGATAGCTCGACATGGTGTTTTGCTGACCATTTCGTTTTGGTGAGTTGGTGACTTGGTGTATTAGGCGCTCTATGGTGACCGTTGGAAAGTTGTTCTTTGGTGGAATGACTTGTGGCTTATACTCAGAACACGTCGAATTAAAGACTTGGCTACATTCATGATCATGTGAGTCGGGTGCCTGGTGTAGAAGTTCAAGATACGGTTGGACGCTATGGCCTTATGATACCAGTTCGTTTGTAGTTTGGTCCCTTTTTTTGTGTATTGTCAGGTCTAGGAACGCAATGGATTGGGTCTCCGCATCCTCCTCTTCCACTGTAAACTGTACGTTGGGGTCATACGAGTTTAATTTTTGTTTGTTTGTTCCCGTATAGATGTGAGATAGGTTGCCCAAAAATCTGGCGAAATATGTAGATCTTTGAGTGCTTTTTCGACAAATTCTTCGATCACACGTTCCACTAATATTGGGGCCAGCGATGAGCCTATGAATATCCCCAGGTTTTGTTTGTAGAACTGTTCTTTGCATAGAAAGTAGTTACCTTCTTTCAGGCAAAGAACCGAACAATGAAAACAATGAAGCAACGTCGGGCTCACAAGGTGAACGAAAGTTTAATTAATATGTTTGTATAAGTTTGAGAGGACTGGCGAATTCGACAGTTGGCGACTCGATCCTAGTTAATTGATTGATTGGACCCGTACGAAGTACAAGAGGTCCTATACGTTTACTACAAACAATTTTATTGTAACATGGGGTAGATCGAGGTGGGAGTGGGGGGATGCATCTATTATCGTCTAGAGATGACGAATCATCAATAAAAAAAATGTCCGTCTGTCCGTCCGTCCGTCTGTCCGTCCGTCTGTCCGTCCGTCCGCCTCCACTTTTTTTCCAAACGGCTCAACCGATCAGACTAAACTTTTTTTTCCCTGAAAGGTACATGCCTCCCATGATTCAAGTTCGAAGATGAGCAAAATCGATGAAGTGGTTCCGGAGATATTATCGAGGAAGTGACCAAAAACATGGTTTTTCGAGAGTCGGTGAAACTTTTTCGCAAATATCTCAGCAAGTAAAGCATTGCTCAATTTGGTTTCAAATGAAAGCATTTGATGCTAAAACACTGGGGATTTTTTTTTTTTTTTGGAATCGGGTCAGGGGTCTGGGCACTGGGAGCCATGGAATGGGCGAAAATAAATTTCTCTGCCCAAAATTATAAGAGATAGTTTTTTTTTCAGTATTTGCTTAAATACGCAATACAGAGATTTACTTTCAAAGGTAAAGTTGTAGAGAATCAAATTTTAGCGAACACGTGTCTCAGGGTTTTGGGGGAATATGGCCCAATCCTGGTATATGGCCACTTCCATAATTGGGCAGGATGACCCAGATCTCCAGAACTATGAGAGTTAGAAAGTTGGTTCCAAAGGCTAAGTTGTAGAGAATT
>CM055403.1:92185998-92197577 GCA_029228625.1 Pseudolycoriella hygida
ACTTTTGACCTTGCAAAAATTAAGACAAAAGCAAACTAAGCGGGATTCGGTAGGCCTTAGGTATGTGAATGACGTCCAAAAAGTCCCCCTGGATATTTTGCGAGTGACTCGAGAAAATCGGAAAAATCCGAAAAAAGTGAGGTCAAGTATAACGTTTTCTTCGTTGTTCAACGAAATTTTAATTTTTTCATTTTTTTTCACAAAAATGTATTTTTCCCTTATTCCACACATCCCAACGTTTTCAACGATGTATCAAAATAAAATTTTGGTTGTTTTTTATCCGAGATATGAATTTTCAAAGTCAAAATTTCATGTAAAATTTGACCTCTGCGAAAACTTGTTTTGACTTTAAACCGCCATTCCCAAAATAGGTATCTCTAAATTTTTGATGTTAGTGACTCAAAAACATATTTGGACTATGCTGAACACTTCCTAAGAAGTATGTTATAACTTTCCACCTCATAGAAAAATTTTCCTGGAGTGTCGAAAATTTCCTTGCACGGTGAAAAATGTCAACGAGACCAAAATTTATATGCAAAATATTCGATGTTTTTATTAAACCAATTCGTTTTAAATTAATTATTAAGTCAGCAAAATGGTTTCTCGTTGTCTGATTGATGTCAGGGTGATCAAAAAATTGGCTGAATTTAGCTATGGTGGCGCCACCATCGCTTTTTCAATGAAAATTTGATTTTTTTCGTAAAGGATCAAGGAGATTGTGTCGGTGTGAAGAACAAAGTTGTTTGTTGTTGTCTAGTGGATGAGGTGATGCCCATAAATGTGGTCCCTATTGTCTGTGGTGGCATCACCAGCACTGCGAATATTTCTTCATGGAAGATGACTGTTAGCTTCCCAGATTAAACCAGGTAAAAGTGTTCGTTTCTGGAGCTTAAACTCTATCCCTTCTCTCTTCTATGGTTTTCGAGCCATCTGTAGATCTTACAGGGTTGATCTTACTGGCTAGCCATCTAACTAGTCTAGCTTGCTTGCGAGAATCGCCTCAATGCATCCTATGAAATCCGACTTCGAAGTTATCCAATCTCAAGGCAAGGTGAGAATTGGGGTCGCTATTAAACTTCTAATTTTTCCATGTCTAGCTTGCAAGTGTGGATTCGAAAATCTATTCTAAGCTCGAGGGGATGAGCGAGTTGGTTCGTTGGTTTTGGTTTCTATATTGAGGCCAGTACAGCAACAATTCATATTTTTCTATTTTCAGCTTAAAAGCTATCCGAAAGGAATCCGGAGCTAAGTGTGGACTTTCTCAGCGACTGTAGTTAACTGTAGATTCAATGAAGCACGTAGACCATACTCGTTGTGCTACACATTGAGGGTAGACATGACTCTAACAATCCGCTATTTGTAGTTAAGGATAGGATATCGCTCAGTGATCTTTGGCTAAGTTCCTCTGGTGAGAGAGAGAGGTTTTTTTTATAAGTGTGAGGAAATCTTCATAGACACCCGGTCCTCCTGGACCAAGGAAGGGTTGGATTCCATGCTTCAATGACCTACCAACTGAAACCTCCTTCCTTACTCTCCATGCTCTCTTTTCCCCGGAACCGCCTCACAGCATTACTTCGGGGAGGGGCTGTGCTTTCGCACTTACTCTCTCAGATCAACTGGCAGTCTTCTTTGATCGTTTCTTCATGCACTTTGCAGCTTCCCCATTATTTTTGCAACTACACTATCCACGACTTTCCACACCTACTCATCGCGGCACACCTCCCATATTATGTTTTCGGCATTTACCTTTGACCTAGTCACCGTCATCAGCTCACCTCGCTCTTGCTCGAAGTGGAGGTAGACAAATAACACGTGCTCCGCAGTCTCTTCCTCTCTCTCGTGTGCCGGGCAGAAATGTGATTCTGCGAATCGGAACCAGTGCAGGTACTTCCTAAAGCATCCGTGGCCCGACAGAAACTGTGTGGGGATCTTTGAAATTCTTACAGTTATAAGAGAACAGAAAAGGTTGGATGGTTTGCTTATTTGTATATTTAGGTACGTTCGAGTCACTTTGCCACATCTATTCTGTTTGTCACGTCTATTCTGATACGTACGGGTCTTTGGTTATGTTTAATTAGTATATCTGCCACTACTTGTCACAGTTCGTAAAAAAATAAAAAACTGAACAGAAAAAAATTTTTTTTTTTTTTTGAACAATGCAATGGCGTGATTTTCTTTTGTTAGAGTTTGTGAGAGTATGCATGTGCTTGCAACGAACGCTTGAATAACACTGAACCAATGAAAGTTGATTATTTGTGTTTTCTTTTTCAAGTTGTGCAACTTAAATCCTTGTGCAAATGGTGGGACTTGCTGGACTAGCGAAGAATCATTTTATTGTGCGTGTCGACCTGGTTTTACAGGAAAAATGTGTGAAGGTACGTATACTTGAGATAGTTTGTGCTGCACAATAATTTGCGTTATAGGATATATATTTTTGAGTTCAAAAAATAAAACTTTCGTTACAAAAAATAGTGCATAGTACTTAGTATAATTTACACAATTATTATTAATTGTAATTTATTAGCTTAAAAAAATCACACAATACAGCTCTAAACATCTTGAAACGAACAGATTTCGACTTAAATAAAAAACGATGGATTAGAATTCTCATCGTCTACACAGCACCGGCTGTGAACTTTATCTCGCGATTCTTTTGATTCAAAAATTTCAAAATACTGTAAGTTTAGTAGGAGTATGTATCGTGGGCGTGTGGTAGCAATGCGCCCGTGACGCAAGTCTTACACGGCAAAAAATTACAAGAAATTTTTTTCGTAGCCTAACACATATACTAACTTGCGACATACCCCTCTGAAAATACATTTCTCGGATTTCAGTCCGATTTGGTCTTTCTCTCACTACAATCGGTTTAGCCGATCCGGAGATAGGGGAGGAGCATCGATCATGGTCTTTAGATGACGAATCAGCAATAAAAAAATGTCCGTCCACCTGTCACCGCGATAACTTGAGTAAAAGATGACCGATTTTCAAAAACTTTTTTCCATGATGATTGAAAAATCTTTTATGGGATTGAATCTGGGCACTGTCGGCGCGAGTGCCGCCGAGCTAGGGTCGTTTGAGTGGTTTTTAAACTTTTGCTCATAACTTGATTAAATATTTTCCGATTTTTGCACCTACTCTCTTAGATCAACTGGCAGTCTTCTTTGCTTGTCTCTCAATGCACTTTGCAGCTTCCTCATTATTTTTGCAACTACATTATCTGCTACTTTCCACACCTTCTCATTGCGGCACATCTCCGATATTATGTTTTCGGCATTTACCACCGACCTACTCACCGTCATCAGCTCAACTTCTTGTTCGAAGCGGGGGCAGACAAATAATACATGCTCCGCAAAAAACGGGGTAACCGCTTCTGTGCCGTAACGACGATACACGTTAGAAATGCCTTTTATAACGCAATCTGCATGGAGATAGCAAAGGCGTCGCATGCCATGAGAGTCCCAATTACCTCTACAGGCTGTTGAAAAGCTATTTCGAGCGACGTGTACTTACGTACGATACTACTGAAGGGAAAAAAGACACGGTGCCCGGAACGTAAAAGATGGAGGTGGAGGTAGTTACGATTTACGATAGAGGCGCTAGAAACTGTCACAAACTGGATGGCCATATGCATAACGCTGACGGAAGACAGCAAATGTCATAGAAAGAAAGAAAGGTAGGGTCAAACTACCAAAACAGTTAGGACGCAATTAAAAGCCGAGTCATTGAAACAGTGACATTTCCTGAAGCACCCGTGGTCCGACCGAAACTGTGTCAGTTGGAAATTAACCTCTCCATGTTTCCTCTGTACCCATGTCGTTGGAATGGGTCTATGGATCCACCTTCCCTTGTCCGTGGAGTTCCACTCTTGCTGCCACTGTTTCAATGATTATATTGCTACACAAAAAGGGAGACATAACAAAGCTAGAAAACTACCGTCCCATTAGTCTTTTGTCAACGCTGTATAAACTGTTCATGAAAATCATCGCGAAGAGGAACACGAATAAGCTGGACTTCTATCAACCCGTCGAATAAGCGGGATTCCGATTCGGCTTTAGTACGAACGACCATTTGCAAGTGATGAGATCGTTGATCGAGAAGTGCAACGAATACAAGATTGGTATCGTGCTGATTTTTATCGATTTCGAAAAAGCGTTTGATTCGGTCGAAACTTGGGCAATATTGGATTCCTTGGATGAATGCAGAGTTGACTCTCGATATTCCATTGTGATCCGATACGTATACGAGAATGCAACGTCGTGTATCAAACTGCACCATAAAACGGACAAGTTCAAGATCGGAAGAGGCGTAAGACAGGGTGACGTCATCTCGCCAAAGCTATTCACATTAGCTCTGCAAAATGCTTTCAAGAAATTGGATTGGAGCAAGATGGGAGTCAATGTGAACGGAAAGTATTTGAGTCACCTTTGCTTCGCGGATGACATCGTTTTGATTGCGGTGGATCCGGACCAAGCCCAAATGATGCTACAACAGCTAAACGAAGAATCCAACAAAATTGGACTCAAGATGAATTTGTCAAAAACCAAAATCATGACAAACATCGACGAAGACAGAGACATCAAGATTGGAGACACCGTCATCGAAAGGGTCGAAAGCTACGTGTATCTGGGCCACAAGCTGAAATTGGGTCTGGACAACCAAACTGCAGAGATCAGACGGAGAATCGGTCTTGGATGGGCAGCGTTTGGAAGGCTCAGCATGATTTTCAAAAGAAAAATGAATAACAGCCTCAAACGTAAAGTGTTCGATTCATGTGTCTTGTCGGTGTCGACGTATGGAGCTGAAACTCTCACGCTGACAAAAGCATCGGAAAACAAACTGAGAGTCGCTCAGAGAGCCATGGAAAGGTGTATGCTCGGAGTATCGCTCAGGGACAAAAATACGAATCAATGGATTCGGCAACAAACCAAGATCGTGGATGTCATGGAACGTATAGCATCTCTGAAGTGGAACTGGGCGGGACACATTCCAAGAATGAGTGACGATCGTTGGACGAAAGTCATAATGAATTGGCGACCACCGTACACACGACCAATGGGCAGACCACCAGAGCGTTGGACAAACGGGATAAAGAGAGCGGCAGGGTCAACGCTCGAATTGGAAGGAGCTAGGGGAGGCCTACATCCAGCAGTGGATAACGACAGGCTGATTAAGAAGAAGAAGAAGATATAATTCGCTACACGCTCACGATTGACTTTCATAAAGTTTTCATGTGATTTTTTGATTTCTTATTGACAACTTTTTAAAAATAAAAGAGCGTTTCTATGTATCAAGAAAAAAATTCTTCCATCTAGTGACATTCTGCATGACTCTCTTAATCAATCCCTTCCAGTGACGTTCTGTATAAAGAACATTTTCTTCTTAGTTAACTCTTTCACTAACATTCTGTACAAGGAAAATGCTTTTCTTAGTCAATCTCTTCTAGAAACATTCTGTATAAGGAAAATTTTTCTTTAGTCAAGTCTTTCTAGTGACATTCTGTATAAGGAAAATGTTCCTCTTACTCAACTGCTTCAAGTTACATTCTGTGCAGGATAGCAGTCCACCCACTTTAACCTAACCTAAATTCTGTGTAAGGAAAATCTGAGTGCGTATTGATGTGAGTCGCCTTGAAGCACTTTATATGAAATGTATTTTATGAAAATCGAAATCCAATGAAATGTGGCGAAATGAACATTATTGTATTGAAGTGAGCAGTGCTCAAACACTATTTTAGGAAAAACAAGTCTGTTTTCACGAATGTCAAAATTTTGAATTGAAAGCATTGAGCAGTGGGGACACCATTAATGCAAAAAAGTAGTATCAGTGGTTTTAGTTTAGACACAAAACTACCATACTATGGCAATTGCCTTGTTGATGTAGGTGTTCTATACATACAATTAAAAATGAACGGTCTAAAATTGTATCTGAAAATGAAATGTGCCGGATTAGCTCAAGTGGTTAGAGCATCGCCCGGAGAGCAAAGATGTGACGTGGTTCGATTCCCGTCTCCGACACCAACAAATTTTATTTTCAGATCCAATTTGCTTTCGAAAACATTTCATCTAAAATTCAAAATTGTCTACAAGAAATAGTCGTTGATTCGGCAGCAATACAACGATAACATCAAATTAAATGATTTCATTTTTCATATAATTATTCGTTCATTTCTACTAAAAGTCACTAATAGTTACCATTTTCTAGTTGAAATTTTTAGTTTTGAAACTGCATCATGTTTTTTTTTGAAGCTGGTAGAAATCATTGTACAAATGTCATCTGTACATTTCACGTTGTACACCCCTAAAAGGACAAGGCTGTAACTATCAACATTTTAAAAAACTTATTACACGAAAGGTGGGAAAATAAACTTTCACTGCATTTTAAAATTTTCCTCTAGTCCAACTCCTCCTATTGACGTTCTGTAAAAGGAAAATTTTTCCCTTAGTCAAGTCTTTCTAGTGACATTCTGTATAAGGAAAATGTTCCTCTTACTCAACTGCTTCAAGTTACATTCTGTGCAGGACAGCAGTCCACACATTTTAACCTAACCTACATTCTGTGTAAGGAAGATCTGAAATCCAATGAAATGTGGCGAAATGAACATTATTGTATTGAAGTGAGCAGTGCTCAAACATTATTTTAGGAAAAACAAGTCTGTTTTCACGAATGTCAAAATTTTGAATTGAAAGCATTGAACAGTGGGGACACCATTAATGCAAAAAAGTAGTATCAGTGGTTTTAGTTTAGACACAAAACTACCATACTATGGCAATTACCTTGTTGATGTAAGTGTTCTATACATACAATTGAAAATGAACGGTCTAAAATTTTATCTGAAAATGAAATGTGCCGGATTAGCTCAAGTGGTTAGAGCATCGCCCGGAGAGCGAAGATGTGACGTGGTTCGATTCCCGTCTCCGACACCAACAAATTTTATTTTCAGATCCAATTTGCTTTCAAAAACATTTTATCTAAAATTCAAAATTGTCTACAAGAAATTGTCGTTGATTCGGCAGCAATACAACGATAACATCAAAATAAATGATTACAATCATTTTTCATATAATTATTCGTTCATTTCTACTAAAAGTCACTAATAGTTACCATTTTCTAGTTGAAATTTTTAGTTTTGAAACTGCATCATGTTTTTTTTGAAGCTGGTAGAAATCATTGTACAAATGTCATCTGTACATTTCACGTTGTACACCCCTAAAAGGATAAGGCTGTAACTATTAACATTTTAAAAAACTTATTACACGAAAGGTGGGAAAATAAACTTTCACTGCATTTTAAAATTTTCCTCTAGTCCAACTCCTCCTATTGACGTTCTGTATAATGAAAATTTTCCCCTTAGTCAACTTCTTCTAGTTACATGCTCTATAAATAAAGTTATTTATTAAAGTGCCATTTTGTAGCGTTTATCCAATTACTCAGCTGGGGGTTATTAGCGCCCGGAGTGTAGATGTTATTAACGCACCAGGCGTTATTAGCGCCCGGAGTGCGGGCGTTAATAACACCACGGGCGTTATTTGCGGCGGAGAAATGTCCTGCCATCAATTAAAAGAACGTTTTAGAAGGCTTGTGACCGATTTCGCTCATCTTCAAACTTCACCGATCAACTTTCAGGGAGGAAAAAGATTTATAAGGTCGAAATTTGACTGGAACAAATGTCGTGGCAAATATGTGTTCTCTGTTTACTTCGTAGAAGCCTAAAAACTCATGTGATGTAGTTGACTGTTTTTTATTTACAGGCACACACATAGCTAGATGTGAAGGGGTAATTACTACAAGCCAATTGCATTCTTTTATATGATGTTAAATCGACGTGACTACCCCTCGGTGTTTGATGTCTTTAGTACTCGAAATGAAATTAATAATTCAACGAATGAATTAATCAAAATGAATTTATTTTATTAGCACATGATTGTGTTAAATAATTACAAATATTTACTGATCTATCCCCTCCGAAAACATTTTTCAACCAAAAAAGTCGATCGGTTGGGAGTTTCACTCCACTTCGAATAATTCGAATATCTACTATATCTATACAGAATACATACACAACTTGTTGTATATACATTGAACCCAGCTGGGCCAACAGCTGATTAGAAAATAAACTGGTAAAAATATAAGATGATCATTGTACTATTTCATTAAGAAATTTCTGCAAAATTATTTTTATTTCGAAAATTTTTTTTTATCTCTCGATTGGGAAGTTACTGTATTATTATATATATATATTTTTTTCAGATACATTTGTGGTTGAGACTATTCTGAGTTCAAATGAAATTATTTCCGATGATCCGCAAGCGAATACTCGACCATTCGGTGAATCAGGCCTATCTGATGTTACCAAATCAACGAAAACGTACTTATCCATACACGCTATAATTGTCGTTTTGGTCGGCATTGTTGTCATCATAATTATCGTGGTAAGATTGAAATGTTTTCGTATTGCAATGTTTGAGCACACTTAAGTACCTTCCAAAAACAAAATTTAAGCTACGGTTAGGTCCATTCAAAATTATTACTTTGTACCTCATATCTTTATCATACCCGTAGCGGAGGGCGTGACGCAGTCCCCACAACCCAAAAAAGGAGTCCACAAACTCAAAAAACGCCATATAAAAACCTTTGGGACAAGGCACGATGATAGGGGAACTTTTGAAATTTTCCCCCTACCCGCCTCCCCCACCAAATTATTTAAAACAAAAACTACGTCGCAGCAGCTTTAAAACGAACCCATACTCATCTAAATCGGTTGGAAATTGGCTGAGACTCGAGGTTCGAAAATGATATTTTTCTATGGGCCGTCGATTTTTCTATCGATCTCATTATTATGATATAGTAGATTACAGATTAGACCATATAAATTGGCTATTACATAAGTGCAAAGTTTGCGACATTGAGTCGAAGGCGAGATGCTGTAATTGCACTTGTGTAACTAGCCTATTTACATGGTCTAGCCTGTATCCTGCTTTAACGTGTTATCAATCGGTCGTTGAAAACACCGAAATGTTAATTTAACATTAATTTTCTTTATGATCCTAAAACAGAACGAGTATCCACTTTGAAAATTCAATGCAAATATTAGTAGGCCTTTTCCCGAATGAACTCTCTATGGCATATTAATTTTGTTCATTCTTACAATCGTTGCGTAAGTGCAAGTACGTTAACTAAAAAAAAAATAAAGTGATTTCTGTCGGATTAAATGAAAACATTGAAGCGGCTGCGAAGCGTGGGACTGAAGAAACATTGCTTGCATCAATGGATCGGTACACCAAAACTTACAGTGCTTTTATCAAATGGAAAAATGAAAATGGGAAACCAGAAACTTGCGAGAAAGTACTGTTGGCATATTTCATAATACACTCAGAAGGTGATTGAAAGCCCACAACCTTTCGGGCCTACCATTCCACGAAAAACAATGATTCGGATGAAGGAAAAAATTGACATCGAAAGCAATTTCGACTTGACCGCATTTCTTAAAAGAAAATCGGAAAAATATGTGCCGACAAAATCTGAGGTTTTTGAGAACTATGAGCTACAGCGTTTTCTTACCACTGCAGACGACCTACTGTGGCTAGATGCAAAGGTAACAAAAAAAATTGATAAATAAACAAATATGAATATATAACAATCTTACTTCTTTCAGGTTGTTAGGATTTTCGGAATATTCGGTGCTTTAAGAGGAAGTGAGATGACTAAACTTCTGAAAAATGATGCCAACGAGCATGGAAGTGTGTTTATAGTTTTGATAAGGGACACTAACAACAAGGATGATCGGAACTTCACTATCACTGTACCGTTGTGGGAGACTGTCAAAAAATATATCGATTTGCGCCCTCCAAATGCTGCTACTGACCGATTTTTTATGAACTACCAGGCACATGCAGAAATCAAATTATCGGAAAGCAGAAGTTTGCGAATATGCCTCGTCGAATTGCACAATATCTAAATTTGCAGAATGCCCAAGAATATACGGGCAACTCATTTCGCCGATCGTCAGCATCTGTGTTTGCAAACGCCGGAGCAACAATCGATGCGGTAAAAAATCTTGGTGGATGGAAATCAACAAAAGTTGCTGAAGGGTATGTCGAAAACTCTCTTACATACAAGAGACGTACCGGTGACACCATATCCTCAACATTAACCGAGAAGTCATCAACAACCACATCAAAAAAAAAAGAAAAGTTGAAATTCCAATAGTGGAACAAGATTCGACAGATGCTGTTCCTACTTCTGAACAGTTTGTGGCTTCACAAGGCTATTATGAGACCTTCGATGGCAACAAAGAAGATTCTGCTATGGTGAAGGTCGTTGAGGAGAAACAGTGTATCTGTTTAACAGTGTAATTTTTAATCTTTCGATTACACGCACCTAGGTATGTTTCCGCATTTTTGCTGAAAATGGCTTTTAAAATTGGTTTTTACTTTCAGCATTCTACCTAGACTCCTTGCCAGTCCCCTCGAAACCACTTTTGTGTGACTTCCCCAGTAATCAGTTTGTCAATCAACAATGTCCCGATTCGTTAGCACCGTCGAATATGACTGGCAGAACAAATACACAAGGCATGGCTTCGGAAAAAGCCGCGATACGAAAACACTCCAAGTATACCAAATTAAAATTGAATTACTATTTCGTTGCTTTTGCGGTGGAGTCCTTAGGTCCCTGGAGCAAAGAAACCATACAATTGTTGAAGAAAATCGGCTCAAACCTTATCCGAAAGACTGGCGAGCCAAAAGCAAAGAATTACCTATTCCAGAGTCTCTTTAGCAATACAACACGGAAACGCAATGTATACATTATTTCTAGTCTTTCGAAAAGCCCATCGATGAAGGAGATTGATTTCGTCCAGTGAACCATTTCGAAAGAATTTTTTTTGTTTTCTGTCACTCTTTTTTCACTTTTACACTTTTCAATTTTATTTCATTTTTCCGCTTTTCTCTCTATTATTTCTGATTTCAATTATTTATTTTTTTGTGATTCCTTTGTAAGAAACTTTACACATCCCTATTTTACATCTGCACGATTATTATAATTAGAGAGCGTCAGATTGCAATCACAAACGCTAAATACTAACGGTAAAGGCAAATGTCCAGATTTGACAGAAATGAATGTTCGGTTTACTCTGTCAATTCGCCAAATTGAATTTATCGTTAGTGTTCAGCGTTTTTGTTGGATTTAGTGGTTGCAATCGTTGCAATCTGACGCTCTCTAAGATATTTTTAGACCCGTACGAAGTACGAAGGTCTGATGCGTTTACTACCACGTTTGTTACATTGCGAATTCGAACCCGGTAGTAAGGAGGAAACTTTTTTGGTTGCCTTCAGATGACAAATCAGCGAAAAAAAAATGTCCGTCTGTCGGTCTGTCCGTCAACACGATAACTTCAGTAAATCTTGACCGATTTTCAAAAACCTTTTTTTTCTGAAAGGTAGACGAAAAACTGAGGTAAAGTTCGAAGATGAGCAAAATCGGTCGAATAGTTCCGGAGATATGGTCGAAAAGGTGTCCAAAAACGTGGTTTTTCGAAGGTCGGTGAAACTTTTTCACGCATATCTCAGCAAGTACAGCACGTA
>CM055403.1:92198077-92224842 GCA_029228625.1 Pseudolycoriella hygida
CAAAAATTTGACTTCCTGTACAAAAATACTACATACATTCCTACATTCAAGTCAAATTTTTGCGGTGTGAAAGCTGAAAGAACAAAAAAACTATAACATCAGTGTCCGGCATTTGTGACGCATTTTTTTAATCAAATGTGAAAATATTTTTAAAGTTTTTTTGCGTTTCGAAGCGTTCAACGTCACCCAAATTGATATCAGTTGTTTTGGAAGAAGGGACAACGACTCGCGTCACATTTCCCTTTTAAAAGGGTTTTTGTTGTGATAGAGACTTACTCCCGAAGACAAAGTTGTAGAGAATTAAATTTTAGCGAACACGTGTTTCAGGGTTTTCTCGAGAAATGTCCCAATCCTGGGATTTAGCCACATATAGAATTCAGAGGAATGACTCATATGTCTAGAACTATGGCAGTTAGAAAGTTGCTTCCAAACATTGCTTTCAACATTACCTTGGGTAATTTTTATGAGTCATTCAAACTTTCAAACTATTCAAACGCAATATTTACTTATATACGTTCCAGTCTTTTCGTAACATCAACTCTGTTTGCCGCATCTATTCTGATACGTACGGGTCCCTTCATAGTTTTTTTTATACTT
Organism: Pseudolycoriella hygida; assembly: GCA_029228625.1. Taxonomy (NCBI): domain Eukaryota; kingdom Metazoa; phylum Arthropoda; class Insecta; order Diptera; family Sciaridae; genus Pseudolycoriella; species Pseudolycoriella hygida. Next base: position 92,198,675 of record CM055403.1, read on the forward strand.
CTATCATTTATCATTTATAATTCAGTTATTTATGTATTAACGTACTTTACTTTTTTATTTTTCCTTGAATTTTCACCTTTTACTCAAATTTTTTCTCGAAATCAATTATATAACCACACAACGATTGTAGAATGAATTGTAATTTTTGTAAATATATAATATCCCAAACATATTGCTCAAATCGATTCTTAAAAAAGACGGTAAAAAACTTAACATCTGTCATGTTAATGGTCGCGCTATATTCAAAAAAATTGATGACTTACGGCGCATCTTCGAGGATATATATCCATGTGATTGTCCTATCAGAAACCTGGCTGAAAAGCTACAGATTGAACGCTAGCGTTAGCATCGAAGGATACATTTTACGAAACGATCGGCAGAAAATACAGAGCGGTGGCGTAGCTGTCTGCATAAAAAGTGTCTTAATGCTAAAGTAGTAAAAGACGTTCAGTGACATCAAGTCCGAATATCTCTTTATGGAGTTATTTGTCCTAACTCGAAGATTGACTTAATGCTTACAAACCAACCGCTCAAAGTAACACTATTCAACCAAATATCCACCAACCTGTCCAACCATGACTTGATTTTTGCGTCCTATTCTTTACCAGAAGATCTCCCAAACAATCAGCCTCACCTTTGGCACAACTATAGAGCAATTAATGTTGACAACCTGACTAGTGACCTAAGGGTAAGTGATGTGGACCGGATTTTCGATCTAACTGATGTCGATGAGATGACAGGGATTTTCAATGAAGTTCTAACTATGCTACTCAACAAGCATGCCCGCTTAAATAATTCATTCGGTCAACGGGATTAAACGCAACGTAAACGTGATATACAGAGGAAATGAGCTTTGCGTCTGTGAACCAGGAATTAGCAAGACGCGCCTATAAAGTTAATAGGTCAGCGGCCAATCTAGAAAAATACCATAAATTACGTAATGCTACGACACAGCTTATAAAGGATGCGAAAAGAGACTTTTTACGACCACTCCTGAACCACAAAATTAGTATGAAAAATGTATGGAAAAATGCCAGTGAACTGGGTCTGGTGACAGGTCGATCAAAGGATCTTCTACCTCCTGCTTTTACTGAAGATGGATTCAACAGGCACACTACATCTCGCGCTGTAAATGACGTCGAATTTTCACATTCTGGTAATAAAATGAGCCGCACCCAATCACCTGTAAATATCCCTCGCAATAGTTGCCGTTTTGCTTTTCGATCTGTCATTGAGCTGGAATACGTTGCTACGGAATCTGTAAAACTCTGGCAATTGGGGTGGACGGTATCCCTCTGGACTTTAACAAGCTAATTCTCGTTGACATTCTACCACATCTCACCCACATTATAAATAGCTGCATCATGCGATCAAAATGCCCACTCGTTTGCAAAAAGGCGAAAGTTCTTCCGAGCCATAAAAAAAGCAAAACATTCACAATGGATGACTACCGTAGAATAAGCATTCTACCCATCTTCTCGAAGGTATTTGAAATTTTGTTGAAAGCTCAAATGCTAGACTTTCTGGATGTAAATAGGATGATTGCTCCTTGCCAGTCAGGCTTTCGTTCATTGCGTTAAATCTGCCACAATTCACTCGATTAGGTCCAGATTCACGAATGTTTATGTGAGACAATTGGTCGATGTGTTCCCCCGAGCTCAGAGACGGATGAAATGAAAGCTCAACTTAAAACAAGCTCGTGGTATTACATTTAGTAAGTATTACATTTTTGTTGTCATCTATGCATTTCCCCATTCATACTGGAAAAGTTACAGGTTATTTGTTATTTCATGGCCCACTGACATTATTATGTTATTGTTCCTCATTTACACATTTTGTTTCGTTAGTCTTGATCTACTTAGAAATATAGATCAAAACAAGAACTTAACACACTTTAAGTTTCATAACATAAACAGCAACGAATTTTATTTCCCATAGTTCATGAATCATGTTCTTTCCGCGAGATATGCAATAATGTTTTTACAATAACATTATCAAGTTCATTTATGACTCAATAAAGTCAATTTTGCATGCTCTACCTCAATATTGAATTTGAAACCATGTACAATGAGATTGTACACATTGCACAACATTGAACAGCACTACGACAGCTTTGCTTAAAATATCTGACGACATCCGAACCAAAAGAAGACTGCGGCCATGAGTAGTAAGACTCTGTTGTTCATAAACTACTAACTGGAAAGCTACAAAAACAATGCTTCTTTGACAACGCTGCCGTTTCGCTTATTGCTGGCTGCTTGAGTGAACGTGAACAGGCTGTGTGTATTGATGGAGTTATGTCAGACTTTCTTCCGATCATCAAGGGCATTCCGCAGGGATCAGTCCTAGGTCCTATACTCTTCCTGTTATTTATCAATGATGTTCCAGAATCTGCCAGTTTTATGGTGACACACCTGTTTGCTGACGACGTACAACTTTACAAAGTTTTTGCTACTGAAGATTTGGTTAAAAGCATTTACGAAATGAATAGTGATATGGATGCGGTGAGCAAATATTTTGTATTTTAGAGGCTCCACTAATAGCTTTTTATAGCCAATAACAAGTGTTGTCTGGACCACCGGCTTAACGTGACTTCCGAACCATTACAAACAAGCTTGGACTTAATGCCGGGAAATCTCAAGGCATCGTTATTTCTGAGGGAGTTGTCGACTTTAGCCCGCTTATTCGATTGAATGGAGTCTCAATCCCATTTTACAGCAAGGTCAAGGTCAAAAACCTTGGATTGACCATCAATAAAAAATTCAAATGGCTGGATCATGCCGAAAGCGTGCATAGCAAGGTTTTTGCTGGACTCAGAAGTCTCAGGCCTCTCTCCTACGCTATGCCACTCAGAACCAGAGAAATGCTTGCTAAAAGCTTATTATTGCCGCATTTTGAGTACTGCAGTACGGCATTCGCTTATGGTCTTGATTACGGAGCTAAAACTATTCTAAACAAAGCTTTCAATACGGTCATCAGATATGTATATGGCAGGTAGGTCGACGTAGATTTATTCGCTATTCGCTTTGTAGGATACTCTTTATTCAACTTTTTCAAAAGACATGGCATTCTTGTACAGGTTAATTCGGTCGAAGTCTCCAACATACTTGTATGACCTCGTGAAAATTGTAATTGTTGTCGATGAGCGAGGAGTATTTCGCTGTCAGCGCAAGTCGTCCTTTTCTATCAACCGTGTCTCCGCATCTGCAAATATGTGGCGCGCAAATGTCCAGTCTCAGCCTCAATCCAGTGATCACCCGAAAGGCGTTGTTTTCCAGCAGCGTCTCAATCGACTTTGACGGCAGTGCGTGTATCCAAGCGCCTGATTCTGGACGCTGAACTGCTAAGAGTCGTGCTTTCTCTTCGATTCCAATGAAATGCAGCCCACGCAACGTTTTGGCGACCACGATGGAACTCCATTGGCTTTGAAGTGATGGTAATTTTGGTAATTCGATTTCCCGATGCAGGCGATTCCATTCGTTTAAACCATCCTGAAAGTCAGCAATTTCTTCCAGGTTTAGAGCGGGTGAATTGAACATGAAGCTCACCCAGGAAGATACTGAGTATTATTCTTGTATGGATGCTGATTATGCGCAATGATTATTGTATAAGGCTCGGCCCTCGCATAGTTAACGAATAATAAATGAATGAATGTATCCCTTCATACCCTATCTCATTAAGCTGCCACATAAATTCATCAAAACTATCTAAGTCATGAGACTACTTTTCCGTACTTGTTTCGAAATGAGCGTTTCATTTCGATAAAAGAGCGGAAAAGTATATCATTTTTATAATTAAAATTTCAAAGGTAAACTGTTCGAAAAATTGTCACTTTTTAAATCTGTTACTACGATCGAAATCTTTCGAATTGTGTTACAGCCAATGACATAGAAATATATTGACTGGCAGTCTTGAAAAAAAAAATTTAATAAAAACGAAACACGATGTGAAACAAGCACGAAAAAAAAGTCCATATAAATGTAGGTGGACTGCATATAATTTATGTGGATTTCATATATTTATGTTTGCTTCGCCAAATGTGTACAGAAATCTAGTCTATATATTGTTATGTCATTGGTTACGGCATGGCACAAATGTTATTTTAATTTATTATGGTTCAATATACTAATACTAGTACGCGTAACTTTCTCACTATTTACTATAATTTCATGAAAAAAATGACCGGGTTTTCACAAAAACCCGACCCGACCCGATTCGAGTTTGAAAAACCCGTAACCCGTCAACCCGATAAAATTAATTCCGATTCGCGTCGGGTTCAGGTTCGGGTCGGGTTTTTTCGAACATTCGGGTAACCCACTCACCTCTAATATTGAAGTCAATTAGTTTGATGATTATTTGGAAAGCTTACAATGAATATGAAATTTGGATTAGCTGAAAATCATTCTTTACTGAATTAAATGAATTGCCTAATTTTAAGTTTTTTTTTTAATATCTTTCGCATTATCCAACATTGAAGTCAAATGTATTGATTCAATTTTGAAAGGAACAATACTAACACTGTCAATATGAGAGACAATAAAATCGGGACGCTCTTTTAATGAACATCACAACTACAAGTAAGTGATGATGGTGATGATGAAGAATTTTTTGATGCAATTGATAGTTGAATTTTTGGATGCAATTGTTGCGGATTTTCAAAGCCCACATAAAATGCGAAGCAATCACAACATCACAATTGAAAGACAGCCAATTAATTGTGTAATTCTGAAAGATCATAATTTAATCGAAATATCAGAAGTTTGGTGGCACAAGGTAAGTTTCCATCGGCTGATCATTGGTCACCATTACTCTATAAAATTCTTCTCGCATAAACTTTTCCACATCTTTGTATAAACTCGTCGGTTACTAGCGCAAGGACTTGAGCCCACTCGACATCGTTCAATAACAAAATATTCTGTAACACCTTTGGTATTTTGATGCTCGGTTCGTCTTCCAATTGTTTAAAAAATACTTCACCCCATAAAATTTAAAGCCATGCAACATCCATTGTCAAATTATTTTACAATATGAAACATTGAACAGTTATCATAACGCTACGTTCACATACAAAAATGAAATTGATTAAGACCAGTTCCTAGTTTCTTTCATTTAAGGGTAGTTCCTAGTTATTGCATTACAAAAAACGTACCACAAAATCATTTACCTCCAGCTAGCTGCTACCTTGGAGATTTTTGAAACTTTTACATTCAACACTGAAATTTGCATACAAATTATTCACTCGTTAATTGAGTTATTGAGCGAACGACTCGATTATGATAGCAATTTATAAGGAGCATTGCAACCTGTAGTGACAATAACTCGTTCTGTGACTCGCCAATCGCTTAAATTATGTTACAAGACTATAATATCGGATTTGGATGAACATCAGTTTTACGCCGATTACACAACAGCTACACATTTACTCTAGAATCATAACTTAATCACCTCTTGATATTCTGCAAAGGTTGCAATTCTTGGAACCAAATCAGATATCAATCTTAAAAATTACGTTAGCTAGACTGATTGCTGCCAAGCCACACTCGGTTCACATGGAGAGATTAATAAGTATATAATACTATTCAACACATTCTCACAAGAATTCTTTCAAGGTGTGTTCTCTGAGGCAGACCAACGTAAAAAATTCTCCAGCAAGAGAATAATTATTTCATTCTATTGTTTTCGACTAATTTCAACCTTCTGTCGAATATTATAAGTGTTTTTGGCACAACTTGTCTTATTCATGAAAATTCCGTGAAAATTCGCGAAAATCCTTGAATTCACAAATACAGGCACTGGTATACATGATAGGCGCATCTACCAATCAATAAAGGAGTGCCGCAAGGATCGATATTGGGACCTCTTCTTTTCACGGTGTACATAAATGGTCTGCCAAACGAAGTGAAGAATATGCGCCCTCATTTATTCGCCGACGATGCTCAATTGTACAAGTTTTTCTCGAATGAGAAGGTGGAGGTCTGCGTTGAACAGATGAATGATGACCTCCGCTCCGTTACCTCTTGGGCCAACAGTAATGGGCTTATTCTGAATGCGAAAAAAACTCAGGCGATGGTAATTGGCTCAGCTCATAAGATCAGGGTAACTTCAACCGTTAACGTTGATGGTACAACGGGTAACTTGATTGAAGTTCTGGGCGTTGATGGCTCTTTCAGGGCATTTCCCAAGCTTAAGTTGAATGAGGAGCCTATTGAGTACTCACTTAGAGTGAAAAATTTGGGCCTCATTATGAATTATAGGCTTTCATGGAATGACCAGGCTGAGCATGTCTATCAAAAGGTTTATGCTGTTCTGAGAAGCTTATGGCCTATGGCTAGTGTGACTCCTTTCCGGACCAGGGTGATGCTTGCTAAGTCTCTGCTTGTTCCTCACTTCGACTACTGTAGTGAAGTTTTCGTATACGGTATAGACTCGTCTTCGTTCAAGCTCTTGAATAAAGCTTTCAGTTCTGTTATACGGTATGTTTATGGCAAGAGGAGGTGTGACAATATTGAAGCTTTGCTGAGTCACCTGCTAGGCTGTGATTTGATGGGTCATCTTAAATTTCGGGCCATGAGCTTTATGTACCGTCTTATTACATCCAAATGTCCGTCATACCTGTTCGAGCTGATTGTCTTTGGGCGCTCTTGCAGGACACGCCAAATCGTAGTACCTGAACTGGATAATTGAGATTTTCTTTTTGGTAAAGGGTTTGTTCACTGGAATGCGCTGCCATCGGTGGTGAGGAACTCGAGTTCCCATGAAATGTTTCGAAAGCGCTATTGCTATGAGTTGAGAATGAGGAGGATGGCTGATTGTGTGGCGTCACAAGTGAACGCATCACCAATCACGGACTCAGTGAACGAACAAGTGAACGACAAGTGACAAGTGAACGAAACTCATCGATCAGCTGTGCGATGTTAACATCGAAAGTTCTGGCATTTATTATTACCGTTGTTGACACCGTTTTGTTTATATAAATTAAGAGTAAATTTGTTTAATAAATCATTCCATCTTGTGATCATTCTCATAAAACAACGCGTTTTATTTACAAGAACCACAATTGAGTAAAATGATGGGAGTATTGTGAAATGATTCACGGAAGAGGTGGTTGTTAGGGGGGAAATTACTTTTGTTAGTTGTGGGCACCACTATCTTGCTTTGCATTTCTTTCTTTTTTTATTCTATCTCTTTTTTTTGTGATAGCTTTTCTTCTTTTTTGAACTTAGCTTCTAATTAACTCTTATCTTTTATTGTTATTTTTGGACACATTTTGATTTAAGTCTATTTGTTAATTTTATCTATTTTGAATGTATTTCTGTTTTGTATTTCGTGTGCATGCCCAATTCATTTTGTATAAGGTTCTTGGCCTCGGCAAGCATTATAAATAAACATATGATGATTAAATAGCCTCACTGCAGTTTGTTTGTGGTTGTTATATTTTGTTGTTCAAAAAGAAAAATATTTACAAAACGTAGAAATTCTTACTTTCTTTTTAGAATCGAAATAAATTATATAAACACTTTCGGTTGAATTCCTGAAGGACACATTTTCCTTCTACTTTCATTTTGTTTTTCTTGTTTTTTTGTTTTTGTTTTTCTTGTTTTTTTGTTTTTCTTTGTTTTTTCTGTTTTTTATTGTTTTTTTGTTTTTGTTTTTCTGGTTTTTTTAAAATGTTTTTTTTTGTTTTTCGATTGCTTCGAACTTGTTTTTTTCTGTTTATCCACCCCTCGGCCATGACATATCACTCAAATCTTTTTCAGTTACTTTAAACAAGTCCATTTAAATTTTTATCTGTTGTTATCCACTTATAATGATCATGCCCGCAGCGGTAGCGGAGGGCGTGACGCAGTCCCCACACTCAAAAAAAAACGTCCACAAACCCAAAAAACTCCATACAAAAACCTTTGGGACAAGGAGCCATATATGGGCGAACTTTTGAGTTTTTCCCCTCGCCCCCTCCCCCTTTAAATTAACTCTAACAAAAACTACGTCGCAGCAGATTTCAAACGAGCCCTCACTCATCAAAATCGGTTAAAAATTGGTGAGATATTGAGGATTGAAAATGACATTTTTGTATGGAATTGGATTTTTGGACCCGTACGAAGTACAAAGGTCCTATACGTTTACTACAAACAATTTTATTGTAACATGGGGTAGATCGAGATGGGAGGGGGGATGTATCTATTATCGTCTAGAGATGACGAATCAGCAATAAAAAAAAATGTCCGTCTGTCTGTCTGTCCGTCTCCACTTTTTTTTCCAAACGGCTGAACCGATCAGCCAAAACTTTTATTTCCCTGAAAGGTACATGCCTCCCATGATTCAAGTTCGAAGATGAGCGAAATCTTTCAAGTGGTTCCGGAGATATGGTCGAGGAAGTGACCAAAAACATGGTTTTTCGAGGGTCGCTGAAGCTTTTTCGCAAATATCTCAGCAAGTATATCACGGAAATTCCTCATTTTGGTGTCAAATGAAAGCATTTGATGTCACGAAACTAGCAAAAAAATTTTGTATGAATCGGGTCAGGGGACTGGGCACCGGGACCAATGGGATGGACGAAATGGAGATTCTTGGCAATATACGAAAACACTTTTTCGTCTATATTTCCTTAACTATGCAATATGGAGATTTACTGTCAAAGGCAAAGTTGCAGAGAATTAAATTTAAGCGAACACGTGTTTCAGGGTTTTGGGAAAATATGGTCCAATCCTGGTAAATGGCCTATTCCATTATTAGGCAGGATGACCCAGATCTCTGGAACTATGAGAGTTAGAAAGTTGGTTCCAATGGCGAAGTTGTAGAGAATTAAATATAAGCGAACACGTGTTTCAGGGTTTTGGGGAAATATGGTATATGGCCTCTTCCATAATTGGGCAGGATGATCCGAATCTCCAGAACTATGAGAGATGGAAAGTTGGTTCCAAAGGCAAAGTTGTAGAGAATTAAATTTTAGAGAACATGTGTTTCAGGGTTTTAGGGAAAAAGACTTAGTCCTTGGATGATTAGTCTCTGCTATTAGTAACATCTAATTAGCTCTATTGACTCATAAACAGTTGCACAAACTAAATGAAATTTGAATGCTCATTTGACATAATCAAACAATTGCATTCACATTCGAATAGTCTCACAACAACGAAAAAAATTCTCTCTACAACAGTGGGTATGCACAAAAGGCCCATTGGAGGCTTAGGTGCTTAGGAAGATTCGCTTTCCTTACCCACATTATCCTATCCTATCCTAGTCTTTGGATATTAGATTTTCTAGATTTGAATGGTGTGAGACGTACTTCGGTAGGGCCTTTGACATTGCCTTGGGTGATTTCTATGGATCTTTGAAATTCTTACAGTTACAAGAGAACAGAAATCGTTGGATTGTTTGTTTATTTGTATATTTAGATACGTTCGAGTCTCTTTGCCACATCTCTTCTGATACGTATGGGTTTTTGGTTATGTTTTCTATTATTTTCATCATTATGAAAACTTTTTTCTGATCTGTCGGTTTCTATCTATCTATCTATGTTCTATCTATTAATAATTCATTCATTCATTTTTTTTTTATTACCACCAATATATCATAAATGTACACCATATAATTTTAATTCAAATCAGAAACAAGATATCATCAAAAAAAAAAACAAAATTCAAAATTATAACATGACCAAAATCAAAAAGTTCCACTTTGGAAAACCAATTTTAAGGAACAATATATCTTCAAAAAAAAAAAAAAAATCAAGAAAATACATCATGGAATACTAAGTTTCAATCTAAATAAGTTTATGCTAAGTAGGTCATTGGACAAAATACCTTGGAAGGTCGAATATATCAAAATCAAAAGTAAAAAAATAAAAAATATAATAAGCAGGAGAAAAGAAAACGCAGCGATTCATGAACTTTAAACCAACCTCTAATCAGCAAGGAAGGGTCGTTCTGAGTAATTGCTAGGTGGACTGAGACACAAACAATATCTGATCATTCTTTAAAACATCAATGCAATAAATGTGACTTTAACAAACAACAAAATTGTGGTAGTGTATTAGATTCACGGATCAATTTGGGCAGTTTATTAAATAGTACAGGTCCCGAGTAGGAGATGCCCCTACTTCCAATAACCGTTCTATGCAATGGAATGCTTAACAAACTTTTGGATGATGTCGGATACCGGTGAATCGGCTTTTTGAAAACAAGATTGCGATGACAGAGATTATGAAGGCACGAATAAACAAACTTACACACGGAGTACTGGTACAAATCCTTAACCCTCAAAATAGTTGGACAATATTTACTGAACAACAACTTTGAAGGAAACCTAATAGGGAGTTTATGAGTCACTTTTAGCGAGATTCTCTGTAGTCCTTCAATATTCTTGATCAAGGTTTTATTAGCACTTCCCCATGTACTAACACAGTAGGATAACCGTGAATGAATAAGCGAAAAATAAAGCATCCTCAAAATCTTCACTGGCAAAAACGATTTCAATCTTCTTATAATACCAATCAGACTAGAAATTTTTGTGCAAAGTTGAGTGATGTGGTCATTCCAGTTCAAATGTTTGTCCAATATAACACCCAAACACTTTGTTGAATCAACAGATTTAATCTTCATGCCATCAAACACAATATCAGGTAATGAGCCAATTTTCATTCGAGGCGATCTAAAGTGAATCACTTTGCATTTATTCAAATTCAACGTTAATCTATTAATTTTGAAGTAGTCAGAGATAATTTCAAGGTCAGTATTTATATGGTTGACATTTGAGGTGATACAGAAGGAAGACGTAAATAAGCTGGTGTCATCCGCGAAGAGGAATGGTTTGGACTTAACTGGCAGTTTGTAAAAATCATTTATAAAGATCAAGAATAATAGTGGCCCAAGAACGCTTCCCTGGGGTACTCCTCGATCTCGAGAACTAGACAGCCGATCTTCCTGAAATTTTCAGGGAACGTCAGTCTCGGCCCCAAATAAAAAAGTTCGTGTGCCGCTTTTCCGGGAAAATTCTGGAAAAGCCGTGGCATGTGGAAAAGTGGTCAATTTTGAGGGTTTTTCAGATAATGCTTGGAGTTTTCGAATTTTAGCTCCGGAGTGACAATAGAGAGTTGGCTTCTTTGGAAAAGTTTGGTAAGGAGAATTTTTTGGGATCCTAAGAAAATTGCTGCCAGCAGTCAAACCGGCGTCATCTTGAATTTTCCCAAGCAATAAATTAGGCTTTTTTTTTGGTTTTCGAATTTTAGCTTCGGAATGACAATACTTAGAGAGTCGGTTCTTTCGGGAAAGTTATAGAGTTTGATCAGGAGAATTTTTGGGGATTTTCAGAAATTTGCCAAAGTGACGCCATCTTGGATTTTTGTTAAGTATAAATTATGCTTCTTTGGGTTTTCGAATTTTAGCTCCGAAATGATAACACTTAGAGAGAGTTGGTTTCTTCTAGAAAGTTATAGAGTTTAGTCAGTAGAACTTTTTAGCATTTTATGAAAATGGCTGCCAACAGTCAAAGTGACACCATCTTGGATTTTTTGCTAAAGGTACCAAAGGTATTCAAAGGTGACACCAAGTGTTCCGAATGTAGCCGAAGGTGACACGAAGTGTTCCGAAGACATCCGAAGGTGACACGAAGTGTTCCGAAGGCAGCCGAAGGTGACACGAAGTGTTCCGAAGTGTTCTGAAGGTAGTCGATGGTGACACGAAGTATTCCGAAGGCAGGCGAAGGTGACACAATGTATTCCGAAAGTAGCCGAAGGTGACACGAAGTGTTCCGAAGGCAGCGTAAGGTGACACGAAGTGTTCCGAAGGCAGCAGAAGGTGACACGAAGTTTTCCCAAGGTAGCCGAAGGTGACACGAAGTGTTCCGATGGTAGCCGAAGGTGTTGGAGAACAATTTTTTTCGGAAAGAAATTTTTTTTTGAGAAAAATTTGTTTGAGGAAAAATTTTTTTGGAGAAAAATTTTTTTCAAAGAAAAATTTTTTTGGGGAAAAATTTTTTTCGGAGAAAATCATTTTTGAATTAGCTTAAAAAGCTTTTGCCATTGTGATTGAAATAGGTATCTTACTAATAATACTACCTCAGTCATCAAAACTTGGATTTTTCCAGAGAAGATTATTAACTGGACTCGTCATATTCACTGTAGGATAGCCTATAATAGACCCTGTCAATAATTTCTGTTCATCACTCATTTTAATTGTAAATAATATTGAATATACTATATAGGTCAGCAAGCGGCTGCTAACCGCGTCATTACATAAATGTACCTTATCAGCATAAATGTCCGGTAAATGAACTCACAGTTGTTTACTTCAAATAGTTCTTTTAAGTTAATTGTGAGCGTTCACGCAGCTCAAAACTCAAACTCCTCTTTGAATATTTTTTTTAATTATCTACGATTTTTTTATTGGTTCCGAATCATGACAATATTATCGAATAGATTAAATTTAATTGAAAACAAATTGAATCTGAGAAATAAATATTTTGGGTTGGAGGGGAATCGAACCACGTCACGTCTTTGCTCATCAGGCGATGGTATAATCATTTGAGCTAATCCGGCACATTTACTTTCAGAAACAATTTTAGAACGTTCATTTATTCTCTACTTTCAAGCCCATAATACTCCTGTTATGAATTGTTTCAATTTATCTTTACAAATTATTTTTAACTACAACAGTTTTCGGTGTGTGCTTGTAAATCACCATCGCATGATCGATTCACAACAAGACAACATCAGCTGATTTCAAAATTCGGTTTTGGTCGACGTACAAAATCAGCAGTAATAAATCGACATTGGTTGAGTGGAAAAGGTGGTACAAAATCATTGAATAAATCGAGTACGGCTAGTTTGCAAAGCGGTCAGTACCAAAACAATGGCGGTGTACATCAGCGTAATCATTGCAGCAACAACGGTATAAATCAACAACACGAACAGCGAAATCATTACAATCGACATTTGACCATAGATTTAGAAAATGACATGTACTACACAGTTGACTTTATTGATTCGCAGCATTCGCCATTGATCCAATAATTTTATGACTGCTGTAATATGTGTTTTTAGAACAAAATGCAACTTAATAACTGAGAAATTAAATTCAATGCATTCAAGTAAAGCGTCGCGATGATAAATTCCACATTTCGTTAAAATAACATTTCGACTATAGGATTGAGCCAGCTTATTTCTTTAATAAAAAATAAGAAAAAATGTAAAAATATGAAATTAAAGTAAAAAATTATAGTCAATGTGAAAGCTAAATTACTATGCGTTGTTAAGTCACCTTAGTTTGTTCTTGTCGAAATTAAACATTTCTCAAGTAAAATTGTCATTCATTTATTTATTTGATTAATTATAAACAACTTACCTCTAATAGTTTGATATGAAACTCTCCATTCCACAAAATATCTTCGTCATTTTGATTTTGCTGAACATGTTTTCAGCCTGGAAAATAACACATTGTTGTGTTGCTTAGGAGACGGTAATGAAAACTTTGCTGAACATGTTAGTTAGCTTAGTGTGCGAGTGGGTGTGAATGACGTTACGAAAATAAAATTATTCAATTGTTACGATATTGTTAATTCAACAACAATGTTAGTTAGCTTAGTGTGTGACTGAGTGTGAATGACGTCTTAGCAAGCATGAAATCTACTATTCCGTATATAATTATTGGGATAATATATACGGGCACAATAAATAATCAAAACTACAAAAAAATGGATTTGCCAAAAAACAATTCATGATTACCAATCATTTACAGGAAGAGAATCATAAGCTTGTGCATCTTTCTTATTTCTCTTTTATCTCTTTTTTGACGTATTCGCTTGCATTTTGTGCATGTAAAACTCGGCTTTTCGGTGAAACGAGTTAAAACGAAAAGTTGCACAATCTTACGATTCTTCTCCTGTACCTAAAATAAATTCAAATTTTATGTTTAAAATAATGAATTCTACCAAAAATTAAGTTTACTTTTACCAAAATAAAACTGCAAAATAAAAATTCATTGATAATTAAATTATTGGATTTGTGGTTTTAATTAAAGTTTTATTTGCCAAGCTTTCATTTTTACCAAAGTTAAGTAAGTCGAAAATTTCCAACAATTAATTCATTTATTGCCAACAAAAGATTTACCTTTCCCTGTGAAAAATCCAAAACCTCTGTAATTAAAATCAAATACTGACCATTTCTAGCAAAGACAGTAATGTGTTTTCAAGAAGTAGACGTAATATACGAACCTGTCTATGTAGCGATAGAAAGTATACACAAATACGAGGCTTTTTTGCCGACGTAAGTCGTTGCTTACACTTCCTATTGGACAAATATATATATATGGACAAATCTGTGTTTATATCACCAAGAAACGATAAGAATTTTCATAATTTGTTGAAAGTTGAAGACTTGATGAAATTCGAATAATGTTGTTGTTTTGTGAGCTAATGCTAACTAACCTATGAAAATGATCCTAGTACTGAATCCTAATTCAAAGCATAAAATAATCTTATAAATCTAAAGAGGGCGGAATATTTGGAATTAATTCCCAAATTTAGCTAAAATTCTCTAAAATTTCTAAAATTTCCAAAAATTCCCTAAAATTCCCAAAAATTTCCATTTTTTTTAAATTGAAAAGCTCCACAAACGATCGAAAATAGAGGAAAAGTTAACGTGTTTCTATATTTACTCAAAATCGCCGATTGCAATAATAATTAACAGTTATTTATGCACCACGTACTACATGTCGGTCATATTGTGCGAGATTAGTGAAAAGTCAGGGCGGCAGCCCGTGGACTTTTCACCAGTAGAGCACATATGAACGACATGTAGTACATGTTGGATATATAATTTTATGTATCTTTCGCACAAAAAACTATTTTGAGCACAAAACACGAAAATTATACTCTTCAATTTTTTCAAAAAATGAACTTGAACATTTCATGAAGCAACCATTGAAAAACGTCAACCTATGACTGAAACTCAACTAATAAAATCATATGGTTTTATTAGTCAACTTCGAATTTTGACCAAAAAACGTCAAATTAAGTGCGAAAAAGGGCAAATTTTGGGCGAAAGATACATAAAAATTCATACGAAAAGTTTCAAATTCTGTTTCTTGGAACATTTCACAACAAACAAACGAAACTAAAATGTTCAGAACTTGTCCACATTCAGTAAATTAGTTTAAAATAAATAATTGATCCTGAATAACTCAAAAAACTGTTTTCAATTTTGGTTTCGTTTATTTAAACAATTAATAATTTTTTGGACCCATACGAAGTACGAAGGTCCTATACGCTTACTACAAATTCAGGGCTCCCACACATCCAATATTTCAAAAATTGTCCGTCTCCACTTTTTTTGTAAACGGCTGCACCGATCACCCTGAACTTTTTTTTCGCTGAAAGATATAATGTCCCATGGTTCAAGTTAAAAGATGAAAAAACTCGTTTGGGAAATATGGTTGAAAAAGTGTCGAAAAACATGGTTTTTTGGGGGAAGGTGAGACTTTTTCTCAGATATCTCTAGAATTAAGGCAGTTACAAAGCTACTTTCTGGGACAAAGCTGTAGAGAACTAAATTTTATCGAACACGTGTTTCAGGGTTTTTCCCAGAAAAGTCCCAATCCCGAGATTAAGCCACTTCTAGAATTGGAAGGGATGATTCATATATCAAGAACTATGACAGATGGAAAGTTGCTTCTAATAGCAAAGTTGTTGGGAATTAAATTTTAGCGAACACGTGTTTCAGGGTTTTCCCCAGAAACGTCCCGATCCTGTGATCTAGCCACTACTAGATCTGGGAGGGATGAGTCATATCTCAAGAACTATACTTACTTACTTTACCGGCCCTACAACCTATTAAGGGTCTTGGCCTTCTCCAACATGCTTCTCCAACCGAACCTATCCTCAGCTAACGTTTTCCAGCTGGTTACTCCCGCAGTTCTCAGGTTGGCAAAAGCTGCATCGCACCATCTGGATTTTGGTCTGCCTGCACTTCTTCTGCCTTCCGGTTTGGTGATTAAAAGCTTCTTCTGGATGCGATTGTCGTCCATACGCTGTACATGACCAAGCCATCGTAGTCTATTAATTTTTGTTGTTCTAACTATGTCCGGCTCTCCATAAAGCTGCATAAGCTCATGATTAAATCGTCTGCGTCATCTGTTCATATTTTCGTCATATACTGGTCCGAAAATTGTCCGCAGTACCTTTCTTTCGAACGTGAGCAGCGATTGTTCGTCTTTCTGAGTCATGCACCACGACTCCGACCCATACGTAGCTGTTGGTCTTATCACAGATTTGCACAGTGCGCATTTAGAGTTTCTGCTTACTGATTTGGACTTTAAAATTTTATCAGGCTGTAATAACTCCGGTTGCCAAGAGTTATCCGTCTTTTGATTACGTTGTCAGAATTAAGCAGAGATCCAAGATATACGAACTTGTCTACCACCTTAATAGTGTGTGTGTCAATTGTTACGCTTTTGTCGTGTTGTCGATTCGATGGGGAGACAATCAATTAACCTTCAACCCGAGGTCGGTACCTTTTCTGTCTAAAGCCGTGAACTTTTCCTTAACAGCTTCCATATTTCGGCCCAAGATATCCAAGTCATCAGCGAAGCCCAGCAATTGACTGGATTTGGTGAAAATGATGCTGCTGGTGTCGATGTCCATGGTTCTCATTGCTGCTTCAAGGGTCAAATTAAAAAGCAGCGTCGCGAGCGGATCACCTTGACGTAGTACTTCCTCAATGTCGAAAGCGTCTGACAATTTGCTTCGGATTCTTACTCGGCTGTTAGCTCCATCCATTGTCAACTTTGTTAGCGAGATTAGTTTTTCGGGAACCCCTAATTCCTCCATCACTCTCCATAACTTCCTCCTGTTGACACTGTCGTATGCTGCCTTGAAGTTTACGAACAATTGGTGTATTTCCACGTTGTACTCCTTACAGTTCTCCAAGATCTGTATAATGCTAAACAGCTGGTCCGTTGTTGAACGACCTACACGAAAACCACCTTGATATTCACCAACAGTAGATTCCATGTATGGAAGAAGGCGTTTGTATAGAATATTCGCAAATATCTTGTAGGCGATATTCAAAAGCGAAATTCCTCGATAGTTGCCACACTCCAATTTGTCGCCTTTCTTGTACAAAGGGCAGATGATGCTAGTCTTCCACTCTCCCGGCAACTTCTCGACATTCCAGATGCGCTTGAAAAGCTCGTGCATCTTGTAACGATTTTATAACCTCCACAAAAATATTAACTCCAACTAGTAAATTCACTGACAATATTTTATTTAAAAACACAACTTTATTTCCACTTAAAAGTAATTGCGCGCACCCCTTAACCTAATTACCTAGCTTTATGTTGGAGTGAATGAAACAATGCCATGTAACCAAACCGAAAACCAAATTCTTCCAAAGTTCCTGATGATATTGTCTGCCAGTGGAACTATCAAATAAAGATATTCCATTTCAGCTGATTCACAATTATTTATCCAACACCAAATCCACGCAATTAGCTACATTTCGTGGTTCTTGTAAGTGATTTGTTCGGGACCAAAAACAAACAAACCCATTAATCTGGTTTGCGCGTCCACAAAATGGAAATCAATCAGGAACAAATTCACAACAACCAATCTGGCCGATGTCTCAAACACCAATCAAATCATATCAAAATCGCCGCAACGAATGACATTCTCGGTCTCTGTTGCAACACCATCTCTGTTCAATTAGTGGCTCTCTTAGATGATAGTAACCTTGTTTGCCCTACTCGTTTCATTTAGAATTGTTTTACATACCCTTACGGTTTTGGAGCATACTATTGGGGAGCTGATGGCATCAATAGCCGATTGACTATCTTCCATTTTCGATTATCTTTTAGGGAATAAAAAGATTCGGAGTCGAAAAATTTCAAACGTAGGAACAAATGACTTCTTGCGGTTCTAACATTATCGTGAATAAATATGGGTCAACTTTTAAGACACAGGAAACTTCAAGTTTGTGAATTGAACCTAAGTGTTATTTTTTATGTTAAAAGTACTATTCATTCCTAACATTTCCCTTAAATTAGTTTGCCACTACCTGATGTCGTCGTCACGGTCTGGCGCTAGGAAAATTTGGGTACACTTTGTTCTTCAATGTGCTCCCATGATTCCGACAGCGTGCGGAAACTCGAAGTAAGTCAAAAAACGTTCTCTGCGAGCTATTCTGAACGGATTTCATTAAGCTTGCCTGAACATGACTCCTACCCTTACACTAGTTTCATGCAATTTCGCAAAAGTCTACGTTTTTCACTGTTTTTGGGATTTGTTGAATATTTTGATTTTGCGGAACCCCTAGATCACTCCGGATTGAGCTGCGTCCATAGACACTTTTTATCAGGGACCCATTTAGATTCGTTTTAACGCTGGTGCCCCAAACTTTTCGACCCTTTAATTTTTCCACACATTTTTAGACCACCCTAGTGCATATTCGTTCGTTGACAGGAGTGAAACCAGTTACCGCGTTTCAGGCTCTACCGAAGACCATGAAGCCTGTTCCGTATCCTCTTGGGCTGTCGTTGCTCTTGCCGCTGTAATAAAACGTAAAGTCTCTACTGATCATAGAATCCTTCCCAGGCCATCTAGTTTCCTGTACTGCTGTAATGTCAAGTTTAGTCGCCCTTAGCGCACTAGTGAGTGATCTCAACCCTCCTGGACGTAACAGAGATCTAACATTCCATGTTCCTAATTGTAAATCGTTGTAAGTCGTTGCCGTTTATCCCGTCCAATCCGAGGCTCTGTTGTTGAATTCATAACCATATCGCTTTTTTTGAGTGTGGTATGGTGGCTAGCCACACGCACTACCCACTAATCCGTTTCCCCTATGACCCGTGGGCAAGTCATCAGGTAGCACTCTTAAGTTTAGCACAAAACTCCGAAGAGAATTGAAGTCCCGGGGACTGCGACTTGGACGTAAAAAGAGCACTTGATAGTTAGACAGTTGCACGCCTGGAACATGACGCGGACTACCACACTCCTCTCATATGCAATCAGGCGCTACCCTATCTAACTACCCAATCCCCAATCCCCAATCTCAAGAACTATGACAAATGGAAAGTTGGTTCCAATGGCAAAGTTGTAGAGAATTAAATTTTAGCGAACACGAGTTTCAGGGTTTTCCCCACTCCCGAGATTCAGCCACTTCTAGAAATGGTAGGGATGATTCATGTATCAAGAACTAAAGTTGCTAAGAAAGGCAAAGTAACATAATTTTTAGAATTTACAAAGTAAATTTTTACTTGATTTTCCATAGTCGGTGAACTTTGACGACTTACCAAAAATAATTTTCCACAAATTTTATGCGGTAATTATTTTTTCCAGCACGGCTGATGTCTGAATGGTGCGAAAAAATTAATACAACCAATAAAAATTATGGAAATTTTTTTTTTGGTGGAGATCTGAATGAGCGGAGGTACGAAAACTCGAAAATTCCACTTCAATGAATTTGCGCAAGTTGTAAACTTGAAGTAAAAAGCTTTGGACGTGCGTTTTCGCTACCTATGGGACCAAAGAATTTTTTGTGGACCTCTAACTTTTTGATTCTTTAACCATCGCACACCCCTAATGTCCATGGTGTGTACACAGTAAAGTAAGCTTGCTAAAACCGATCCCTGCGGCAAGCCGTTGTTTAACACTCTTTTCCGGCTGATCTTTCCGTTGATTTCTACTTGGAAGGCACGATCGCTTAGCATGTTCATCACCATCGTTAACGTTTTTCGGCATGGGATGATTTGGCTGAGCTTATAAATAAGGCCGAGTTTCCACACTTGGTAAGCCGCACGTCCAGAAATACGATGACGATTTTTTGGCATTTTTCAAATTCAAGTTCTATGTAGCTGGTGAGCGAGAGAACTTGATCGCAGCAGTTACGGTGTTCTCTGAACCCAGCTTGCTCTTTCGGAATTTTGGCATCGATGACGTCTTTTATACTGGCTAATACGCCTCTCTCGAAAAGCTTGTAACAGCAGCTAAGCAACGATATTGGTCGATAGTGCTTAACTAGGTGTGCTTCTTTATTAGGTTTCAGAAATGCTATGACTTTCGACATTTTGCATTCCTTGGGTAGGCGGCCGTAACCCGTAAGCGTAAATATTTGAGAAAAATCTTGCGAGCCATTTCTTCGCATGTGGACCTATTTATCAAAAAGCTTGGAAGCTGAACTTTCGCAGATATCCATTTCTCACTTTTTTCTTTTGCGTGGCATCTACTTTTCACTTGGAATTTTCAATAAGCTGAGAAGCTATTTGGTCGGATGTGATCGGGTAAACTCTTAATGTTTTACTTTTTTTGCCACTCAGACGACTTATGAGACACCAAGCTTTTCTGCTAAATTTTGCGAAATTGAGAGATTCCATCTTCTTTTCCCAGGTTTCTTTACGGTTTTTATCTAGCAACTCCAAAAATTGTTTGCCGGTCTCCATGTTTCCAGTGGTTTTGTAGCTCTCGTACAGTGTTTGACTTTCTTCGTTCCACCCCGGTACGTACGCGCCTCGAGATATTGTTTTCTTGGCAGCTGTCATAAGGAGTCCAATAAAACGTTCGTAGTTCTATGTTACAGCAGGTATTCTGAGGATGGTTTGGTCAACGGATTTGCTGAATTCTTCCCAGTTTACCTTGGTGAAATTCCACCTGCTTCTTTTGTCGGCCCTAAGCATAGCAATTGTAGTCCGCGTAATATTTTTCGGGTTGCGGGAACCACTTCACCGTTAGTGTCTTTCGATACGAAACATAAATCCGGTGTGTAGAAACGATTCCACCTTGCAGATTTAAATGTTCCTGAATCGTTTGCGTTGTAGAGCAGGGAAAAATCTTCTCTGCTCATCCAGTCGAAGAGTCGTTTTCCGTCGGCATTTTCATCGTCGTAGCCCCAGGTTGCGTGGTGACTATTAAAGTCTCCTACGACGATTGACGGTTTTAAGAACGCTAGGAATGCGTTGTTTTCGAAGTTAACAGACGGTGGTTTATAGACGTTGTAGATTGCCATGCCATTGACTTTGGCGCCAATACAATACGAATTTACCGGTGGGAGTACTTCGACCAGTGGGAGCAGATCATCTTTGACGTATGTGGCTAGACCGTCTTTTTCGTGATGTATTGCGGACACCATCGTGAAACCCTTTACTTCTGATTTTGAGAATTCCTCTTTCAGGTGAGTTTCCTGTATCACGGCTATGTCGATATTTTCTTAGCTCAGTAGTGCTGTGAGATATTCGCATTTTCTGGCTGAAATTCCCTCAAACTACCTCCGATGTTTGGGTTTACTACAGAGTGATTCTGATGATTTAATGTAACGCATTTTGGAGCGTATAGTAGGCCGCCTCGAAAAATTGAATTCGCACCAGGCATTTTATTTCCTCACAAATTCTTTTTCGATGCCGAGATTGACATACATCCTTTGAACAACACCATGTTGGCGCGCAATGGAAACCCTTCAAGAATATGATCAACTACTGCGAGTTTCACTGGAACGAATATCTAATTGTCGGTTGGATTGAGTGCTCTTTATCCGTGAAATGGGGTGGTCTGAGCCTGAGAAACTTCACTAACCTTTGCTTTTCAAGTTTCCGAGGTTCCTTTCATTCTGTATCCGAATTAGTCCGTCAAATCCTTCCAGTAGACATCGAACTGTCAGTTAATTTAGTTGAAGAAGCTCTAACTTCATGGCAAACGATCACGGGAATTGAAGCCCTAGAAAGTCCTCTGAAACGAATCAATATAATTGGGACAACGAAATGAATAAAGCCATCCATCATCAAATTTTAGAGAGCAAGATGGCCGAAATGCATGTTCATGGCTAAATGTTCTACCGGGTTCGTCCCTAGGTACGTTGTTAGATAACCAATCATTTCGAATTACAGCTTCTTTACGGTTTGGTTTATCGTTCTGTCCTCCACACACTTGCGTATGTGGAACACACGTGGATAAGTTTGGCCGCCATGGATTAGCATGCAAAAAAAGCTATGGGAGAAAGGCTAGGCATGAAACGATCAACGACCTAATCAAACGCGCTCTGCTGACTCGTGGTGTCCCAGCGCTACGAGAGCCAACAGGATGCAGCAGATTTGACGGCAAAAAACCTGACGGGCTGACACTGGTTCCATGGAAATTCAGAAAGCCTCTGTTGTGGGATTTTACTTGCGAAATGATCTCATTCTAAGCTATGTCACTAGCTCAATAAATTACCGATCAAGATAACCTCATCGATGCAACAAACTATATTATTTATACATTACAACATCCACGAAAGAACCTAGGTAGTTAGTTAAAATTATAAACGAATTCATCGTTTAAAAATGAGCGGGAGGATGCACCACCTGTGGGTCAGCAAAGTCGTCAAACTTGGTTTGTGCAGTCCAACCCTCACAGGAAGTCGCACGAAACCGCGGACGATTTAAATTATTGCAGTCGAAACGAACAAACACTCGTAACACACAACGACGGGGCCCTTAGTAGCTTCAACGTTGAGTGGACCAGACGTATCGTCCGCATCAACAAATAGAAGTATTTTTCATAATCAAATTTCATCAAGATAAAATTTGCATTACACGTCGACAGTTGTTTGGATATCTTCCAATCCAAAAGTTTTGTTTAATAAAATAATTATAAAGAGTGAACAGTCATAGCATCGAATTAGAGAAATCAATTCGACCCAAATTGGAATATATTGCCACGTTCATACACATTCGAACGCATGTTGCCACGTTTACATTCATTGGACATCCACTACCATCCATTCGTCGCAAGGCATACATTATTTCATCGCTCTTTCTCAGTCACATGGTCATTCAATGGAGATACATTCATACATATTTCATTCATTTGCGCACACGGAATTGTACATCACACTTCAACACGTGGCGCTCATCAATAATCGTACGGTACCGCAAGTAGTTTGGTATTATTTGTGCACAAATAAATTAGCAGGGAAAGAGAAATTAGCAGGAAATTAGTTATTTTATTTAATAGAATCGAACCTCATTGCATAAATTAAGTTAGATCTTGAATACATGTAAAGTGAGTTGCGAGATCAGTGTTTTCTTGTTGTGTGAACGGGTTGATCTTGGTCTATTGCATTTCTTCATTCGATTTATTTTTATGGTAAGTTTTCGAACGCCATATAATGTGCTTGCACATCTCCGAGGAGCCAAGAGGAGAGCACATTATAAACTCAACCGGGATTCTGTTCGGAAACAAATAATTTGAAATTCTTTATCGAAATCAAATTTTTCTCATTGCATGAAATAGATATTTTTCTGATCGCGAACAGAAGCGAAGGCTGAAAAATTTTGAAAAAAAAACAGTACATCCATTCATAATCCTATCGTGTGAAACAATTCGAAATATATATTGAGCAACGCGCGCATCGGTCGTATGAAGGCCGGTTGGTCTTTATTCATGTGAACGATACAGACACATCAGTGTGACGTGAATTCGTTTAGAAAGAAATTAATATTGTTCATTATTGGCTCTTCTGACGATAGAGACCAGTGTCGTTTTTGATCAAAATTGGTTTTTAATATATTGGGGTCATTCCATTGAAAAGTTGGAAAACGTGTTACGAGGGAACCGTCTTCTGGCTAAAAATGCAAAGGTTGGACTTCTTTCGCATGAAGGAGGTTTATATTGAACCTATAGAGGAATTTTCTTCACACAACACAAATCTCAAGTACAAGTCAAAATGGCCGCCGGGTTGGACGTGTTTCGGTTTGCTCTGTGTAAGTTTTATTTATTTTTGAAATTTTGCGTTCGGTCCGGGATTTTCTTTTAATTAATTTAATTAGTTTTGTTAATTGTTTTCGTGTCGAGTGCCGCATCACTCAGGTCATTACGCGAATTTTGTTGTTCTTTTTTCGTGTTTCATTACAACGTGATGGAATATGCAACGTGGCAGTCAACTGCTCGGTTTCCCTTATTTTTCACCTTCTCCGTTGCCCATTCTGTAGCTTTGGGTTGTTTTCTGGCGCGTTTTAATATAGAATTTGTTGTTTTTGGAACTTCAATTACATTTACATTTTAGCTTCCGAATGGCGTCTGGGTAACATAACCTCAATGTTGTGATATTTTTCGAATCATCGCTTTGCAAAACAATCAATTCAATACTGTGTACTTTATTTGTCGTTCTCGGCATCCTCCTTCTGATAAGTGTTTATGGTCATAATTTCGGTTGATGACTTCGCTATATGCATAGCAGTCGGTTTGGCAAAAATGTAAACAAACGAATACATTGCATTCCAAACAGCCCTTCTTGCTGCCCATTAAAACTTGTACTTCCGGTGCGGTTCGGCTTACCAGGCCGTTCCACTGTATTCATTCTCGGTAAAAACAATTACACACAGCCTCGGACGGGTGTTGGATACGGGGTACGACCAACGCTCGACTTGACAGGTACCCCATCGTTGACGGTCAGGCAATGCAAAATGGTTGATTGTTTGTTTATTGGGAGTCTAAACGTTAATGGGGGTTTTCGGAATCGCAGGGAGGAATTAGTGGATCTGGCAAAGGACTACGGTATAGACATATTGGCGTTGAAAAACAACTCAGGTTATGAAAGGGTAGTGGGTAGATTTGGGGAAGGAACTCTGAATTCAAATGGTAAACGGTTGTTAGATTTTTGTGATTTCAATGGGTTAGCAATAACCAACTCTTTCTATAGGCACAAATGGATCCAGCGGTATACGTACGTCAAGGAGGGTTTGGATCACAAATCCATCATTGATTACATGATTATAGAACAGGACAGGAGACAGGTGGTCAGGGACACACGTGTTTTCAGGGGTTTCACTTTTGGTTCTGACCACTACTTTTTGGGTACCCATCTGTAGGTTGGGAAACTCTGTCAGACTAAAAGGAAGAAGGTGGTAAGTCGCAAATTTCGTGTGGGCAAATTTAGGGAAGAGGCAGTAAGGTCTCGTTTTATGGCAAAATTCGCCGAAGGGTTTGAGGGGCTTCCAGCGGACTGCGGGGACATTGGGACTGAGTGGGCGAATTTTAAGGAATTTATCTTGGGTGCGGCTGAGGAATGTCTGGGCAGTGTCACTAGCGGGGGTCGAAACAAAAAAACGGGTTGGTGGAACGCCGATATCAGGGATGTTGTATTGGAAAAAAGATCTGGTTACAGGACAGGACGGCGGAGAAGTGGGATGCTTACAAGGCTTGTAGTAAACTGGTTAAGGATCTAGTCATTGAAGCGAAGGACAGGGAGGGGAAGAAGTTTGGGGAGGAATTGGAAAAGGCAGGTCGAGGCAGGGGTAAGAAGTTTTGGTCGATGATTAAGGGCATTAGGCGCGGTGGCGTGAAAGAAGGATGTGGTAGCATTTTAGATAAAGGCGGCGAGTTAATTACAGATAAGGGTGAAGTCTTGAAGACTTGGCGGGATTACTTTCAGGATTTATTTACATCTGTCAATCTGGTAGAAGAAAATGGGAGGGAGGCGGGTCCTAGCTTGGAGGTGGAGGAGGAAATAACACTGGATGAGGTGTCCCGGAAGGTCGGCAGATTAAGGGCAGGAAAATCCGCAGGGGTGGATGAAATTAGGACAGAATTTATTAAATATAGCGGATCAGGTGGGATCCAATGGCTTTGTAGGATTTTCAATTTGGCCATGAGGTCTTCTACGGTACCTGCTGACTGGAACTTCGGTGTTATTGCTCCAATTTATAAGAAGGGCAACCGTAAGGTTTGCAGTAATTACAGGGGGATATCGCTCTTGAGCGTGGTAGGTAAGGTGTACGCGAGTGTACTTGTTGACCGGGTTAGAAACATAGTGGAAGGTGTACTGGATGAGATTCAGGGTGGTTTCAGGCCTCTGAGGGGGTGTCAGGATCAGATTTTATGCCTCAGGCAGACTATCGAAAAGCTTTATGAAAAGAACAGGGACTTGTACCTATGCTTCATCGACTTGGAGAAGGCATTCGACCGGGTACCAAGGCAGAAGTTGTTCGGGGTTCTTAGCGAGTACGGTATCAATGGGGGCTTACTGCGGGCCATTAAGAGTATTTACTCAGAAAGCAGGGCAGCGGTAAGGATAG
The DNA here is from genome assembly GCA_029228625.1 of Pseudolycoriella hygida. Classification (NCBI taxonomy): domain Eukaryota; kingdom Metazoa; phylum Arthropoda; class Insecta; order Diptera; family Sciaridae; genus Pseudolycoriella; species Pseudolycoriella hygida. The sequence goes on from CM055403.1 coordinate 92,224,705, forward strand.
ACGGCGAAATTAGCGAGTCTTTCGAGGTTAAAGAGGGCGTTCGTCAGGGTTGTTGTCTTTCCCCGCTTCTGTTCATAATTTTCATGGACAAAATCATCAAGCAGGCGAACTTGCAGGGAAATGTCAAGGGGGGTGAGG